>JAOTRH010000001.1:7726046-7746126 GCA_034768845.1 Heliamphora exappendiculata
ATATATATATATATATATATATATATCACTTAAATATTATTTATATTCATATTTATAACATATAAATTGACACGTTCATTTCACGCCGTTCAGGTTTTGACACTTTTTTAGGCTAATAAGTTATTGTTGTTAACTCTAAAGAATTTTATTTGACATTCTGCATTTAGCGATTGTCGCGTTCATTTCACGTTCACAATTATGTGTGCCTTGATGGACAATTACAGCTTTTTTGTGCTATTATTTTGAATTATAAAAAAATATTTTTTTTGAGTATTAATGTAATTTTTGTTTAGATTTTAGTACTTTATATTGGAGTATTGTATATTAGTAGAACCGTAATTTAGCCTGTGTTTGGTCTGGCTTAAAAGTTAAGTTTGTTGGCTTAAAAGCAAAAAAAAAAAGTCAATTGGTTTGGCTTTTTTTCACTTTTTCTACATAATTTGACACATACTTTTTTACAAAAAAAGCCAAAAAAAACCTAAAAGTCACTAAAAAGAGTTAGTCTAAACACAGGCTTAGAACTGTGACCGAACTGTCATAATAGATTTGGTTTGGTTTGATTTGGTTTGGTTTAAAAAATTACACGGTTTGATTTGGTTCTAAAATTACTAAAACTGTAAGACTTAGCTTAATTCTTGATTTTATTCAAAATCGGTCTAAACCGAACCATGCAGACCAGTTTCCTTACCCTCAGGATTTTCCAGGTTTCCAATCACCAAGTACGATAAAATTTCCCAAACCTCGAAATGTCCTTAATTCCCCAACTTCATCCAACAAGTAATAAAAATTCTTAACCGACTCGGGCTCCAATTAATCACCGGAGTTTAGAAGATACACAGGTGTAGCCAGCGAGACGATAGAGCATATGGTAACCAATAAAATATTAGGATTTTTTTAGCTTGGGTTGGGGAGGAAGACAACAGTGAATAGCTCATTTATATCTGAACGCTTATTATATTGGCCCAAGTAAATCAACATCGATAATGCGAGATTTGGTGATCGCTAACGCTATTATAACTAACGATAGAGGGGTTCCTGCAGTGAGTTCAAAAGTATTTTATTCATGATTCTAAAATTCAATCGAAATCGCATATTATGTTGAACTAGTCAAATAGATAATTTTTGAAAAAAATTAAATCAATCGAATATCATTATTTATGTGATCAGAATATATTTATTTTAAAAAAATTAATTAGCTTGTATTATTTTAAAAATAAACTATCAAACAAATATATTCAAATCATATAGCTAATACTATTCGATTAACCTAATTTTTTACAAATATTACTCACTTGATAAGTTCAACGTAATGAACAATTTTAATTGAATTTTGAATACCCAATAAAACACCATTAAGCTCACAGCACCTCTTGCAGCTACTCATAACAAATCCAAATCCAATAACTAGAATCCTAAATCCTATGACTGACTATAGAAAAAAAAAACGACATACAACTCATAGTGTTAGATTTTTATCCTTTTGTAAAGTTTCTTTTTGTGCACTTTAATAATGCTTGCTTGAGTGGGGACTTGTAGCCCTTTTTGTATGGAGATTTGATTTTTTACTCGGCAAAGGCAGGTAGCTTTTCCAAATCTTAACGTTTACCATATCGATGACACAAAAATCAATGACATAACGTTAAAATAAAGCTAAGAAACTGCTTCCAACTTCTAGTAAATTTTTTTTTGTGTGCAAGAGTTAAATAAACACTACCATGCCATTATAGCTTACTATAAAATAGGAAACAATGTGCAGTTATGTTGATTGATTTTTATCTTTTGTTTATTTTTAGTACGTAGATGTTTGGTTTCTCTTGTACGAGGATTTTTTCGCTCAACAGAAGCCTTTCACTCTCCTTTTAATATACACTAAAAAAAGAACTAAAAAACTAATATATCTCCTTAATTGACTTTATATTGAATTTGCTATGTATTTAAGTATCCTCCACTTTTTTTAATTAAAAAACCCCCAATAAAATACAGTTCAAGATGGCATCTCTACCACAAAACAAAGCTTTAATAATACTTTGGAGAACTCCTCAAAAGAGCACATACTACCAAGGCAAAAGTCCATACGAAGCCTCATTCTCCAAAACTCAATGCTTCTTAATACAGAAAATAGTCCAGCTAAGGAAAAGCAAAAAAGGAGGGTGGTGGGATAGAAGAATATGATAGCTTAGTTTAAGTATTCAACCGTAACTCAAGAGTCCGACGGTTTAGTACGGCTTTACTGGTGCTCGGAACTTTTCTCCCGCGTAGATTGCTGCAGATCCCAATTCTTCTTCAATCCTAAGAAGCTGCAACAGATAAAAATGTACCACAGGTCAACCTCATAAATACTTTGGATTAAATTTAGAATTAGGAACAAGTAAATAAGTTTGGAAATCTATAATGCCACTAAAAAACTAAAAGCATGTCAGACAATCTTTAGTAAAAGATCATGCTGCTTGAGACTTTGTTCAAGAGTTAACTGGGAAAAATCCAAGATTAGGGATGGCAATGGCATGGGCGGGTCGTGATATCCTGTCCCCCTGTCCCCGCACCATATCTTATCAGGGAGGAGGCTGGGTGATGTAAGTTGGTGAAGCGGCAGGGTCGGTGGCGAGGGAAGGGCTTTAGCTGGAATATTTGTTAACCTTAAGGCCAAGTTTGGATGACAGAAATCTAAAAGAGGAATGAAAATGTAATTCCAAACTCTCATGATTCCATCATTTGGATTGTGTTTGAATAGGAATGTAATACTTGATTTCTCATTCCAAGTGGAATTCAGTTTCTTAAATTATGAGGGAATCTGATTCTCCCACTTTCCTCCTAAGATTGATGCCTAATCTAGGAATGAAAAAAATAAGTTAAAATTATTTTTCCATTATACTCTTGATATGCCCACGTTTAAAAGGTGGTCTCTAGTACTTTTCATTTTGATCAATTAGGGTACTCATGAAAACAGCCAATGGACGAAGGATCATGGTAGATTGGTATTTGGTAGGGAAAGGAAGCTTGCTCGGTTTGAACTATGATAAGCACATAAACGAGGGATAGATAATGGATGGCTCCTGTAAACACCTTTTTATTGACCCAAAGGCTATGAAACTCACCTGATTGTACTTAGCAAGGCGTTCAGATCGGCAAGGAGCTCCAGTCTTGATCTGGCCCTGTTTCACAGGAAGCAAATGTAATCAGATAAGATGAAGTTGGGACAGAAGTCCATATGAAGCCTCATTCTCTACAACTACCATAACCTTTTTTTCCGTAGTGATCTAGAACAAATGAAATTTAAATACGAGTGTATAAAACCATAATAAGTCTACAAAACCAAAACGTGAAATTGCAGGGAAAATATTGTGCAGCACCAGCTGCACCACAACAATGGAAGAAAACTAACTTCTACCATAGAGTTTCACATGGTGTTTGAGAATTCATAGAAGAAAAACACCCAGGACAAGAAGAAAAACAATCAGAGCATCATTCCCCAACCACGCCCACGACTACGCCCACTCCCATCCACCCAAAGAAAAACACCACAGGACAAGAAGAAATATATAAAGAAAGGAAAAAGAGCACAACTCACCGTAGCCAAACCAACTGACAGGTCTGCAATAAAAGTATCTTCAGTCTCGCCACTGCATTAGACAAATAAAAATAGATCAGCGACTTGAAAAAGTGACTAAACCACAATAAGTCAAACAAGGTTTAGAAGGGAGGACACAGTACCTTCGGTGGCTTGCCATAACACCCCAACCAGCATGTTTAGACATTTTTACAGCTTCGATGCTCTCAGTAACTGAACCAATTTGATTGACCTGAGAAAACATAGAAGACATTAGGCTGGCACACGAATTACCAGGGGAAAGCTTTTTGTTCAGAGTGTTATCACTCGTTAGCAGCATTGACTTTATTCATCGGAAGTTAACAAAATGAAACAATATTCAGATCACTTCTGTGAAAGGTTAGTCCACAATTTTCCTACTATTTTTTTAAGTTCATGACATAATGGGGTACAACCCGATAGCTGCCACAAAACTATAGGCATGCATTATTACACTGTAAATAAAATGGATACTAAGGATTATGGCAGCAATTAGCAATATAGGCACAACCAGTAAGAGATCAAGATTGGCACAAGTGAAGCACTTTCATTAATGTAAAGTTGTAAAAACGGTGTGTTGAACAAAGTTACGAGAGATGGCAAACAAAAGTGCACCAAGCCCTAAGTGAAAGTAAGCAAGGGTTGACTCTCACCTGAGTGACGCTCCTCTTATGGCTTTCTAAACCTTTTTGGTGGAATATGAGTGAGCATTCCAAATGAAATATCTCTCTTTTGGTGGAATGTGAGCATTCTAAATGAAATATCTCTCTTTTGGTGGATTGTGAGTTGCTTTAAAGCATGAAAAGTACAACCCAATAGCTGTGCTACAAAACTACAGGCATGCATTACACCATAAATAAAATGAATACTAAGGATTATGGCAGCAATTATTCACACACACATACACGCACACCGTAAATAAAATGGATACTAAGGATTATGGCAGCAATTATTCACACACACACACACACACACACACACACACACAGAAGTGATCATTACCTTCAGAAGGAGGGCATTGCAGGTCTTCTCCTTAATTGCTTTCTCCACACGCTGAACGGCCGAAAACAAGAAGTATGAAAATATACAAGATAAGCTCCTTTACCAGCTTACAATATTGTACCCAGATATACAACATTTACCATGACATTTCTATGGAACTTAATATATGAGATGCCATATGGACCATAAAATTTACCTTAGGGTTTGTGACAAGTAGATCGTCACCAACAATTTGCACTTGTTCACCAATTTCACTCGTCATCTTGGCATAGTGTTCCCAATCATCCTGATCAAATGGGTCCTCTATAGATACGATTGGGTAGTCAGTCACAAATGCCTTGTAGACATTCTTCAAACTGTCTCCCGATATCTTTTGTGATCCATCATTGTTCTGCAACATGAAAAATTCATTTGTTCAGCTTCTTTAAGTGTATCTCCTAATAGACCAGGCAGGTTAAAGTAACTTCTCATAGTTTAGTAGCCAAACTTCCTATGGTTAGACACATGAGAATCCAGGAGGTTGCAAATATTATGACATCCAGCAAACCCAAACTGTTGCTATTCCAACTAAAATGGATAATAGAGTTGATAAACACCTCTTCCTTGAAGTTCAAATCATATGTCTTATCATTGATATCATAGAATTCCGAGGCAGCAACATCCATTCCAATTACAACCTGCAAAGAAAGCTGATTGGTCAGATCAACACAAAATGATAACAATACATTCAAGTAATGACTAATTGAGGAATGCTAATCATAAATGATGAGAGAACTTGCTTTTCCAGTGTATCCAGCTTTTGCTATAGCTGTCTTCAGCAGTTCAAGGCCCTCTTTGTTTTCCTGTAATCACATAACGACTCTAATTACTGAAAACAACTGAAAGGAAAAATGTACTGTCAACTATAATCATGGAAAACTTCGGTGTGTATTGGGCAGATCAAATAATTTGGCAGCAATGGTTGTTTGATTAGTAGAGCATGAGAGGTCCAGTCACTAGATGTTTAGCACTCTAATTGTGCAAGTGCTCAATCCAAAGAGAATAATACCAGTCACAGGAGTTCTGTGCTGTGGAATCTCTAATCAGAGATGACAAGGCATATGCAGGACAGCAGAATGTAGCTTTGATAAATAAATATAGAAGATGAAATCTCATCTTACATTGTGATCCAAAAATTTCCACAAGTTACAAGAAATTACAGACCTGAATATTAGGAGCAAAGCCACCTTCATCACCAACATTAGTGGCATCTTGACCATATTTTTTCTTAATTACAGCCTGGAGGAGCAGACCATAAAGAACCACAATCAGCCAGGATAGTTCCATTTCACCTACCACAACTTAAAGCTGGAAAAGCAGAAGACCCACCTTCAAGTGATGATATACTTCAACGCCCATCTTCATGGCTTCTTTGAAAGAAGAAGCCCCAACAGGAAGAATCATAAATTCTTGCATGGCCAATTTGTTGCCTGCATGTGAACCCCCATTGATGACATTGAATGCAGGTACAGGCAGCACCAAGTTTTTATTACCAGCAAGGTTGGCAATGTGCTGTGCATAATACACCCAAGGCAGCATTAAGCACAATAGAAACAAGTAGTGTGAAATATGGCTTAACAAAGCGTAAAGAAAGGGACGATATATAATGAATATACCTGGTAAAGGGGAATCTTATTCACCATAGCACCGGCTTTACAAACAGCAAGTGAAACTGCCAATATGGCATTTGCACCAAGCTGACATAAGTTGAAAGGGGGGAAGATAAAATTTAGTAGGGTTGCAAGATCACCAGCAAGGAAAAGGAATCTGTTGCTTCATAGCTATAGTTTATCAAAGCTTAATAAACAAAATGCATTGCACCTTTTGTTTGCACCATCCCCATTCGTTAACTGTCCCATCGAGTTGTTGTACCATGAAGTTGTCAATTTCGGTCTGTTTTGTTGGATCCTATGAATGCATATAAAGAGTACCACATGCCCAAAAAATCAATTACACAGGGCTTCGCAATGCATTAAGAATTAACACTAAAAAGTGAATGCAGATGCAATTTACCTTGCCAATCAATGCAGGTCCAATAATTGAATTCACATTATCCACAGCCTGAACCATCGAAAATACAAACAGATGATAATCCTATATTCTGTATAAAAAAACCTAGCATTGTTAACTAACTTTGATCTGCAAGCATTATCTCTATCGCATGACTCCAAATCAACCCTCTTTTCCATGAGAAATTGATGGTTTAAATTTTGATGTACTAGCAAGTACCTATACCAAGAAACAGATGTGATATTGAAGAAACATTTTTTTGGGAGCCGGCCTCACATATATGGAAAGCATAGTCAATTAACCAAATGAGTTGAACTTTCTTAGAAGTACAATGGAGTTGAGGCAACAAAATCGGTGATCATACCATACACATAAGATATAACCTAATTTTAGCATTCCACATCCTAACAAACAAAAAATAGAGAAAATCAAAAGGCTAAAACTTGAGAATTTTTAACAAACAGAGGCTAGAATTTACACACCTTGAGGACACCTTTTCCGAGGTAATCGGACCCTCCATCTCTCAATTCCAAAGCTTCGTAGATACCTTAAATTACCATGGTTGATAAAGAGTTTCCATAAATGCATGCCCAATCTTTGTGTTCTTTCAACCCAAAGTACATAATTTAAATAAATTTATCAATATGTTTTTGAAACTCCAATCTTACCTGTTGAGGCACCACTGGGAACAGCAGCCCTAGCAAAAGTTCCATTGTCAAGGGTAACATCTGCCTGAAATTCACCCAAGGTTCAGATATTTTGTTCCCAAAACATGTCAAGAAAAAGTTCACATTCTGTTTTCTCACACATAAAACTGAAGAAAGCAGCAGAACATTTACGTTTCCAGAAATGCAGGGGTAACTCTACATGAATATAATGGGTTCAATTGACCCCATTAACAAGATTATTTTTTTGTTATTATAATAATTTTTTCTTCTATTATCTACATTGACCTCATTAAAAGAAATAATTGACCCCCTAATAAATAGATGCACTCAATAATTCTCTCCAAACCCATCTCACTAGTTTACTCTTCATAAAAGAGATGTTAAATGCACACACTTTTTATAAGTACATACACCAACCAGAATAATGAAACACTTATATATGATACATAAACATTTATACTAATAGGTGTTGAAATGGAAAAGCGTGTGCATTTAGTACTCCTAAGTTTTTCACTTATCCTCAAATTTTTCTCTTTCTCTATCACTGTGCTTTTGTCCCTCTCCCCTTTCAGCATTGTGCATAGCAGCACATCCAGATGCCCAAATTCATTGCCCATTATGCTTCAAATCATTGCCAATTTTTCTTTCGTATTCTTCAATCCACTAACGATTTCAAGGCATTTCTTTCGTTGAGGTTAGATTTATCTTATATTTATAAATTAATGATGATTTAAAACTTGTCATTCAAATTAAGTTTATTTTGTACATGATATGTAAACATTTATACTAATAGGAGTTGAAATGGAAAAGTGTGTGCATTTAGTACCCCGTCTAAGTTTTTCACTTATTGGCAAATTTCTCTTTCTCTATCAGTTGTTGTCTCTCTCTCCTTTGAGCATTGTGCATAGCACATCCAGATGCCCAAAGTCATTGCCAATTTATCTTTCGTATTCTTGGATCCACTAACAATTTCAAGGCATTTCTTTCATTGAGATTAGATTATCTTATATTTATAAATTAATGATGATTTAAAACTTGCCATTCAAATTAAGTGTCTTTTATAGGCCGTCAGAAAAAACATAAGAATAAATATCGAAAGCAATTATTCACAGATTTCAAAATATGAAATATTAGAATGCAATTGTAGAAGTTGATGTATTTGCATTTTTCTTTATAAAAAAAAACATCATTATCTTTATAAATACATTAAAAGTTTATTCTATATTAATTGAGGAAAAAACGGTTTATGATACGTTATATCTCGTTAATTTTATATTAATTAGTAAAAAATTAATTTCTACAAAAAAAAAATCCTAGAGTCGTCACTGAGGAATGCGGGAAGAGTCAAAACTTAAAGCCAAGATATTTGAACTCATCTAACTATTCTGTTCTCCCCTGTTACCGACTATTAAATCTCAAAAACTAAATTTTCTCTTTTTCTTTCCCTTGTTTTCTCAGCAATCAAACGAACAATGAAGCAGGAACATCGAGTCTTCGCGTTGAAAAGTAATGATTTCTTCCAGTTAAAAAGGGGGGGAAATGAGAGCATTCCTTGGTTAATCCAAAACATTTATATTCATCCAACTGTTCTGTTCCCTCACGTTACAGACACAATTGAATCTCAAACGCGAATACTCTCTTTCTCCTCTTATTTTTCCCGCATTTTCTCATCAACTAAACGAGAAATGAAACAGAAAGATCGTACAAGATTACTACGCACTAAAGAACGACTCCACCTCGATATAACAAATTCAAGCTTACTTCCAGCGTCGGATTTCCGCGGCTGTCGAAGATCTGGCGAGCTTTAACGGCCTTGATCGTCACCATTTTCAGTTTAATCGCAATAAACACACTTTTTCTCGGCAGTTTCCTGAGCTTCTCTTTCTGAGAAAACGATGGGTAGGTTCATTGGTTGAGACGTATTTATAGGGAGGAGGTTGAGTTCCATTTTGTTCCGTAAGCATTTTGATCTGGACCGTTCGATGAAAAGGAAAGTTGGGGCGATTGGCGACGCCGTGACAGCTCTGATCGCAGTTCTTGGCCATCACGAGACGCTGATTTAATTTGGAGACCAAAACGGCCTTAGTGTGCTTTCGAGGGGCGCCCATATGCCCTCTGAAATACGAATATTCGATTTTGAGATACTTTTTTCCCAAAACAGAGACGGGAAAAGTTTGGGTGGTTTCGTGCTGAAAAAGTTTGGGCGCCACGCCGCCACCTACCCAGTTTTGGTGAACAAAGCTACTGAGAATAGTTAACTGTTTTTTAATTTTAGTTATAAATTATAATTTTTTATAAATTTTAATTAATTTTTTTATTTTAATTATAAATTATAATTTTTGTTAAATATTTATAATTTTTATTATAAATTATAATTTATAAGTACTAATTTTAATAATAACAAATACAGCTAATAACGTTATTATATTTTGTCAAACAATATTTGAGTACCGAATATTTTATATGTTGGTTTTAAAAAAAATATTCATAAAATTACATTTGACACACAAAATGTTATATTAGGTACCACTTAAATATAATTTTTATACCATTACTCTTTTACAAATTGTGCCACCCAACCTACTAAATTGTGATTATTTGGTTGGGTTGAACTCTACAAATTTTTATAAGAGTTAGGTCTTTGTTTGGTTTCATAAAAAGTTGACTTTTTTATTAAAAAAAATTAACTTTTAAGTCATATGTTTTTCAAAAAAGTTATCTCTTAATAAAATAAAAAAAAATCTATACACATTCTAAATACCTTAAATTTTTGTGAATTTAAATTACTATAATACCCTTAATTAAAAAAGTCAACTCTTTTCACAAAAATAAAAAAAAATGTATCAATATTCTAAACACTATAACTTTAAAATAAAAAGTAAATGTACATTTGACATTTTATAAAAAGTAGAAAAATTACAATAAAAAATTATTCTTAACATCCCTACTTTTCTATTTATCTTTTTTTCTAAAAAAACTTAAATATCTTAAAAATTAAGTTTTTTAGATATCCTAAATAGACCTTAATTACACAAATAATCTTAGCCAACGCGGCACCAATCAAAAAGATAATTGTCGTTACATTACTTATTGATAAATTCTTAACGGTAGATTTTTAAAAATTGTCTGTAAATTGTGAAATAAAATATTACGATTAGTATACCGGGAAATCATTTTGAATTGATCATTTCTTAGATACATTTATTCAATTTATTCAATTATTAAATATAGGATCGAGCCCGAATATATAAAATGTGCTAAAGATTTTAAAAATTCATTTGCATCTTTCTTTTTTGAAATAAGATAATAAAATAAATCCATTGAATTTAAAATCTATTTTTCATTAAATTAATTCCATTTTCTTAAAAAATATGCCCAATATCTAATTTACATTTTCAAGGCAAAATTTTCACAAAAATCTTCTTTGAGTATTATTTAAAAGATCCAATAATATAGATTCTAAGGTGCAGTTCTAAGGGGCTAGCTAGGTTTGTGATACGATCAGATACAACCCACACCACGTATGGCACTTGTCAGATTTCGTTGGTCAAGCCTGTCAGTCTTAATCTACCTTCAAACCATGGTTAGCAACAATAGAAACTAGTACATCTAATAGAATTTGATATTACAAGCAAAAGTACGACATCATTCAAGGTAAATGAAAGATTTAAACTAAACAAATATACTATATTATAATGCAAAGTCGTTGCACAAGTGATAAATAGTGCAAGGTCCAATAGTTGGCAAAATACAACTGTAAATGTAATTAGTAATTTTCGAATATCTAGACAAAACTACCAAATGTCTGTATTATCTATTTCACTAGGTGTGTTGGTTGTTATTTATTTTGGGTTGAAACACTTTGCATTTTTATCATCTTATTGTATGACTCATTTTTTACATCTTTTTAGCCTTTTTCTCCTCGGTGCTTGTTGAGCACTCGAGAGGCGCTCGAGTATTGTCTTAGCGCTCATTGAGCCCTTGATAGGCGCTCAAGTGCTGGCTTTGTGGTGTGCATTCCAGTAGGCACCGCTCGCTGAGCGCCCTTTAAGCGTTGCATCAACGCTCTTTAGGCGCCCTTTAGGCGCTCGAGCACTGGACCCCTCAGACTTACCCTTTTTTTCTAGTGGACTCTGCTCATCATGCGCCCTTAAGGTGCTTGAGCGCTGGCTTGGAGCTCGTGGTGCACTCGATAGGCGCTCGAGCGCTATGCCTTTGTTGATGTTTCCTCTGGCACCTATAGTAGAGTGCACTCGTTAAGCGTAATTGGTGCGCTTGAGCACCTTTATGCGCTCACCATGCGCTTGCTACAAGCTCAAGCGCTTTATCCTGCACTTGAGTAGCACTTGAGCGCTTATAGGTCAACCTTAGGTCAAACACCTTTGTGGTGTTTGTTGGGCATCTGCGGCGCGTTTGAGCGCTCATGTACTCGCACGTGCTCATGAGGCGCTCAAGCGCCCTGAGCTGATTTTTCTGCCATCTTTTTGTCATAAACCCTAGTAGTATATAAGTTTTTGCTTTTTCTTGTTTTAGGACCACAACAAGAATTTTGAGTGTTTTGATTGACAAATTTGACACATTTGACTTCTATCCATCTTGTCAAACTTTTGTTTACTATCTTATAGCAATCTATGTGCATTTCATCTCCTTGAAGTATACTCGTAACCTAAATTGTGTTATTCTCTTACACATTATTCTTCTACCCTTCTGGTCATTCATCATCACTTAAAACTTGCTCGAATCAAGTCTTAGCCGTTGGATTATTTAGATCGAAAAGTTAAAGCGACTTAAATTTGTAGAATCACGAAGGAGCTCGAAGAGCCATCTCAGGCAAAGAAGTTAGGTCATCATTTGAGTAACGGGTGTAATTCATTTATTCTTCTAGCTTGTATCTTTTTTATTCAGAATGAAAAGTGTTTTGTGTGTTAGTGTCGTGGTTTTTATCTTAGATTCTACTCAATAGTTTTTACATTATATCTTATGTCATTCTCTCATGGATGTTGGCTATTTATTTTTCCAAACAAAATAATCATTTTAATTTTAAGTTGTTAATGGATTAACCTATTCACCATTTTCTAGAATTAATTGAATTTCTCTACATAATTTCAACAACAATTGAGGAAGAAGGCAAATACGCATAGTGACTCCCACCTATAATAGCATTTTAAAGTTTAACCTTACTAAATTGGCATAAAAAATCAACATTTTAAGAGTCATAATGGTTCGCTACAAACAAACCCAAAAAAAACTAAGCTATAAACTTTATATCAAAACATAGCTCATAAATTCTACAATAAAAATACTCATATGGTGTATGAAAAAATATACTCAGATGTCTCGAAAAATTGCATAAAAACCAAATTTGGGCACAACTATAGCTCAAAAATTCTACAACAAAAATACCATATATTTTGCAGCAAAATATGCTCGGATGTCTTGAAAATCGTGCAAAAACCAAATCTAGGCACAATTGTATTGGAGAACAATCTCATTCTTAAGATTGCTATGAGAAATTCAACGCCATAATAAAATATACATACTCGGTGATCCAGAAAATACATATTTATTAACTTTCAACAATTACAATAAGCAAAATTTACAGAAAATAAAATACATAAATTAACATGAACAGAATATACAAACCGAGTCCTGTAAACGCAGTTTCCTTAAGAATGATTCACCGTCTACCGAGAATGTTGTAGGTTTTTCACCGGCGTCACTCTCCCGAGATAAAACGGCTGACACGATCGTTGGAACATCACCAAGAATCGGCTACGAACGTACCCCGTTTGCCTTTCTCTCTCTTACTCCCACAGCTTTGAAATCTGTCTGTATCTCTCATTTGATTTTTACCTTACTGATGTATTTTTCTCTTTCGCTCTCAAAAACTGAATTGGATGACAGCTTATATAGACATTCTATTATGGATGGGGTTACAGGAGAATCAATAACCATTCAATGGTAGTGGTTTTCAGAATTCATTTTTCAATTGAATTGGCCAATTCAATTGCAAATAAATTCTGATATTGAATTCTGAAATTCAATGGCCAATTGAATTCACACAATTCCAACAAATTGCACGCTGACAGGGGCACTAGGTGTGCAAGCTAGAGCACGCATGACCTAGGACGTGAACGTGTAGGCAAGTATGGGCGTCGAGCGTTGGTGTACGGGCACACGCGTGGGTGTACATGCTGGCTGTTTAGTACATGTGGGGTTACACGTTGGCATCTGTCTTGGCCTATTGGCGTGCTGGTTAGTCCAAAGGTGACTTGCTGGCATGATGACTTGTCTTGACTCTTCTAGCCAATGCCTTAGGCATTGCTTAGTGTCACGGGACGACACTTTAGTGACGCAGCAAAAATTTTTCCGTGAGGCATTCGAACTCTACCTAGCCCAAATTCGAGTATTGTCTGTTACTCAGACTTCAAATTTCTTCTTAAAGGGCCCATGCTTTATCAAGCAAGAACAAGCTCCCCTTAGGAAAGTCCTATATAACCGAGATGCTACCTGACGACTTGACGTCCCACGTTGCAAATCGAACGGCACAATAGCTTCCTTGCACCAAACTCATACTGAGTAAGGTGTATGCTCAACTGAGGTCCCATATTCGTTAGGCGGACAAGCAACACAGACGTGTCGATATTGATGCCCAACTTAACTGACAAGCTTCTCAACATGTAACAGGTCGGTATAGCTCGTCTCTGAAAGTCAAGGGTGCCTCATTCCCTATATGACACCAAAGGTTACTCTCGTGCCCATGGCGATGTCCTCATGCGTACACGCGTTCTAAGCAATGCACATGACGTGTTACCTGAGCAAGGCAATGCTGATCGTTTAGGCCAAAAGTGCATTATGCCAATTCACCCGTCAAGCTGCTCGAATCGTTTCATAGGCTTATGCGTCCAACAATAGCATCCAAGCGTGACTCTAGCCGTAAGCCACACATCCTAGGTCACAAGACCCCTACAAGCAATGTTGAACCCATAACATGAAAGTAGGTCGGCACACGAGGCCTTCTGGTGGTGCCTCGATAGCCTAATCGGGTTAGGACACTCAAATAAGAAAGATAGCCCACGGGACAAGCGATTCGGTGTCCACAACCTCTTCCCTGAGTTCTATGCGCGATGTCTAAAGCCCCCAGATCCTCCCGGTTGACATCGTCCATGGGGCACCCGTGCCTGCATGGAGACCCTGAAACACCTCTCTTTGGTGCCTAGAGCCCTCCCCCAATGTTGCCTTGGGGTTGTCCACTTCAATGCCTAGTGATGACATGGGGGAGGGCTAGTAGCTGTGTAACACTCCGGCCCTTTACATGGTAACGATGTTGTCCGCTTTGGGCAAAACCCTCACGATTTTGTTCTTTTCAGGGGGTCACCTGTTCTTACATTGCTCCCGCCCAAACACGTTTAACTGCGGAGTTCTGCTAGGGTTTCTACCACCTGAAAAAAGACCTCGTTGAATGTAATGGTCCAAGATTTTTCTTTTATAGCCCAGGAACTCCCTCCTCCTTTCCGGTATGAGATACCAGGATATTACAATCCACCCCTCTTAGGGCTGCATGTCTCCGTGCAGTAGCCTGTCAGCTCCGGTAGCCTGCTAGTCCTTATCGACCCACCCACGTGTCACGCAAGACAGCATGGGCCCACACTCGGAGGTGAGGAGAGTTGGCTCTTACCATCTGTAACACCTCAACCCTTCACATGGTAACGATGTTGTTCGCTCTGGGCAAAGGTCTCACGATTTTATTCTTCCCAAGAGGTCACACATCCTTACATTGCTCCCGCTCAAGCACGCTTAATGCGGAGTTCTGCTAGGGTTTCTACCACCTGAAAAAATGTATCGTTGAATGTAAGAATCCAAAAATTTTCTTTTATAGCCCAGGAATTTCATCTCCCTTTCCGGTGTGAGATACCAGAATATCACAAGCTGACACATCACTACCTCTTCTTATAATAGTATTCTAAGCCATCTCCATCTTGGTAGGAGAAAACATTAAAACGCTTGAGGAGTCATAATGAATTTTCAAAAATATTATTTATTTTTGAAAAATTTCCAAATTTCGGCCCAACATATTAGTCCATTAGATGAAGCTATCATAAAAATGTCAACTCTATTGGACATCGCTTGAGACCTGAAAACCCAATGCCAAACGATTGCACGCCGTGCCTAGCGCCAGGCTATGCTGCATGCACACGCCCCACTCTGCACCCATGCGCGCTGCCATTGTCTTGTGTTGCGCTGCTGCATGCCATTTGGTCTTATTAGGGCATCATGACATGTTTTTAGGATTAATGTTGCCAGTACTCCAGAACACCGTCGTTGGCCTACATCGGACTGTCCTTGCCACGACCACACAACATCACGGGATTGGCCTTATCAAAAGGCAACCCGTGACACTTAGGCACTCTAGGAGGCTTCCTAGGGCATTGCTTGACTTAAGTAAACCCCTAGTGGTGTCAAGCAATGGCGCCTATCGAGAAGGCTCTCAATTTATTTATGTGTTATTTATAGATTTTAAATTTTAAAAAAAGTAAAATGATACTCGATGATAGTTAAGGGACTGTTTTGTAATTTAACCATTTTACAATTTGAATTATTTATTTTCTATTATAATAGATT
Source organism: Heliamphora exappendiculata (assembly GCA_034768845.1). Classification (NCBI taxonomy): domain Eukaryota; kingdom Viridiplantae; phylum Streptophyta; class Magnoliopsida; order Ericales; family Sarraceniaceae; genus Heliamphora; species Heliamphora exappendiculata. The sequence continues at coordinate 7,741,974 of JAOTRH010000001.1, forward strand.
ATACTCACCTCCCCTGAATTTAAGAAAACTTTAGGACTTCATCTGAGATTACTGAAATTACACTAATCTCCCGTCTGATTATATCAGTAACATCAAATATCTCATTCTGTTAGTTAGTCGTCAAAAAATTTAACGAATCTTAGTGATGTGAACTATTATTACACTTAAATTTCATATTTACCCTTACTTGTATTATTTATTTTCTATGTTATCCTCAATTAAATAATAAAAAAATAATAAATAAAATAAAATAACATTTAATGACAATACGACTCACCACACAAACCATCCCAGCCACCCAACTAATGTGCATTAACGCGGCACCTCCCCAGAAGTCCCAAAAAAACACTTTCTTCGCCGTTTCCACCGTAGCCACGGTAGATGCTTGAAATACAAATTCACTATATGTTAACCCTCTTCATATTTGATATTAATAATTATATATAATTAATTATAATAATAAATAAGTTATGAATTATAAGTATTATTATAGTTTAAAAGTAATTGAACTTTGAATACAATATTTTAAAATTTTATATTTTAATTTAACCTTTAATTTTTTATTTTTATTTTTACTTCTTTTGCTAAACAAATCATGTTAATTATTTTATATTTTTAACTAAAAAACTAAAAAATTAGAATTGCAAACGGTCCTAAATAAACAATTCAAATTATGAAGATCTGTCTCGTTCCAATGAATCCAACAAAAAGACAACACCCAATCCCCGCCCTTAGCGAGTGTTTTTTCTTTTTTATTTTTCAGAATTTGCATTTTTTTTTTCCAAAATGTGAGCTTGTGTAGTCCACGATTTTTATTTTTTGCTTATCAAGCAAAAGTTCTATTTTATTAAATTGGCCTAAAGAAGTGTTTGGTAAAGCCTTCTGTAACTGTTTTTAGCTTTTTGATATTAATTTTAATTATAAATTATAATTTATTCTAAACACTCACAATTTTTGTTATAAATTACTATTGTTCTTTTTTATTTATTTTAGTTATAAATTATAATTTTTACCAATTACTTACAATTTTTGCTACAAACTACAATTTATAAGCTACAAATTTTAACAATGCCAAACACCACCTAAGTTTTTTAGTAATTATTTATTTATAAACTCCCATGCAACAAATATCCACATTTCATAGAGTAAAACTGTTTGGCACAATACTTGTTTGGGCTAAAAAATTGAAATTTTACTTATTTTTACTTTTAGTGACTTTTTTCTATTTTTTGTCTAAAAAGTTTAGTTTTTCAATCCTTCCCATTGAGACAATTGATAAAACTACAATTTTTTGATCAAAAAATTAAATAAATCTAAAAACTAGGGAAATAAGTAAAATAACAACTTATTGACTTATTTCTATGTTTTTTGTTTTTTTATATGTTTTGACAATAAATTTTTTTGACTCGTCTTAATAAAATGAGACATAAAATATATAATTTAATCACAAGATGATTTTTTTTAATAAAGATAAAAAATAAAATAAATAAGTAAGTCATTATTGTAAATGAGATTAATATAAAAATCTAACAACCGATAATTTTCTTATTAAAAATTAAAAATAAATAAGATAAAATCAGGTATGATAAATAAGATCAACACAACGAATAAAAATAATTTTGGAAAAGCAATTGAGGATAGAAATGACTACCTTGCCAGAATATTCTGGATTTGAATTGGGCAAGTTGGTCACAATGGCCCTGTTTGGGCTAAATTACATAAATTTTGTTTATTTTTATATTTTTTATTTTTTTATTTCTTGAGTAAATCTTTTATGTTTTTGAATTATTTTGACAAAATAAATGGAAAAAAAAACTTGATAAAAGGTAAAAAATTTACTAAAAATAAAAATAATTAATATTAAATTTAGCTCATTTACGTATCTTGACTTATTTTTATTTCTTTTTTAATCTTTATATTTTGATAAAAAAATTTACTTTTTTAGGTCATCTCGGCGAGATGAATTAAAAGTATGCTAGTTTAAATAAATAATAAATTTTTTATTATATACAAAAATAAACTAAACAAAATAAGGAAATGATCAAAGGTTAAAAAATGATCAAAGCTTTAAAAGGCCACAAAAAATTCTATTAAACATAAGCGTTGCTAATGAAACAAAAGAAATGATGTTGCCAGGCTATCTCTCAAATTTAACATGATTTCACGAATGTTTTGTTTTATAAGACTTTTAGCTTGTGTTTGGGCTTCTTTTTTTTTTTTTTGTAGGTTTTTTAATTTTTTAATTTTTTTATAAAAAATAAATATAAAAATATGTAAAAAAAAGTCAACAGAAACCAAATCAGTGAACTTTTTAAAAAATATTTAAACAAAAAATCTCTTAAAAAAATTAGACCAAACATAGACTTAGCCTATATTTGATCAAAGATTTGAAAGAGGGAGAAGTATTAACAATACACCGGCTTAACAATTCCGTGTTTGTTTTGGGATGATTGGGCTGGATTAGCACGTCAAAAGGGCTTAGGAATCCCTAATTAGGGTGGATTGCTAAAACTTGGCTGGAGGTGTTATCAATAGTCCACGCATGGATTTTAGCCAATTTTATCTTCAAATGTTCACCTTTGCCCCAACAATCCCTAGCCTCACCCTCACATTCACCATCACCGTCTGTCGCGCCTCAAATCAGAGACATGACCAGCTATAAACTATGGGCCTTGATCCAACTGGCCATGTAAGTCTACCGATCAAAAGAAAGACCAATGTATCTACTAGAAGATTTGATATATGCTGAAATTAAATAAATTAAAACATAATTCAAAGCAAAATCATGTGGGTCACAAACAGCTCACAATACATGAGTTACTAACAGTCAACTAACCAAACAAATTATACGGGAAAAAAATAAAATGCTAAAATAAATAAACTCCTAAGAGGTCACTAAGTTGGGTCCCAAAATACCACAGAGTCCACCACTAGCAACCTTGACTAATTACCAGAAAATGTTAAAAATAACGTCAGCCGATCGCTCGATGAATGGTAAGCATACATAGTAGAATACAGTTTCAAATGGGATGTTTAAAGTATTTATAATTGAAATATAATCATGGCATACAATGCATTATAAAATCACGTGATAATATAAAAAAAAATTTCTTTTTGTCAAATTTATATTTTTCCATTAAATACTGTTTGTGAACAAATTCACCAAATTTTCAAAACTAGTGATGTGTAATCAATATAACAAGTCACATCATAATAATCAATACCACAGTATTGATAACAACATTATCGTCTATAACTTGTGGGAATCATAAATTAAATAAGTAACAGTGCCGCATATAAAAATTCGGGAAATCATTGGCCCGTTGAATCCAACATCGAACTTAGAGTCACCACAGGATAGTGCCTGAATCTTTTCTCTAAAACGAACCAGTTTAGAGTCACCCGGAATACCAAGCCTTTTTTCTAAAACTGTTGAGCACTAAAGTCACCACAGGCGCGAGGTCGTGACATTTTCCCTAACGGTCAGAGTCACCTCTATAGAGGACGTATCCCCTAAACTTGAACATGGTCCCAAACTAGAATTTTATAAGTTGTACCACAAATATGTATAAAACTTTTCATGTAACATTTAAATGAGTCAGAAATAATTTCTATGCCATGAAATTTTTACATCACAAATTTATATATTTATATTAAAAAGAAAATTTATTAAAAACAATCTTTTGTTTTCTAAAATCATTTGGGATAGGAAATTTTTTTAAAAATACATAACATACTAAACCAATCACCTGAACTTCAACAATATATTTTGCGCTGTAAACAGAATGTTTTAAAAATCGTCGTCACCCTGAATTGCACAAATATAAAGGAACTACTATTAATTAATGCTAATTAATGCCATATTTACGTACTAAGCAAAATCCCCAGTAATATTTTGTTTGTACTAACTATTATTTAGTATATTTTAATATCTATTATTCTTATTATTTATTTAATCTAATTAACCTTGTTATTTATTATAATTTAAATTTTTAACTAATAACACTAAAATATTATAATATGTGCATCCAGTTTTATCATTAATTATATATATGTATTCTTATTATTATTGTCATTATTATTTTACATTTTTTTTTATAAATTATTTTTTGTTCCATTTATATATCCACATATAACATTTATACACACATAC
>JAOTRH010000001.1:7746226-7759039 GCA_034768845.1 Heliamphora exappendiculata
GCCAATTCAATTGTAATTGAATCTGCTATTTGAAATCTGGATTTCAATGGCCAATGAAATTCACAGATTCCAACACTTACGATCACTGGTGCGATAGATAATTTATTATAATCGTAGAATGTACAATTATCTAACTAACAATAGTAGTTATTATTTGTTGGTTTGTCGAATTCATGGTTTGATTTATATGTTTCGCATATTAAGAAGTATAGAGTTGTGCGAGAAAAAATTCCTTAAGAGAGTACCAAGAGAAAAATTATATTTAGTTATTTTAGTTTTTTTATTTTAGACTCTAGATTCATAATAGATTGAATAATGAACTTTGTAAAAGTTTTAATACTCTTATGACAAGATTTTATATCGAGGATATATTAAAATTTATATTTGGAATTTGTTTTTTACCATTGTAAATTTCATGATAATATAAAATTTGATGAATAATCTTCTAGCATTATATACTCGTGAAGAAAGAGCATGCAACATTGCCACGTGATTTTGGGTGTGACAATGAGTTTTTTTACCCCCACATTGTTTATTATTAGGGTGAGGTAGAAGAAAATAATAAAAAAAAAAGTATTGGGGATTGACCTATAATGAAAAATATTATTTCACCTTAAAAAGAAATTAATATTAATAAAAATAATGTGATAAGATATTAAAATAATACTATTAATCAATAATTAGAATTAAGAAGGTAGAAGAATAAGAAATAAAAATAAATAATAAGTATAATATTTTTCTATTTTAATATTGTTATATAGTTAAGAAATAAACTTTATGCACATATTTATATATAAAATATATTTAATTAATCTCATAGGAGTGGGGTCGGGCAGGGCATAAAAAAAGGGCAAATTTGTCACTTACTCTCTAATCGAGGTTAAGGAACACCATACAAAAAGGGATGGACAGGGTGAGGGTGAGATGGCAACCAGAAAAAATGCCATCTCTAGTTGGGTGGTAAGTGATCCACATGGTATGAATTACATGCTTCATTGTTGTGGAAAACGAAAGATCTACTGAATTGGATTAGAAAACATAAGATTCATTATTTTTATTCATTACTTAATTGGAATGGATAGTTTCGCGTTTGTATCATTAAATTTAAGGGTCATTTAGTATTTCAGATAGAATTAAATAAAATAAGAGTAATAAGTGATATTGTGGGTCTCATATATTTTTTTAATACTAGAAGATTGCAGAATAAATTTATGTATAGTAAAAAATTTAGATTATATTTGATTAGAGTGTAATAAAGAATAGAATAAGAATTGTAAATTTATTTTTGATCGTAAGATAATGTGAAAAGATAATTTAAAATATAGTACTAATAATACTAAATGAGCATAGTATTATTAATACCATGAATAAAATTTTACTAATCTCTCAGTTGTCGAATTATTAATGTTGAGGTTTTAATAGCTTAAATCCCATACGCAACGAAACGGGAACGTAGGTTACAATCCATACAAATCAAATAGAGAACAAGAACAACCAGAAGAAATAAGACAATATAGTGATTCGGTTGACTACCTACCTTCACGGAATAAGAAGAAATAATCTGTTATTATCAATAAGAATTACAACCACTCTCTATCTCATACTCACACTGTATCTGTGGCCTCAAACTTGAGCCACACTCTATAGCTTTTTACCTGAGCCTCTTAGGTCTATGGACATTATGGGGTTTCTATGAAAAATTAAACTCTTAAATATTAAGCCCATAAGTCAAAACTCAACCCTAGCTGCTGCGCATAAAATTGCTGCTGCGCCTAGACAACTCGAACGGTCTTTAGATCACTTAAGTGGTCAAAATATGCTCTCGATTTCTTGTTTGCCTTACCTACCAGTCGAGCGGTCGTTTCATCGCTCGAACGGTCAACTCAATTTCTGATTTTTTATTCACACTCAACAGAAACTGTTTTGACCTCTTTTCAGCATTCCAACTCTGTTCGGTTATCCTATTAACATTGGGTACCAAAATTCGAGACACCAAATCAACAATCTCCACCTTGACTCGAATTTCTTAACCATCACCATCTTAAAGATCTGTCGGTTGTCTCGTTCTGCACCACTTTCATGGGTATGGGTGCGCCACCCTCTTTGTTCTTCAAACTGAATATACGTGGACCAAATCAAAGGCACACTTGAATTTGACCATCTTGCAATCAACAGTCTTCTCAATCTTTGACAGTTTTTCAAACTCTAAATTGCCAATCTTCTATGATAACTCCACATTTTTGTACACTACTACTTCCCGCCGTTGACTTGAACCACAATCACCTGTTTTTGGGTCAGCGTGTCTAACTAAGCTCCACCTTGACTGCTGCACTATTCTTCTAACTTTTTGACATATTCTGCTTGTCAACCTAACCAAGTACCAAATGTCTGTGTCTCGTACCGTTCCTGCTGGAATTAGTCTGTAGGGGTGTACGCGGATTGATGCAGTACAGATTGAGTAAAAATTCATTGACCAAACCATTTATGGGGGTATAAAAAATTTTAATCTACTGCCGAACACCATTTTATAAAATTAACGAATTGGTTATTTTTTTGGGCAGTTTTGCAATAGTAAGTTGGGTGAATTGCCAGTTTAATTAAAAATTAAATAAATTATTAAAATTCTAAAATTTATTGTCTAAGTGGATTATCAAAGAAATCCACAACTCCAATGTCATAGTTCAAATTTTAGTAATATTTAAAAGTAAATTGTTTGCATAAGGCAAGCAAATGGCGTGGTAAAATTAAATATTTAACAATTATATTTAAATAAATAGTTTAAATTAATAAATAGTAATATTTAAATGAACAGTTTAATGAACAATTTAGATAAATCTATAACTCACGCTACCACAGTTTAAAAATTAAATAAACATTATAGTAATATTTAACAGCAACTTAAAGCAGTGAAGTTAAATAAATAAACATAATCAAAGTTCAAGTCTCAAAGCATGACAAATCTAACAAATGACTACTAAAGTTTAAATATTTCAAATACTACTGCAAAATTAAATGAATCAAAAAAGATGAAAATGATCAAAAAAAGAAAAGAAACATAGGCACAGCCGCGCAGCTCCATAATCTCCAACGCCATCAAACTTCAATCAAAGTTTGCTCCATAGATGTAGTTGATCCAAAAAATTCTAAAATTTTTTGAGAAATAAATATATAACCAAGTTATTACAAGTAGTAGTTAACCAACTTAAAACAAATGAAATAAAAAAAAAGTACCTCACTCAAATTTTTCATAATTTTCAATGTCATCCATAAATTATGTGAGATTGTTTAGAACTTGTGAAGACCGTAGTCAATTTTGTCCATATAAAAGTGCTTTCACCATCTTTGAAGTCAAACAACTCCTAAATGGATCAAGTATACGATCACTGGTGCTAAAGGCGAACTCGAAGGCCACTGTAGAAACATGGACAATCATGACATCTCTTGCTATTTGAGAGAGAACCCAGTATTTATTACTATTAAGCTTCCACCAACTCAAAATATCAAAGTTTGAAATACTTGGATTCTCATAATTCTCTACTAAATATTTATCCAACTCTAATTTGTTTTCCATACTATTCTCCTCATCTAAATGTTATTTGTATTGAATGGTAAAGAACTTAACAGCTTCTTCCTCATTTTCATCAATGACTATGTCTTGAGAAGTTTGCCGTACATTGTATGTTGGAACATTACCAAGTCTATCTTTCGTTGTATAATGCTCATATAATCAATACAACTTCGACTTCACTCTCATTACTAGATCTTCAACTTTATCGAACTCATACACTTGGGTAAATGAAAACTTGATATATTGCAATTCATAACATGGGCCTAACACAACGGCAACATACAACAAGAAATTGATATTGTCAAGGTTTTTCTAATATTTGTCATATTTTCGTGTCATGTTATTTGCCATATTATTCAATAACTTGTCTCCACTTTTACCCAATGACAACAACTTAGATTGAACCAACAAAAGTTCATGAAAAAATGCATTTGAAGTAACATATAAAGAATCTGAAAGCCTTTCAGTCACGTTGTAAAAAAGTCTCAGAAATCGAACAAAAACTCTTTCTTTATCCCAATCATCTACAGTATGAGGCCCCATGATTTTTCTCCCTCTCCCTTTTCCCCTTCCACCATTATCGTCATTCTCGATTTCATCTTCATCAACCATGAAATATGAGAAGAATTGTGAGTCATCCTCTTCTAAGCACTCAAAAGCTTTTTGAAATTTCTCGGCTCCATCCAACATTAAATAGGTGGAATACTACCTAGTTTGCACATCTAGGTACAATGAGCTTTTACTAGAAATCTTCTCTTACTCTATACAACTCTTAAAAGCTTGCAACCTATAAAGAGAAGATCGAACATACTTCACTGCATTATGAATCCTGACAATCGAGTCATTTTGCTCCTTTAAACCCTCGTAAACAATCAGATTCACAATTTGTGCACAACATCTCATGTGAATAAATTCATTATCTAAGATGGTGGACTTATAATTTCTATTTTTCTTTTCAAATACTCAATAGCACCATAATTGGAGCTTACATTATCAACTATGATAGTCCAAATCTTATCAATTCCTTACTGAAGAAAGCATTTTTCAATGTGCTTTCCAATGGTCTCACCTTTATAATTCGAAACTTGTAAAAAGTTGAGAATTTTTTTGTGCAAGTTCCAATCATTATCAATCAAATGGGCAATAAGACACGTATAGTTAATATTTTGAATTGATGTCCAAGTGTCGATTGTTAGACAAATTCTTTACTTCCTAATTGCCTTCTTTAATTTAGCTTTTTCTTCACTAACTATTCTCATACAATTACAAGCCACAGTTATGCATGAGGGGATTGTGAACCTAGGGACAAAAATTCTTAAAACCTTCTTTCTCCGCATGTCTAAAAAGCAATTCATCAATAATAATTATATTTGCTAATGCATCTCTGCAAACTTTCTCAGTATAACCCACTGCTTTTAAAGCAACACTATCTTTCTATTTCTCCTTCCCCTGTCCTTTAATAAAATATAGAATTTTTTGCTTTTTATCCGCAACCTTAAACAGATATTTTTTGCATTGATTGGTAAGATGACTCCATAAATTGCTAGTACCATCTTGTTTTTCACAAGCCCCATAAGTTTTACCATAATAATTACAAGATACTTTTGGGTAGTTAGGATTACCGCCATCAACCAAAGTGTAGTGATCCCAAACTTTATATTTCATTTTCACATTTTTACCTTTGATGGTTGTTTGAGATGAAGGATTTGCACTCATTTCTTTGACTTCTTCCATAATCAATCACAATTTGCTTCAGGCCTTCCACTATTTTGCCGTTATGCTTGTAAATAAAAATAGATCCATAGAGAACATCAGAACGAATGTATTATAAACACTTCTATCGCCGCAAAGTGCAAATGGCGAACTCAATCTATCAACTCATTCATTAACAGATACTACATTTATGTTAGTACGCTGTCATTTTGTATTATTAGTTTATGCTTATGGATTATTGTTATTAATACAAACCTGCTTTTCATTTATTTCCATAAAAAGAGAGAAGTTATTAGTAAGTCCAATTCGTAAAGTAAAGGAATACACTTAACAAAACAAAAATATCCGTAACAACTTAAAAAGAGTCCAAAATTTACTAATTGCATTGGATCAAGTTTCAAAAGTAAACAAAACCCACCAAAGATTATTTTGAACCCTACTAAATGTAATTTAGAAATAAAAATTAACATATTAAAAAGTTTTCCCAAAGTTGTATGGACCGTTACCCAGGGTCGTTACACCCTTCAATTGCGTTAGTGCCACTAAAACTTTTACGGAAGCCATCACTGTTATTTAACACCTTGGCCACATAATAATTTTAACAAAAGATGACGAAGCAGTAAAGTTTATAACTTTATTTTATTTTTTTTAAAAAATGAAAAGATTCAAACAAACTTATCTAAGCAAAACAAAAACGTAAAACCAAAACCCCAAAAAAGGAAAAAAGAAAAAAAGGATAAGCTGCATGAAAAAGTTCTCCATCATAATGTAGGATATCCCAGAGAGAGAGAGAGAGAGAAACCTGTTGCTTGACCGTCGACCGAAGTGTGGCTGGGGAGGGTAACCTCGATCACCTACAATCGTGGCTCACGGTGGAGGACCTACACAGTCACCGTCACTGTCGCCATCGGAAGGAGTTCAAGAGGCGCGGCGCCTCTAGTTTGAGAATTAAGAGATACGAAGAGCCCTTGCTGATTTGTGTTTTGACTGTTTTGTTTTCGAGGAGGCGCTGGTAAAGTGGGAATTAAAAAATTCAAAACTAAAAAACATGTGCGGTGCGGATCGGTTGCTGGGCGAGTTGGATGATTTGGAATCGACTCACCAATCGACTCGCTGAATTTCATCCACAACCCGCCCAACCCACCATTCTCTTCTATTTAAATTTGCTTGGGCCAGTGCGGGACAGGCGAGTGCGGGGCAATTGGGCGGGTTGTTGAGCAGCTTTATCAGTCTGTGTGATAGTAGCAACTTCACCTATCACAGTATCCCTTACCAACCTGTAGAGATTCTCGATTTTTTGCCCTTTTATGATAATCATAGCACATTTACTAACCATTATTGCTTCGAAATTTCCTGTGTACCCGTAACCCAAAGAATTCAATGTCCCTAAAGAAATTAATTTTTTTTAAATTCTGGAACATGCCTGACATTTCGCAAAGCCCTTACAACCCCGTCAAACATTCTTATTTTCATTGTACCCGTTCTAATGGCTTGACAAGCCGTGCCATTCTCTATTAAAACTGTACCGTCATTGCACGGCTTATACGTGTCAAATCATTCATTAGTTAGACGCATATGATATGAGCATCCTGAATCTAATATCTATAACTTTGATAGAAAATCAAAATTTGAAGAAAAATTAAAAGTGCATCTCCGTCCACCTCGCTGTCTGACGATTCTTCAACAAAATTGATATATTTTGTAGATGCTTTTTCATTCTTCTTTTCTTCTAGATGTTGCATCAATTCTTGGCACTGGCTCTTAAAGTGACTAATTTTATGGCAATAGAAACACTCCACGTTATTCATTACACATGATTTGGATCGAGATCTCCTTTTATTAGAACTCTGCTCACTCGATCTACTCATTCATTTGCTTAACTCAAACTTAGCCAATAATAGTCCATCTGCATCTGATTGATCATTCATCTTCATATTCTCATGTGACAAAAAAGCATCGGTGATCTCTTCAAGTTCCAAAGTGTCTTTTTCGTACATCAAAGTCGTCATCAGATAATCATAGGATGTTATAAACGATGCCCATAAGTGTATTACCTTATTCTCATCAACAACCTTTACTTCAAACCTGGATAACTGTGTGATGAGTATATTAAACACGTTAAGATGTTCCAAAAGGTTTGTACTTTTCATCATATGTAGTCCATAAAGTTGCTTATTCACGTATAACTTATTGGACAAATTTCTCTTCATATAGAGACGTTTCAGTTTTCTGTCAGATCTCATGTGCCTTCTCCACATCAATCACATTGTGAATAACATCATTTCTCAAATTCAGCCGAATCGAACTCACGGTCCTAGCGCTAAGTTCCTCCTAATCGTCATCGGTCATCTTTTCTGGCTTCTTTGCCTTGCCAAGTAACTCCCTGGAGAGACCTTGCTCGATCAACAAATCCTTCATATGCCCTACCACAAGGAGGAGTTATTCTTGCCAGTAAACTTCTCAATTTCATACATGATATTCGTCATCTCTACTGCAATTTTGTGACCAAGCTTTTCATTTCGCTCTGATACCAGTTATTGGGCTTTTAATGACTTAAATTTCCTACGCAGCGAAACAGGAACCTAGACTACAATCCACACAAATCGAATAGAGAACAAGAGCAACCAGAAGAAATAAGACAATATACGTGATTTGACTGGCTGCCTACCTCCGCGGAACAATAAGAAAGAATCCACTATTATCAATAAGGATTACAATCACTTTTTCTTACACTCACACCGTATCTGTGGCCTCAAACTTGAGCCTCTCGCGCATCTCTCTACACACTCTATACCTTTCTACTTGAGTCTCTTAGGTGTATGGACGTTCTAGGGTTTTTATAAAATATAAAACTCTTATTTATTAAGTCCCCATAAGTCAAAACTCAACTCTATCCGCCGCGCAAAAATTGCTACTGCGCCCAGACCGCTCGAGCAGTCTTTAGATCGTTTGAGCAATCAAAACATGATATCGCTTTCTTGTCTATAGAGACCCACCCCTCAAGCGGTTTTTTCACCATTTAAACGGTCACCCCAACTTCTGGTTTTTTCATCACGCTCACCAGAAATTGTTTTGACCTATTTTCAGCATTCTAGTTATGTCTGGTTATTCTACCAACTTTAGATACCAAAATTCGAGACACCAAACCAATAATTAATCCCAACTTCGCGACACAAACGCGAGATATATGAGACAAAATTTAATTTGTGGTTCTACATATTCCCTAATCTAATCCCCCCACATTCCAAACCATCATTTAAAACTAATTCTTAAATTAATAGTTCACCATATGTCGAATTACGGTCGAAATAATTAATACCATTGCTTTGTTAATTTAAAAGTATTAAATTTTGAATTATCTTATTTTTTTATTCAATAGTTAATAATAATTTTATAATTTTTGTCTTATTATAACGAAAATAAATTAAATTTATGATTATATACATAATCACATTCATAATTACAGGGAAAAATATAAATAAATTCCTAATATTAATTATAGTTGGGTATTCAGAGATGCTCTTATTATTTATAATAAGATGATTTGATAACATAACGCTTCTTTCACCAAAGTTCAATACTGCAGAGGAAATTAATTGAAGTACTCTATATATAAAGCATGGAAAAATGTATAATTTTTTCAATTTTGTTACGAAATTGTAATTATTGGGCTAGTTATACATTTTACATATTTCTAGCCATTCATAGGATTATTAAATGATGCAAGTTTTAAAAAAAAGTTTTTATAATTACGTAAACAAAAAAAAATCTTATTCGATATGTCATAATTCAATCCGAAATAATGTACAAGTCAGCAAGGCATCAATCATTTATTTGTCAAGATTCACCTTATAATTTGCCGTTCTATCCACTTCTCAGGCTTTATAAACTTGAGTTCATTTCATGGATACCCTTCAATTTTCTGAACAGGAGAGGGAGGCAATTTTGAATATGCAAGCAATACCTCCACAGTAGCTCACAAAGAAAAACACAGCTTTCAAAACGCTTTAACGGAATCTAGGGTTTAGGTTTCTGCAAATTAATGGCCACCAATACTATGTCAGTACTCCCAATTCCTACTTGTTGCAGAAAAGCCAAGGATTATCTTCTGGTTCATCCTTTGAACCCTAAGCTGCACAACTTGGTAAGTTCTTTAATCGGAAACAAGCTCTCGATCCGGCCGTCCAAGCCCTGGCATCGCATTCCAAACCATCGCCGGTCAACCGTCGCGACGGTCTTGTTTAGCCTCCCAACTGCGTAAGTCCGAGAAGCGTGCGCGCACACGCAAAAACTGAAAATTAGTTGTAGAATTGTTGTAGAAAATACTCAGAACACAGAAATTCTGACAATAAAAATCACAGAATTGTGTGCTTCAAATGCAAATATTTGTTTATGTGTGTGTAGTATTATTGCGTTTCTATGTATGTAGTATTACTGTTCTTTTTATGGTGGTTCTCGCTGTTTTTGCAGGAAAGTGGAGAGGGCTTCTTCTGAGAAACTCCCAAAGTTAGTTTTATTTTAAAGGGTGGTGTGACAGTATTCTTCTTTTTCTTTTTTGCTTATGAATAGAGGACTAGTTTGCAATTGGTGACTTGGGCTGGGCTATGGTGTTTAGATGGTCGGCGAGGGCGATAAAGTCGTTTGCGATGGGTGAATTAGAAGCGAGGAAGCTCAAGTATCCAAAAACTGGGACTGAAGCTCTTTTGATGGGCATCCTGGTTGAGGGTTAGTTATTTTGTCTCTCTTTTCCCTCATTTGATGAGGCACTTGCAACGCGCATCATGACATTTTTGCCAGATTTTGATGTGATTTAGAAGTAAGCATCCCCTGGGGCTATTACATATAATTGAGCTTTGGGGCAATGAAATTTTTTTGGGGGTACTTCCAAGTTCTAATGTTCATTTCTTGTAGTTGTTCTACTGAAATTATAGTTTAAGGACCAATGTTACTTTAGCAGTGCACATGCCTTATGTCACCACCAAGACACTTAGAAATTGAGAATTGGTTGCCGAACGTGGTTCGTAGTGGGTTCTTCTGTTATTGTGGTTGGAATGACATTAGAGATTGATACCATCTGACTTTTGGCATTTTTTTTATTTGCAATTTCGGTAGTACTGTGAGAAATGAAAATCATAATGCACTTTGCAAAGAAAATTTTGCAATTCGGAATTATAGAGGGTTTGTTAGAATGAAGTCATAGAGTGCTGGTTTTCAAGGGCCTCCATATGTGGTTTTAGTTAGTTTTTTTGGGTGGTTTTATTTTATTTTGGGGGGGGGGGGGGGTTGTAAGGCAATGCAAGAAATTGCTTTTCGTTACCTTATTTGTGCTGTGTTTTCTCTTTCTTTGTAGGAACCAGTTTAGCTGCAAAATTTTTGAGGGCAAATGGAATTACACTTTTCAAAGTGCGAGACGAAACGGTTAAGTTACTTGGAAAATCTGACATGTATTTCTTCAGTCCTGAGCATCCTCCATTAACTGAACCAGCTCAGAGGGCCCTTGATTGGGCTGTGGATGAGAAACTGAAATCAGGTTTGTCTTCAATTGGATGCAATGATCTCTAACTTCCTGATTTGAATTTAGTGTATACTAGTGTTATTTTCAATGTGTCTTTGAACTCTTTATTATTATCTAAGGCTTTGTGTAACTTGGTTGAATGGAATATTGATTATGTGCAATTCAGTAGAAACTTAGAGGCCTGTAGGTTTTGAGCCAAGGCGTTAAGATCCCGATTAACCTCTTATTCAGCTTTTAGCTATCATGACACGTGAAATCAAATGTAACACACTTGAAATACTGAGATGTTTTTTGGGTTGTCTTAGTTTAAATAAGAAAACATATTTTATTTTTAACTTATAAATTGTGGTGGGCATGAAAAATGTGTAGAGTACCTCATAGGTAGAAGTAAAACACTGACAAGACCTATAGATTAGTGCTAACCGTCATCCCCTTGTACATTCCTTGCTTTTGTTCCATAGTCACTAATTTTTATGTGCATGACTCAAGTTAGTTTTTAAAGGAAAGTGAAATTGATTTTGCAAAATGTGTAAGTAAATTGTGAAGTCTTATTAGGGATAGACATCCAACCTACAAATATAGAACACTAGAACCTATAAAACATGGATACATATATGGATTGGATTGATACATATACAACAATACGCTAAAACCTAAAAAAGAAGAATATAGTAGCGGTGAGGATATGTTTATAAAAAATAATTAAAAGGCGAGAGTGCATTCATTAGTTGTTTTTATCGAACATTCAACATATAATTAATTTGATGTTCAACTCCTTAACAAAACACATAAATAAGAAATTGACATGAATAGTATCAATAACACCTTTTGTACTAGTCTAATGACGCAGAGAACGGGTAAGAAAACATGAACTCACTCATACACATCATTATTTCAGGTAGTTGCTCACTCAACCACTTAAAAGGCAACACAAATCACAAACAAATCAAGCTCAATATAAATAGGGAGAGTGAAAGGGGGAGGGGAGAAGGACTAAATTTACTGTCAACGGCTTCAATCTTCTTCCTTTTTTGCATCTTCTTATTCGTTTTGCCTTGAATATTATGAGTCAATTGCCTTTAGGTCTTCTTTGAGTCCTTTTCTTCTTGTTCAAGTCTGGCTGCATTTTTTTTCCATTTTTGTGTATTTGTTCAACAAAGGAAAATCGATAGGACAAGAGGTGTTTTGGTTTTTCATTGGATACAAATCTCATACATATAGTTTGACCCCAACTAAAATCTTATTGAAATAGTGTTTTAACCCCTGCTTTATCCAAGAATGTATTCTGACATATCTCTCCCGCACCCACACAATATAGGAAAAAGAAAGAGAAATAAATTTTGGATACTTTCTTGGCTTATTGGATGCGTACTGGGCACATCAAGCGTGTATCCATATGTAATACTCTGATACTCGTATGGGCCCTTTTTTAGCGTATCTGTACATAGATATCAAAATAAGTCTCATGACTTGTGAAGCAGGAGCTATTGCTTGAAAGACAAGAGAGGACAAGACAAAATACATAAATGGTAAGTGTAATAAACAATATCCCTGTATGAATGTTTTATTTGGCTTTTAATCTAAACAACAAACTTATTGGTTGAGATAGTTGACCTGTAGTTCTTACTCTAAGGAGGGTGAATGTAAAATATAGTTTTGGGTACATTTTTTAGTAATTGTTTTGGCTACTTTTTTTTTGTGTGTAAAAACATTCTGATAAATACATTAAGAAAATATTATATTAGTTATTGGACTCATTTTGTCATATTTATAAAAAGTATTTTATCATCCAATGTATGTTAATTAAATATAATGAAGTACGAAACCCATCAGTTTTTCCAAATAAAAAACCAACGTTTGATCAGTATTGGTTCGAAAATAGTTTTATTTCATTTTTAACTTGGTAAAGAGCCAATAGATAACTTTTAAGTTAAGATAATTAGTGCAAATTACATTGGGATTGATTCCCCCCCCCCACCCGTTATTGTGATTAAGTTTGGGTTTGAATTGATCAAAT
>JAOTRH010000001.1:7759139-7781681 GCA_034768845.1 Heliamphora exappendiculata
AGTTATCGTGCTACCTTTGTCCTTGGAAGCAAGATACAGCCACATCTAACATTGATGAAGCACATGGAGGGACAAAAAATGGAAGAAAGAAGCGTAAAAGGATAATAATCCTAACACAAGGCCGTAACCTATAACTCAACTTATTGTTAATAAATTCTGAATAATACATCAAGAAGATCTTTTATTGTGGACCGAAAACTCTAATTAAAAGGGAAACTAAAATAGTATTCTAATTAAAAGATAATCAAAATACTTAGAATCCTAAACTAAAAGGAAATCAAATAAAATCCTAATTGATACTTATCTACGTCTCTAAGAAATAAAGAAATCCAATACTATAAGAAAACTAATAAAAAAAGAAACCTAATACTAGAAAAAAACTAAATATAAAATAATAAAATATAATAATTAATGAAATTCAAAAATTTAGCCTTGTCCTTTACGGTCCGCATCACACATCCACCTTCCAATTATGCTTTTCTTTCATCCCATTACAAATGTATCCTCTTGTATAAGGTACATTTGAGTCTGCAAGTGCTGCTCCACTTATTGCACCTCAAGAGTTCACAACCTCTTACTTCTAAGGCATTGCAAATTGTCTTCTATATTTTATCTTTACTTTTTATACACGATCTATTTTCAATTCTTGAATACAGCTATTGTGTGGCGAAAAAATTTGCACTTGCATGATGTACTCTTATACACAGGCCTTCCCAAGATCATGTAACAAAACATCATTAGTTCTACTCGTTGTGACTTGTGAGTGTGCCGATGGAAAGGCACTCTGATGCCAAAATTAGCATCTCGTTGTTCTAGAGAGGGAAAGAACTTTGTGTGTGTTCAAATTGGCATACCTTGTTAACGTGGGCAACCCATTCAAGAATGGTGTCGTACCATTGGGTCCACTCCCCACTCCTCACTCCACTAATTCACCTTTAGGTGCAAGCTCCAATACACCTTGAGATACAAGCTCTAGAAAAGGTACAAGTTCCAATATACCTTAATCCGAAGTTGGGAACAGGACCCAAATCAGCTCGGGACCACCAGGATGATAAGTGAATTAGAGGCTAGAGTTAGGATTGTCAAGGTTGCTTGGCCGAACCATGAAGTTGGCCCCACTTTGACCGCTTTGGGATAGAAAGGGATTTGACTATTCCGGTTTGACCGTTCTGTTACCTTGGCACCTTGACTATATCAAGATGTTGATGTATCGCAACCACCCATAATACAGGTATCAAGGTTGCCAAAAGACAAAGAGGTCAAACCTAGTTGACCCAAGGGAGACAAGCCACGTGATATACAAGTTGTCTCCCTTCGTCGGTTCAGCCTATATAAAGGCCACTTCTCATTTATTACAATACAATAACAGCTCAATCAATACAATTGTCCTCTGGTCGTTATTGCCATTCCCGTCTTGTCCCGAGGTTGCTAGTTCTCACCTCTTTCCACCTCCGGTGACTCTTGAGTTCAGTTGAGTGGTTTTATTCTCCCAGACTATCATTCCGTCCTTACGTTGTCAACATCAATGAATGATAAGCTATAGGGGTTGATGCATTGCATTGCAAGGCTTCCTTCCCAAATAGGTAATTGCCTAGAATCAAACCCATACTCGATAGGGATCCCCCGCCTTTAGGCACTTGCATTCCCTGAAACTTATTTACATCATAACAGAATCTCACCTTTGATCAAGCTCCAAAGTCGGTCGAACTAGCACCAAAAGTCCTTTGGCTTTGTCGAGTGTGTAACCTTCCTATTCTGCCCACACCCGCGTTTGCTGTAGTTCCTCCAAAATTCTCAGAGCTCGGCCTAAGGTCACTTCAGTTAGGTTAAGGATATGTTCTTTTGAAGATGGGCAAAGTTTGAACCAAATCCTAATTTTTTGTTGCATACGATCCCATCTCCCTAGCAAATACGTATTCTAATTCCTTTCCTTCCTGCTGCTATAGATTGAACATGAGTCACATGTTTCAAGCTTTCATTAGCATTTATTGTTCTGGACATTTTAAACTAATTATGAATGGTTTTCTGTTCAACTGGGTCTCGTAGAGCGTACTTGCATTCCTTTCACCACTAGTGTTGCAGGGGTCGTTCTTCCGGAAATCGACAGATAGCCGAGTCCTTCACAGACCTGGATTCTTGTGTATACTTAATCTTTTCCTGCACTCATTACTTCATGCTTTATTAACTATTCCTTATGAAAAGACAAAGGCAAAAGAACTTATGAATATATATATTGGCTTTTCATTAATCCTTACTTCACTTATTTTAGATGAGTTAACCATTACTTCACTTATTTTAGATGAGTTCTGAATCTATAGGATACACTGATTGTGCATAAGAAGATTCAGATTTGCCTCTCAGTGCTATAAGACAATGCAGAAACATGATATTTAGATTTTATGATGGTTTATGAATATTGCAGTTCTTCACTCATGGAAATAGATAAATTTATCAATCTCATTATATAATAGTTTGTGAATTTGGTACTCTGGCTGCAATTGTAATGTCTTTCTTGTGCTTAGAAAGTCAAATTTGGTTTTGTGCTAAGAGTTGGACTATGGTGACTATAATTGACAACATATTAAGGCACAAGTAGATTGTGAGCATTGAATTAAAACTTCCTCAGAGATTAGGTTGCGAAAACCTCTATAAAATGAGCTCAATAGCTATTATTTGGTGTTTCTGCCTGAGCAAAATAACCATTCTTTAAGAAACTAACCCCTGGGTTCATTTGATACCATGGCTATCGCTCTCTTTTGTGGGTTACTTCATCATCTTGTGCATGATTTGTGTCAAGTTTAACCACAGTTCCCGAATGCGGTGCCAGTGCCCAGTTACTTGGGCTTGGCGTATGAAGCTAAAGAATTTTGTTGCCTCTTATTCGTTATATCATCGCACCGTATTCCATGACTGTCGTGCGAAACGCAGGTGAAAGCGGGGAAATAACTACGACTCATTTGCTTCTTGGTCTTTGGTCAGAAAAAGAATCAGCTGGCCATAAGACAATGGCCAACCTTGGTTTTGATGATGAGAAAGCTAAAGAGCTTGCCAAATCCGTAAGTTCTATTCTCGGTTTGTCGAGCGATTAGCTTCCTGAACATTGTAATGACACCGTGCTCGGTTTATGCAGATGAATGAGGATATAGTGTTGAGCTTCAAGTAGGGACTGCCAAAGTTTCTGAGAGTGGGCTTCTTGATTGTTGCCCTGGGACCTTAGAACAGCTACTGAAAGAAATGTTTTCAATGGAAGTATTTGTCATAGAAGAAATTTCGAAACTATCCTGCATGAGGATGGTGAATTTCGCAATTGTTTGTGTAAGCAATTTTTAAATTGTTTAAACAAGGCTATGATGGTAATTTTGCTGCAGTTGATTGTCTAGCCAATGTGCTCATGTCCCCTGGCTCATCAGAAAGTGGTTGTTGGATAGGATCATTTTAGGATTATGCATAGGCCATAGGCCTTGTTTGTTGTATTCCCATATTAACAATCCTGAATTTGTTCCTCTAGATTGAATTGGATAATCGTGAATTCTCAATTATTATGACTTTGATTTTTTTTTTCTTTTTTAACTCTAGGATTCTCATCACAGTTTCTACTTTGCTCTAGCTAAATATAAATCAATGTTTTTACTGCATTTGTTGATATAATAGAAAATGTGTGCATTTCAAAAAGAATTGCTGGTCTTTCCAACAAACCCGGAGCTTAACAATAACCCATTGCCTCATATTTTTCGGTTGAGAAGCTCAAATGTTGAAATCTCAATTCCCATAGCCCCACCTACCAAACACCACCACTATCTCTCTCTCTCTCTCTCTCAGATGCCTTCTCTCTCATTAAAACTCGTCCACCGACCTGAGTCGCCCAACCTCATGCAATCGCATTACAACCACACCCAACCAACTCCATCGCCTTAATCGCACCACCACCCGCCCAACCAACTCCATCGCCTCAATTGCACCACCACCACCACCACCAGTCCCACGCCCCACCTGCGTTCACTACCACAATTGCATGCTCATGCACCATTAGCATTGTGTCACCATTGCACGCCGCAATATGCTGCACGTGCCTCCACAGCACACCACAATCAGAGCCATTACATGTCCAATCATTGTAAGCACCACGCTGACTTAAAAATCTAAAAATCACACACTGCCTACCTGTGTTGCCACAATTACACGCCTAGTCACACTTAACACCACGTGAGCCAATACAATCGCATGCCCAACCACCTTCGTTGCTACAATTGCATGACCAGCCCCTACTAGCACCTCGTGTGCCACTGGCACTCCATAGATATGACGCCAACGGTGCCATAATTGCATGAAGCCACACATGCCACAATCAACATTACCATCACGGCACTACCATTGTTTCTTTCGTAGACTCCCTTCTCAGTTTTCTCTCCCTCGCTCATCTCATGTCACTCTTGAGAAAAATGTAAAGTGAATAAAACAAATAAAAGCTTTGAGGCATATTTAAAGACACGCTATTTAGAACATAATTTATCTTTACTTTGAAGAGTTTATCCACGACTTACTTATAAATTTGTTCTCACGACATAACAAAATTTACTTTTAATGAAGAATTACAATCAACAACTTTGAAGCGGAATTCTTTCTAGAACATATGTAATTTTCTATTTGGGAGAGATGCTTTGATGATATATTTAAAACGTAAAACATGTTTAATTTATAGATAGATGCATGCCTTTTTATAAAAATGTTGCACTGATTCCAAGTATTTTTTTAAAAAAACAATTATAGTTTAACATCTTTTGTGAGGTTAGCACCTCTCGATTTTAAACATAAGCCCATTCATTTTTAAAAAAAATGAAGAGTGGTTATTGTATTTATTAATGTGAGAGCGCTGACCAATTTATCCATATATAAATTAATAAGGTTAAGACAATCAAATTAATCTATTAAATTAATATATTAAATAATGTGACACAATTACAAATATTAAATACAATAAGTCCCATACGAACTCATCTTATTTTCAATACTTGTAATTGCGCTGCATCATTTAGTATATTAATATAATAAATTAATTTGGTCAACTTAACATTAATATATATAAATTTGACATTGTCATCTATATTAATATATAAAAAGAGAGCAACTATTTGGTCTGATGAACTGTGTGAATTTTTGAATACCAAAAATACTTTTAGTTAATGTTGAAAACTGTGAATTTAATTGGCTATTATTCTATAATTGATTTCTGAATTCAATTGACAATTCAATTGGCCTCAATTGACAATTGAATTACAGAAATCAATACATTTCATTGACAATCGATTTTTTTTTTCAATTCTGTTGTAACTCTCCATGGGAGAACGTCTATATATATATATCTCATCTAGTATTCTGCATGTACATAAAACAGATAAAAAGTAAGTGGAGAAACAGAATACAAGGAGAGGAGAAGGGGAGAAAGAGATATCAGATTATAATTGTCTGTTGTGTGAGAGAGAAAGGCAGACGAGGTGCGTTTGAGTAGTCGATCTTTTGTGGTGTTCTAATGTTCGGATCAACCATTTTATCTTGGGAGAGTGATGCCGGTGGAGAAACCTATAACACCTTTAGTAGGCGGTGAATCATTATTAAAGAAATTGCGTTTGCAGGACTCGATTTGCATATACTGTTCATGTTATTTATGCAATTTCGTTTCGATAAATTTTGTTTATTGTAATCTTTTAAAGTTAATAAATATATATTTTTTGGACCACTGAACATTTCTTATGGTGCTATATTTCTCCCAACAGTTAATTTATTAATACCAAAATAATTTTATTCAATTTTATTCATTAAACTTTTATAATATCATTAAATTTAAAAATACAATTGCTTACAATTTTGAAATACGCACTAACAACCATACGCGAGTAACAATCCACTGGTGACGCCGGGCCGCTTATGGCAACGGGCGGGTTCCGGGCAATTACCGGTATATGGGTCGGGGCGGATGGCCGTCGTTCTGTTTAGCATCCCGCCAAACATCTGGGAGGTTTAAGCTTCCCAAAACCCTAGTTCTGTATCCCATCACTGCAATTTCTGCTCTCTCTCTCTCTCTCTCTCTCTCTCTCTCTCTCTCTCTTTCCCCCCATCTCTCTCTATACATATATGCACGCACGTTGATTCATAGTCAAGATGAGCTTCGCAGCGTACAAGATGATGCACTGGCCAACGGGCATTGAGAACTGTGCGTCGGGATTCATCACGCATTGCAGCGCCGACTTTGGACCGCAGATACCGCCCATTCAGGCCGACGACCTCGACTCCGAATGGCCCTCGTCGAAGGCCGTCGGCCCAGTTCCCAACCTTGTCGTCACCGCCGGCAACGTTTTGGAGGTTTACGTTGTTAGGGTCCAAGAAGAGGGCAGCAGCAGCAGGGAATCCAGAGGTCCAACGGAAGCCAAGCGCGGCGGCGTAATGGCTGGTATATCGGGGGCTTCGCTCGAACTCGTTTGCCATTATAGGTACGCTTTTGCAAATGGACGTATGCCTCGTTAATATAGTTTTGATTAAATTCGCTGAATTGTTATCTTGTTAAATGTCGCCATCGCCAACCATTTCATCAAATTTGAGTAAAAGTTTTGTGTAAAAGCTTGATTTGATACTACACACTCCAATGTTTGTAAGCAAATGGTTGGAAGCAAATCTTTTAAAAAATTCCCAACTTATCCTCAAAACACATTTTAACCATTTTTGATGAAAAAATTGTATGCTCCAACCCTTAGTTTTTTAAACATTTCTTCAAATCGTTTTAAAGAATCGCCAACTTATCCCACAAGCTTCTTCCACCAAATTTGGTGAAAAACTTATTTTTTCCTTAATTTGATGGAAATTAAGATTTTTTTTTTTGGATTTAGAATAGGTTTGATAAAAGGGCTGGAGCTCAATTTTAGCTCATTTTCCCCAAAATTAAATTTGATGAAAAGAAAGATGATGGGTTGGAGATGGCCTTGGAAATGTGCACTTATTTGGACGAATATATTACTCCCATTTCGCATCTTTGGAATGTGATTAACAATTCTATGCACAATACTATACTTTTTGGGGGTATTTAGTGTGGGCACAAGTCACAACCACCATGCAGTCTAACTCTCTCTCTCTCTCTCTCTCTCTCTTCCCCCCACCCCCAATATGAAAATTGGGTTTGCAGGTTGCATGGTAATGTTGAAACAATGTCAATATTATCTATAGGAGGCATTGATGGTGGTAGAAAAAGAGATTCAATCATCTTGGCATTTCAAGATGCAAAGATTTCAATTTTGGAGTTTGATGACTCGATTCACGGACTTCGTACTAGGTGAGGTGGATATATTGTGTGGATTTTTTGGGTCTTGTTTTTCATTGTTGCATCCTATTTTTGTCATACTATGTTTTTAAGACTGACGAGTGTCCTGTGTACTTGTCTACTTATATCGATCATCCATTTGGTTTTCTTAGTTAATCTTGATGAAACTATACAATGATTCAAATCCTTGGGCCATTTGAATGTGGTGTTTGTCTTGATATTCCTGCCGATTACATGGGCTGAATTATCAGGCTACTGTAATGATCAATGTGTTTATAAAGTTATGTAGATTTGAGTTTAAGATCTTCATTAAACAGAGTTGAGTTTGAGAGATTTATTGATGGCTTTATAAAGAACAGCAGGTTGTCTGATGTGATTTTGTCCTAGTGGGAATGGGATGTCTGTAGGATCTAGGTGTGATGCTTTGAACTTCCAGGTACCGCGGTTCAATAGTGCATTGGAAAAAAACAGTAAAGTTACTATTCCCAGGTACCGTTCAACACCCATAAACAGCCCCAAACTCTTTTCATTTCAGAAGATTGACCCTCTTGTTTTTCCATGTATACCCTAAATCCCTACACAAATTTGCTACCCTTTTCTACAACATAAAACATTAATTTGATTGCTAAACTGGAAACTCCTCTATTATCTGACATTAGTTTTAGACTCACAGTCGGTGCTAGTTGAAGGATGTTCTGCACTCATCCTGCATCTTGAGAGATGGAAGGACGCCTTTCACTTGTGATTTCCAACGTTTCTAAGTAGAGACTAGAGAGTAGTTTGTTTGATAGCCTACAGTTATAGTTTTATCTTACTGAACAACAGAAATATACCCAGCTGGGATACAAGAGACTTGTCTTATGCAAGTAGGGTCCTGCTGATGAATCAAGTGTTATTTTATTTTTTGCTTTTTTTTTTTTTTGACATTTCCTATCCAGTGTAGCAGTCTTTTATTCTTCCTTAAAAGTTGATGAGGCTTCCAAGCTAATGTGTGGGACTTTCTCTGATGAGGTGCATACGTGAGGAATGCTTGCAACAGTCACCTGACAGGAATTTGACTGCCCAAATAACGAAGGTGGTCTTGGAATGTGGTGGATAGACAATTGGAGAAAGCGTCTTGCCGTCTTACGTGAAATACTTTTAGATATGATTCTTAAACCCACTTTTGCGGGTGAATGGCATGGTAATATTGCTACGTTAATATTAACCTATGAAGCATGAAAATGGATACAACTATACAACAAAATGCAAAAAAGTAGGATACGGATACGGGTAGGATACCTTCGTAAAAAAATATTATTTTTATAATTGTTAGCATTTTATTATTTATAAAAAATGAAAACCAAAAATACAATCGCTTTTGTTGTTACTATCAAACTTCTAATACATTCAAGCAAGTAGGACATTATGAAGAAATGTCAAAGCAACCACCAACCAACAATAAATCCCACTACTCACTTATTAGAGTTAGCATAGTAGAATGTATAACAACTAAAAAAATAAAGCACAAAAACAAATTAAATAAAAAACTTGAGCCTTCCGTATGCGTCCCGTATTCCGCTTTTCCCTCGCGTATCTCCATGTATCCGAATTCAAAGACATCATTTTATTCTTATTTGGCATATCCTATATATATATATATATATCCAAATTCCAACCATATTGAGCGCATATCCATATCCGATATGTAACCTGTTCGGTTCCTATTTTGAAGTATCCGTGCCTCATAGATAGTAACTTGTGGTTGCTCTTGGGAAAAAAAGGTCTAATATTTTAAAATTAAGCAATAGCTACTGAGATTTTTCAAATAAAAAATTAGGGATGAAAGGGAACAACTTATTGGGAAGTAATTGACACCATTAAGACCATAGAGTTCTTTATGCATTTGGTTTACCAGCTGCAGCAAATGTTCCAGCACTTTTCAGAGATGATGAGTAGCAGTGGCCCATTACTAGTTTGAGGAAAGTATTGGTATTAAGAAGTAACTTCATCATCTATGAAACCAAACACTTATGCAACAGATGTGGTGCAGTGAACTTTCAACGATGTGGTGTCTTTGCTAGGAAATTATTTTTTTATTAGATCATATATCCAAAGCGTCACTCACCTGTGGAGCTGATCTGGCACTCAGTTTATCCTATTCATAAATTGATTTGCTGGCAATGTGAAACAAATCGCTTGACCAAAAAAGTTGATTACCAGAGATGATTGCAACGAGAGGGAGTAGTAAATATTAAAGTTTAGTATAACAACTTAGAGGCATGTTTGATATGTATATTATTTTTGGGGTAGATAAATATGATGGTATTATGGATAACAATCCTGGGTAAGTTATACCATGGAATAAAAGATTGTATACAATAGGTTATATATGTCTGGTAAGGTGGGATAAAGAATGTGTGAAGAAGATATAATTAGTGTTAATAGTTAGATGGAGGAAGAAAATAATTCGGAGAGACCTGATCCCAACAATTCTATGGGGAGTGCTAGTAGTTATCCCTCCATTTGATCAATCATATGGGAATAAGATTTTATCTTGGGACTAACTTTGGTGACCAAATGACGGATTAGATGACTTGTGCGCTTGTGTTGTCAGTCACGGATTAGTTGACATGTGTGCTTGTGTTGTCAGCCACACTTACCTCCCTGCTACCTTGCAATCAAGCATGCCCTAGATGATTAAATTTATTACATGCTTCTATTTTTAGTTAAATAGTGGCAATAGTTTAAATTATGTTGTCCATTGTATGGAACTCAATTGAGATGCTGTTTGATAAAATAAATGCATTTCTGGTTTATTTATTTAATTTAAGTGCATTTGATAATACCTCATTACTTACCACTTAAGTATGAAGAACTAAAAATGGATTTTAATTATTAATTAAGAGAGACTTATTATTGACCGATGAATGTTGTCAATGGAAGGCATTTTTCATTCGAACATGTGTTAAACATTGACACACGAAGGACACATGTGGATATATAACAATTAATTCCTTCTCCTTTAGAATTTTTAATTTTTTTGATCGGAGAATTTTTAATTTTAGGAGTTTTAAAGTCCTAAACTCTTTAATTTTATGATGAAGAGGACTTTATAGATATAGTAGGATTTGTTCACACTTATGTTCTGGTATGTAGAATGTGAAAACGATTTGTTACAATGTTGGTATAAAATGAAAAGGTCATTTAATACAAAAATGTAGTAATTGTTATTATTTTGATAATTTGTTGTCTATTCACACTTATTTTCTGGTATGTAGAAATGTGAAAATGATTTGTAACAATGTTGGTATAAAGTGAAAATATCATTTAATACAAAAATGTAGTAATTGTTATTATTTTGACAATTTGTTGTTTTACTTTGTACATATCATGTGGTATTCGTATCCCATGTCTATTCCTATGCTTCCTAGTCAAGCCACCTCTAACTTTGAAGCTTACACTAGCTAAATAGTAAATATACTATAGCATGCAAGGCATCACCCATAAGGAAAGTTGCTTCATGTGTTATTATCTCCCATATTTTTTAAGAGCTCAATGGTATCTTCAACATCTCATTGGATGGCATATGTGTTCTCATACATATTTCCATCCCTTAAAGTTTCACTTGATCACTAATTATCATTAAAATTTATTCAGTCCCAAATGGAGCCCAGGTGAAAGCATAATAATGAACTTACAACACAACTCAACAAAACTTTTCTCCAACTACTTAGGGCGAGTTACATCAATGATATTTTGCCACTCCACCATGCTATAAAAATAATAAGGATGGCTTAGGTGACGAAAACAATATAGAAGGCAAATTAATTACACAGGATGTAGGATTACATGAGATATACGTGGTTCGATAGTAACTTTGGTCTATGACAGAGAGGAAGAAGATAAATCCACTCTATACAATAATGATTACAATGCTTAACCTCTATACAACCTCTCTTACTTGCACTTACTTCACGTAAATGGATTTATAGTCTATATAGTAACTTGTAGAGTATTGAAAAAAAAATGGACTACTCATCAAAGCCCAATAAACTGGACTATCAGGAATCGAATACACATTCCATTCTTACCCCTTTCGAATGAAAAAGTGTCACTTCACAACATAGTCTGATTAGGGTTCACTCTCTCAGTGAAACTGCAAGATAACATGTCTTTCTTTTTATGGAAATCAAAGTTAATTTTATTCCCTCTAATTCTTAATTGTACCTTCAATGTGGATAGTGTCACTCTTCCTAGCGATTGTACTTACTAGTTGTTGTGCGTCCAAACCATAGTAATCGATTTTGCCTCATTTTATCTTTAATAAATGCTACCTCTGCAACCCCCCTAACCCATTCATTAATAATCTTGTCACTTCTAATTTTGCCACTCATTGATTTCATCATCCTCACTTCAGTTGCACTTATTTTGCTAACATGTTTTTCTTTCTTGTCCAATATCCATAATCATCAAGTAATACAAAGTTTATGTTGGCTATTAGCTACCTAATATGAAAGCCTTCTTTTTCTGGCCATGAGATTGGGTGTGTAAGGATAAAACACTATAACACCATGAAGTCCATGAACTCCATTTGGTAATTCTCTCCAAATTGAGAATTGAATTATGTCTCTTAGAAGTTAGAACCATTGATGCAGAATATTGGGCCTAAATTATAATTTTGTTAATAATTAGTTTTATTTTAATTATCTATTAATTAGGATTTTGTTTTGTTTCCTTTTAGTTTAGGCTTCTAGTTTTCTTTTAAAATTAGGGTTCTAAGCCTATAAATTAGTGGCCCTTTTGATGTATCAGGTAGAGTTGATTAATGAAAAGTTGTGTTTAAGGTTGTGGCCCTTTTGCGTTACCTTTCTTCCATTTTTTATTCCTCCACATCCTGCATCAACAATTCTCTTGATTGGAATGTTTGCAATAGCAGATGAGCAAATCTGGAGGAACCCCAGTTTAGAACAATATGTTCTCCCATAGTTCTACTTGTAGTAAGAGCAGATAAAACCATCCATTGGAGGACACAGCTAACCTGGGTTGAAAGTTGAAACTGTTGACAGAACCTATAATACTACTCAAAAAGGAAGAGGAATTCGAGTAAAATAGTCAATTATTAATTGACATGGAGGGTGCGACAGTTTCCACAATTGTTAGTTTTCTTCTGCTTTTCTACCTGTTAATTTATTGTTCCGGGGAGTAGTATTAAGACAGAAAGAAGAAGAGAGATTTGGGTAGAACAGTCAGCCTTTGACCTCCATTAAATGTTGTACACACATCTAGAAAGTTCTGTGGTATTGAGTAGAACATAAACAATATATTTTACAGCAACACAATCATTAGTTATGAACATGGTTTACTTGTGCTGTTCTTTTTTTCAGGAATTGGCTGCTGATTGCTGAAACCAGGGCCATGTTTAATTTAATGTAGAGCAATAAATTTCAAATCGAATGCTTATGATTTGACATATATACTGTTGAAGTGGTTTTGACTTTTGACTTTTTTAATGGATTAACAACCAGCTATTTGTCTGATTATTATCTGCAGTAGGATTGTTCTAGATAAAGATAGTACTTTTTATTAAGGGTACTGGTTATAAATGTCTTTTACTTGCTAATATTCTCCCATTGATGTGTTCTTGTTTCTCAAATAAGTTGCTTTAGAAGCAAGATGATGCTTTTTTCTTTCTTTCTTTTTCTGCAATTTCTCATGGAATTTTTTTGGTTAGGCTAATCTATAATACCTTTGATACTTGATCATCCTTCTTTTCAGCTCTATGCATTGTTTTGAGGGGCCGGATTGGCTTCATCTGAAAAGAGGAAGAGAATCTTTTGCAAGAGGCCCATTGGTGAAGGTTGATCCCCAGGGCAGGTGTGCTGGGGTTCTTGTTTACGGTCTACAAATGATAATACTTAGGGCAGCTGAGGTCTTCTTTTCCTTTTATACTGCCCTCTTGTTGTCGCTTTGTTTGTTTTCCAAATTT
This sequence comes from Heliamphora exappendiculata, assembly GCA_034768845.1. Taxonomy (NCBI): domain Eukaryota; kingdom Viridiplantae; phylum Streptophyta; class Magnoliopsida; order Ericales; family Sarraceniaceae; genus Heliamphora; species Heliamphora exappendiculata. The sequence goes on from JAOTRH010000001.1 coordinate 7,772,414, forward strand.
TGTTTTTATTTTTCTCAAATCATTTTATATCCGAATTCAGTAAAATGGCCTAAACCTTGTTTCTGAAAACATATATCATACCTCATGGTTAGGAATATAATATTGTCACAACTCATAATTTTCCTTCTAAAGTTCCCTAACAATAGGCAACTACTTGATTGTGTTTAGTGTTCACACACAGGATTTCAAACGTTCATGCCATGGCCTTCTGAGTTCTGATTAGGTTTATTAAGTACTGATCTGTATGGGGAAGTGGTCATAAGATTTCTATGCATTGTGTCATTTTTCTCTCCTTTTGTTTACCTATAACTATCAAATCAAGTACATGAAGACCTTCATGCGAATGTATTGATTCCTCTGAAGCCCGAACCATCCCTTCTTAGGTCATGAATGCGGTCTGAAATGTGCTAAAAATTATACGTCTTTTATGAAAACTCAAGAGCTATTGGTTGAAAGCAGAATATGTTTGCCTCATACTGACTGTTCCTAGTTTAGGCCACCTTATCTTTATTGACTTATTCTGGCTGAGGTGTTTTGTACGTGAGCCTGCTTGGATGCTAATCCAAAATGATTATTTTGTGGGTTTTACATGGATGAAGTCAGCATGTAGGAAAATAAAAGCTCTTATTGCAGTTAATTTTTTCCCATTATATATATTTTTTCCTTTGTTTTTTTTCAATATCAATTTTGTAAATTTTCAATGTTAGGCTGGTTCTGGTTTGGTTGGTGAAGATAGTGCTTTTACTGCTGGAGGTGCAGTCTCTGCCCGTATTGAATCATCATATATAATCAATTTACGAGATCTGGATATGAAGCACGTAAAGGATTTTATATTTGTACATGGTGAGACAAAGCAACTTTCCCCAATTGATTTTGCTTCCAAATGTTAACATGCTTTTAGCTCACGTGGTTTATGTTGTTTGGTTCTCTTTTGACTTCTAAGCGTATAAGTAGTTGCTCATGTTCCAAATCTTTTATTTGTAGTGGTGTCACTTTGTATGGAAGTAATGACATTTATGTTGTGCATTTACATGGAAGTTTCTTTTATCCTGCTTGCTGATTGTTCTAGAAGTTCTCATGTTTCATTAGTATGTATTCTGAAATCTTCGTAAATTGTATTCTGTTTTCTCAAACGTGATTATAGTTGTGTATGATACTATGATCTACTTCAGATGGTCAGTCATATACGTCAACATATACCATTACCGTTGTGTTCATCCATGGTGGTTAATTAGGTAGTTTGGATACAGCCATTGGTTGCTGGTTGCCCTCGTAGGTGTTATCTGGAGAGGGAGCTCCCAACTTGTATTCAGGGACTATATGCATGCGAGTGTTGTGGCCCAATTTTTCTTTAGCAAACAGATGTTTGTTCGGAGACATTAATTTTGCCTTCTGTGCATTACAAAACATTGTATACATTTGCTAATTATTATTGACCGCAACTTTTGATTTCTGGTATCATAGTGGTGTCAAAGGGAGTTATGTTAAATATTGATTCTATCAATGGTATAGTGGCAAGGGATATATGTTAAATATTGATTCTATCGATTGTCTGTGGACTTCATGTATCAAGTTGCCAGTCCCATGAGATTCAAACAAGAAGCTACAAACTAATTCCAGCTCAAATGGTCCTTGTACGAAAAATGTTCCTAATCTAGTTTGGGAATATGCCTCCAAATTCATTAATAAAGATAAGGGCAACATGAATTTTTAATTCAATTATCAAAAGTTTATTTTAAATATCAAAATGGAGAGAGAGAGAGAGGGAGAGGGAGAGAAGGGGAGAGAGAGATGGGTGTGACCGAAAAATTAGGGAGTTTCTTGGAGTTATTGGTGGTGGATTGCGTGGTTTGACCGAAAAATCTTTGATTTTGAGGTGGAAGGTAGGCTTTTGCTAGCGACGGAGAGGGGTAGGGCATACAACGTGTTAGCTTTATTATGGTTATTATCTGGTGTGGTTGAGCATACTATAGCTCAGTGTATGATTTCATTTATCTATAAATAATCTAGTGCATGCCCTATTAGGGTTAATGTTTTCAGTAATCCTAATATTGTCATATTAATATGGTATCAGAGCCACTACCGTCACCGGTAGCTCTTCCTTGGCTTCAGCCCTAGTCGCTGACCACCTAAGCACCTCCATCAGCACCGAAATCATCACGTCCTCCTTACCAGCGTCAAAACCCACCAACATCAAAACCCACCAACATCACCACCACCAGTGCTGACATCCACCCTAACCCCTTCCATAGTCACCGACTCCCCAAACAACCACCCCTACCAGCGCCGACCTACACCCAAACCTCTACAACCTACCCAAATCAACACCATCAGCGTCGAAATCCACCCAAACCTCCTACATGGTCTCCAAAACCCCCTAAGCCCACTACTACAAGCGCCGACATCTACCTCTGCCTCCTCCACAAGCGCCGAAAACTCCCAAACCTGATCCAGACCAGTCGGCGCCACCAACCAATCGTCGAAACCCACCGAAACCCACCAAACAATCGCCAAAACCCATCGATCGTGTCCCAAAAACAGTCGCCGACCTTTTAAATAGTCACCGGTAACCTAGTCGAGTTGCCGGAATAGTCACTGATCGCTGGAACAGTCGTCGGAACAGTCGCGCAGGTTTCGGCAGTTCTATTTTTGTTTCTCCTCCCTCACTGCATCCCTTCATTTATTTGTGCAATGGCTTGCTTTCCCTTCAACAACAATTTATGTGTTTTCCGAATTTTGGTGATGCAGTGAGGGGTTGTCTGGTTGTGGATTTCTCTGGTATTTGAACAGGAATGTCATTGGAGGGCGATAGATCTGCTACCTGGACTTTTGGGACTGCTGAGTTTCTGACGGATACCGAGCGACCAATGAGAACTGAGGTGTTTTCTTCCTCTACTCGGCTTGTCGATGAGAAGCTTGACGGTGCTTTTGCTTATCCCTTGTGGCGGAAGAATGTGTTGAAATCCTTGCAAGGCATGGAATTGGATTCCCACTTATTTGACAATGTCCTTGATCGTAGTTCTCCTATTTAGCGTACCTGGGTACGAGACGATGCTCATCTCTTCAGTCAGATTATGAATTCCATGGACCGCAGTGTCAAGCTTTTGGTTGCCAGTGCAGATACAGTGAAAGAAATATGGGGGGCTCTGGAGGATATTTATTCCTCCACAAATGATTTAACGCGCCTGTATGATGTAATGCGAGGATTCTTCCGCTCGCAACATGCTGGTCGTCCCCTTCAGGAGCATTTTATGAGTTTTAAAGTGCTTGCTGACGAGTTCGATCGACTTCTTCCCTTCACCAGTTCTCTCAGTAAATTTTAAGAACAACGGATGCAGATTTTAGTCGTGTGTTTCTTGGTCAGTTTGGATCCTGAATATGATACGGGCCGTTCACAAATTCTTGTTGGGACAAACATTCCTATCTTATCTGAGACTTTTCGTCGGGTGAGTCATTCGATACGTCGCGACGACATAAGGTCTACACCTAATTCTAGTGATCCGTCTGCCCTCGTTGTTTCTCGTGGTGGCAATGGAACTCGGGGCCGTGGCCGTGGTAGGGGCCGTTATTGCCACTACTGTGGGATTCAGGGACATATTCGCAGTCAGTGTTATAAATTACATGAAAGACCGTCCCCCATAGCCAATGTTACTGCTGATTAGTCTCAGACAGACTCATTCTCTTCTTCTTAGAAGCAGCTCGTTGAGATGACCTCAGCAGAATATGAGCAGTATATTCAGTCTCAAATTGCTAGTCCTTTCGCTCCTGTCGCTGCTACCTTTGCAGGTAATCCTGGTGCATGTTTGGCGATTACTCCGTCTGCTTGGGTGATTGATTCAGGTGCCTCCTACCATATGGCTGGTTCTGCAGGTATCTTATCTGACTATTAGGTGACTCCTAGGCATCGTTGTGTTCTTGTGGCTAATGGATCTTCCTTACCGGTTCAGGGGTGTGGAGTTGCTACCCCCACGTCGTCCTTAACCCTACCTAATGTCTTACATACTCGTGGGAATCCTTCTAACTTGTTATCAGTCAGTCAGCTTACTAAAGATCTAAACTGTTGTGTGACTTTTTATCATGATGGTTGTATTTTTCAGGATCTTACGGTGAGGAAGATTATCAGTAGAGGTTGAGTGTCTGATGGGCTATACTTGGTGGATGAGGTAGCTGCTACGACTTGCTTCACAGTTTCTTCTGCTAGTTTTGAGGCTCATTATCGTTTGGGGCATCCCTCTATCTCTAGTTTGCATAGTCTTTGTCCTCGTTTTCGTTCTATTTCTAATATTGAGTGTGAGTCATGTCGGTTACCAAAGCACCTGCGTGTGCCTTTATTATCTCAGGTCAATAAACGAGTTTCGGTCATTTTTCTTTAGTTCATTCAGATGTTTGGGGGCCCTGTCCAGTCAAGTCTGTTTTTGAATTTCGTTATTACGTTATATTTGTGGATGATTATTCTCGTATGACTTTCTTATAATTTATGCGACGTAAATCTAAAGTAGCATATATTTTCTCATCTTTTTGTATGGAAGTGCAAACCCAGTTCAAGGCTCAGGTTAAATGTTTGCGCAGTGATAATGGTGGCGAGTATCTGTCCACCCAGCTGAAGACTTTCATGCCCACACATGGCATTATTCATTAGACTTCTTGTCCGGCTACCCCACAGCAGAATGGTATCGCTGAGCGCAAGAACCGCCATATTATGGAAACTACTCGAGCTCTCTTGTTTCATATGCATGTACCTAAGCAATTCTGGGGGTATGCCGTGTTAACTGCTTGTTACTTGATCAACTGCCTTCCCTCACAGGTACTTGGTGGACAAATTTCGATGGCCGTCCTCTCTCCTCGGAAGAGCCTTTTCTCTCTACCCTTGAGAAATTTTGGGTGCCTTTGTTATGTTCGTGAAACTCATCCCCCGCGGACGAAGTTAGATACTCGGGCTGTCAATTGCATTTTTCTTGGTTATTCAAAGACTCATAAGGGGTACCGCTGTTTTTGTCCATATCTCCACAAGTTCTTTGTTTCCCGGGATGTTGTCTTTGTGGAGTCTACTCCATTCTTTTCTGCGTCAGATTCGGTTGTGTCGGGGGTTGGGAGTTCTGATATTTACAGTCTTGATTTTATAGTGTCTTGCTTGCCCTTATCTTCTTTTGCAGGTGCTCCTCCTACTGCGGGGTCATCTCCACCTTCTCCATCACCTCCTTTTACTTCATTAGACCTCTCCTCTATTGTGCCAGTCTTCTCGTCTGCGGATCCTCTTCTCATGATAAGTGCTCCTCTTCCTGACGATACTGCTCCTATTGCTACTCGAAAATCTTATCGGACTTGCAGGGATCATCCTCTCTATACTACCTCCTACAAGGGTTTTTCCACCTCCTTACAGGCATGTATTGCCATCCTGGATCAGACCGTTGTTCCTCGTACTGTTATCGAGGCCTTAGCCGACGCTGGCTGGCGGGGTGCTATGCTGGAGGAGATGCAGGCTCTTGAGTCTACCTCGACTTGGTCCCTTGTTTCTCTTATGGAATGTAAGCAGGCTATTGGCTGCAAATGGGTCTTTACAGTGAAGCTCAATCCTGATGGTTTTCTTGCCCGCTTGAAGGCTCGTCTTGTTGCCAAGGGGTATGCTCAGACGTATGGCATTGATTATTTTGATACTTTTTCTCATGTTGCCAAGATAGCCTCTATTAGTCTATTTATGTCTCTTGCTGTCACTCGCCATTGGCTTTTGTATCAGCTTGATGTGAAGAATGCTTTTTTTCACGGTGATTTGCAAGAGGAAGCCTATATGGAGCAACCTCCCGATTTTGTTGCTCGGGGGGGTCTCAGCTGGTATGTCGTCTCTATCGCTCTCTTTATGGATTGAAGCAGTCACTACGGGCATGGTTTGGTCGCTTTAGTATGGTTATGCGTTAATTTGGTCTTCTACAGTCCGGAAAAGACCACACTGTGTTTTATTGGCGTTCCTCTACTGCCTGTACTCTATTAATTGTCTACGTTGATGATATTGTTATCACAGGGGATGATACGGTTGGCATTTCTGAGTTGAAGCAAATTTTGAAATCTCAGTTTCAGACTAAAGATTTGGGAGAATTGAAATACTTTCTCTGCATTGAGGTGGCATGCGGCAAGAAAGGTATCTTTATTTTTCAGCGGAAATATGTGCTGGATATTTTAGCTGATGCGGGGCTTCTACGAGCAAAGGTAGTCGAGTCGCCTATGGACCCGAGTGTTAAACTCCACCCCAATGAGGGTGATGTTTTTCCTCATTCTGACCGATATAGAAAAACGGTTGGGAAATTGAACTATCTGACAACAATGACATGACCAGACATCGCCTTTCCTGTGAGTGTGGTGAGTCAGTTCATGGTTGCGCCTTGGGTCCCACATTGGAATACCGTGATTTGAATTTTATGATATCTCCACAGTGACCATGGATTCTCTATATTTATTAGTGACAATCTTATCTCTTGGAAAAGTAAGAAGCATGATGTGGTTTCTCGGTCGAGTGCCGAAGCTGAATATCGGGCCATGGCTCTGGCGACATCTAAGATTTTATGGCTCCGTCAGTTGTTTAGTAAGTTAGGTGATCCCTGTTCTGGCCCAACAAAGCTTTGGTGTGATAATAAATTTGTAGTGCATATTGTTACAAATCCAATAGTTCACGAGCGCACGAAATATATTGAGGTGGACTGCCATTTCATTTGGTGAGAGTATCAGAATGGTATGATTGTGTTTGACTCCGTTCGTACCGGAGAGCAATTGGTGGATATTTTAACTAAATCTGTTTCGGGTCCTCGAGTTCGATACATATGTGATAAGCTGGGTATGTCAGATATGTATGCTCCAGCTTGAGGGAGGGTGTTAGCTTTATTATGATTATTATCTGGTGTGGTTGAGTACATCATAGCGTAGTGTATGGCTTCGTTTATCTATAAATAATCTAGTGCGTCTCCCATTAGGGTTAACGCTTTCAGTAATCCTAATATTGTCATATTAACACAACGTCCTCGTTAACTTCCGCTTTTGGAGTTAGATTGGGTGGCCGAGAAGCTGGAAGAAGCTTCGGAGTTGCAGTGGAGTGTGGGCATAGTTGGTAGATGGAAGGATAGTTCGAGAACTGTTGTTTGCTGTAGTTTGAGAAATAAAGCAGGGAGTTTGTTGGAGTTATTGGTGGTGGATTTGTTGAAGAGGGTGCTCCTGTTTCTCCCATAGTCTTCATTCAGCAACGTATGGAGAGGTTTTGCGAAGGTTTTGTTAGATTTCAACCTTGGAGGACTGATAAGTGAAGGTTGCTGGGCTGACCCCTTGGCCGGAGGGGGAGCTAGTGCTGGTTGAATGAACCGCAAATGCATGATCGAATGATCCCAAAATGCACTGTGAAAGGACCTTCTTCAAATGGATTCCGGTGCTTTTAATTCGATTAAAGTGATCAAGATGGGGTTGGTGTTCTGGGTCAACCTGATTCCTATTCATAACCTTCTTTCTGTGAGAAAGGAAGACTGCGATTTCGAGGTGGTGTATGGTTCGTTGGCGGAGTTGTTTGGTTACTTTGGCCGGTGTCTGGTTGGGCAGCTAGGTCGAGGTGATGCCAATCCCATTTTGACAAGTTTCTGTGAACTGTATGTTGTTTGCGCCAACGGGGTGTCTAGGTCATTGATGGAGTTAGAGCTTTTTGCCTCTTCTTCTTTCCTACTAATAAAGAGGCCATGGATATTTCTGGGTTGGGCTTGGTTTTCGGAGGCCATAATCTCTTTTTGGATTGGTGGTGCTGTATGGAGGATGCTTGTAACATGGTTTCTTTTAAGATCAGCGTCAACATCCCTTTCCAATGGTCTCTCTTAACTTTGGAAACCTCAATAATGCCGTGGGCATCATTATTGCAAATCTTGCCAGGGGATAGAAAAAGTACGTTTTAGACTGCATCACTGCAGAATAGATGAAATTTGTGTAGTTATGGCTTTCTGGAACACGTTGGACACTATGTTACTATGTCCCAAAATTTGGAATCCACGAGTTGCTTTCCATTCTATGAAAGACAGTTCGGTCAACATTTTCTCATTGATTGTCTATGTATTTTCTAGTTTGTTCTACTCTCTTCATAGTAAAAGTACTGGTTAGGTAATATCAATCATGATTTGGTTCATATGACAGTCTGCTTCATTGATGCTTAATATTGACTTCTAGGATGCAGTGGAAGAATTGGATGCATTGGGGTAATTTTAGTGTAAAACATGGTATGAATAATGATAGCTACCTACATTCTCTTTCTTTTGCTTTCCAAATGAACCAGATTAAAAAAAATATTTTTAAATTCTGCACCAATTATACGACACTCAAATGCTCAACAAATTGACTGTTATATTATAATTGAACGTGTTGCATTAGTTCTTGAGTTTTAATTTTTGTTATTGGTTTTAAATTCTTTTCTATACGTTCTATTCTTTTTCCATATAGCATTGTTCTTGAATTTTAGTTACTCAATCTCTGTGTGGAAGAGTTCTCCCTCTTATTGGATGGGTATTAGTTTTGCATGTTGTCTATTGCTTTTGAGCCACTTTGTTCTATCATGCATTTTCCGTTTCTAGTTTGATTTAGTTTATCGTATAGGATACATTGAGCCTGTGATGGTAATCCTTCATGAAAGAGAGCTTACGTGGGCTGGGCGCGTCTCATGGAAGCATCATACCTGTATGATTTCTGCACTTAGTATTAGCACAACTTTGAAGCAGCATCCTCTTATATGGTCAGCCGCTGTAAGTCCTAATCTTGATAAACACCTGTCTTCAATAAGTAAACTATTCCTACACCAGTTTTTATTTTTTTCAACAGCAAAGCGGCAAGAGATCCTCCTAAAAAGTAATAATCAGTTGAGTAATGGCCTAATAGGTATTAAAACCCGGGGCCAAGGTTGCTCTCTTGTACGTACAAGGAAGTAACCTTGGTGCTGGGTTTTATTAACCAGTACATATTTAAGATTGTTAAAAATTAATATTTCATAACATGTTTTGGTTTTGCTCATCAAATCAACCTGTCAACCTCCAACTTATGCCTCAATAATGGATGCTAGTGGCTTCTACTTTTTGTTTGTAGGTAAACTGTGATGGATTGTTGCCTGGTAAACTTGTTCAGTCCAATTGTGTAAAAAATGAGCTCTCCTGTGGTGTAAATATGTTTAAAGGTTAAACTGATTGATTTGTTTCAAGTTTGCCACCTTGAGTTCCATTTGGATATGTGCAGGTTTACTTGTAATGCAAGAAAAATCTGTAAT
>JAOTRH010000001.1:7782966-7799408 GCA_034768845.1 Heliamphora exappendiculata
CTGTTATTTAGATTGTCAACGAAAATTATTGCTCATGATGTGTATCACCATTTTTCTTTTTGTCATTGTAAAAATGACAGATTGTTGGCTCATGATAACCTTACTACATGACTCTGCTATATTACCTTTGAAGGACTGTCATTTTTGCAACGCCATTTTATGCCAAAAGAGAACAAGGAAAATAGGATATAGAGCAGAAAAGATTATTGTGTTCAACCGTGTTGAAAGCTTTAAACTTTAGCGGGTCCTGAATTCATGGACACATGCTGACATTCTGAAAATTTTCTTCAATTTTCCATTTTTTAATTGTCTGGAAGGGGTCTTGTGGTTATTTTAATTGTGGATAACATAATGGAGTGTTATTGCCATACAAAAGATGCCATTGATGCAACAAATATCAAGGATTGCATTTTTGTTTTACTATTTCACTCCATTTTATATGTTGTATTGGGAAGGCCATAATGTTTTTCCAAAATCTATCCTGTTGTGCGGTCTAACATTCTAGTATAAATGGACGCCTCCTAACTTTCAATTTTTTATGTGCCTGAGAATTTTAGTAAATCTTGAATGTCTAAAACTTTGGGTTTTGTTGGTTTGTATGGAACATGTTAACTGGAGGGAGGGTCAATGCTGGTCTAGGTTTCAATATTTTTTTCCCTTCTTAAATTGTGAAAGACTTGTCATATTTAGAAGGGATCCATCTTTTTACTTGTTATCAGAATCTCCCACATGATGCATACAAGCTTCTTGCAGTGCCTTCTCCAATTGGTGGAGTTCTTGTCATTACTGCAAATACTATTCATTATCATAGTCAGGTAAACCTTCTTGCTGCATAGGCATTTTTAATTGCTATGGTAGCTTCAGAGTGTTGCATCTTTTCTTTTGTGCCGCTGAAGTAGTGATCTTTGTGTGGCAGTCAGCATCATGCATGTTGGCTTTAAACAACTTTGCTGTTTCCGTTGATAGCAGGTCAGCTTAGTGTACATATTTTATTTCTGCATTTCATTTGCGACTATACCAGTATACCACCACAACTTATTTCTGTGTAAGATGTTCTTTTATTTGGGATTGAAAAATTCTCTGAGGCTGGAAATTGTATTCTGGAAATGCTTGCCTTTTGCTGACCTCTCTCTGTTACTCAGGATTTCGCGTTGCACAAGTCAGTTAGAGTACGTTTCTTTTCCCCGTAGGAGTAAGGAGTATATATTAGGTTACCTTTTGTTGAAGTAGTAGCATAAGGAATATTTCCTGTTGTACCTTTTGAGGCTGATAACAATTTTAGATATTGTAGCAGCATAAATGTACATGTGTATAATATTGGTAAAGAGTTTTTATTTTGTCATGTGAAGGGACTAGTATAAATCTTGTATTTACTTGTTGCCGCCACTAGTCTTTATTGTTGCTCTTCCAACACCTGTTGGCAAGTTTGCATATCATTGAGAAGGTTTATGACCATATTAAATGGAATTTCTTCATATATTAGTTGAGAAGGATGTGTTTGGGCCCTTTTGGGAAGAGAGAAGGAAAATGGATCGGTATTGCATTTCCACCTTGAACCTGTTTTTGTTGGTGAATGGATCTTGGCAAGTTTCTTTTGAACCCAGTATTTATTGAAGGATATCCTTTTTCACCATTGCTTTTGAATGGGTTATCGAGGTGCTAAGGAGGGTGTTTGGGTGGATGGTCATTGTGTTAGTTCTCATTTGGTGTTTGCATATCATAGTATTACCTTTTTTGGTGATACAAACTCAAACATTAGGGTTACCTTCTTTGATCTTTAAATTGGTATAGCGGTGATCCTTTTCACCATTGCTGTGGATATGGGTTATTGAGGTGCTAAGTAGGGTGTTTGGTTGGATTGTCCCCTAGGAAGGTCTTAGAGATTTTCCATTGTTTGTGAGGAGGTCAGAGTGTGGAGGAAGCCGAGAGAAGCATGCCTAAAACCTAACATAGGAATGGGCTTGTGTCTGTGTTTGCTGTGGCTACTAGCCAAAAAATTATGCTTGCACTTGACCCAAGATTACTAATTGTTCTCTGTATTCAAGATTCTGATGATTGGTATATCAGTTATGAAGCTAACCTGAGAGGGATTCTTGGCATTATTTGTGAGGCATAGGTTGAAGAATTGAAGCCGGCGATGGCCTAGTTATAAGCAAGTGATATCGGGCTATCCTTTGTACTTGGTTCTTCACACCTTTGTATCTGTAGTTTTGGTGTTCTCAGGGTGGGAAGTTTGTTGACAAGGAATTTGGCAAAGGGCGACTTCTGATCTCTTGGTTGTAAGACACATAATATAGTTGTGTCTATCTTGGTGGGTTGTTATCTTGGCTCTTAGTTAAATCATTTCCAATTTTTGATGGCTGGAAAGATTCGAATGTATCTGCATGGGTGTGGCACGAGATAATGTATTCTCTCTCCCCATTAAAGGTCATTTTGAAATTTGACAATAGTTTTCTTTTTAACAAATTTTAGCTAGCAGTAATGATCTGAGAAATTAGCTGGTAAGCAATATTTTAATGACTTAGAAATTAGCTGGTAAGCAATCTTCTAATGACCAGTATCTAAGACTCTCTAATGGAATTTAATGCCTAGCCTTTTGAATGCTTCATTTGCAACAGTGACTAGGTGCTTCGTAACAGTGTTCTTTAGGAACCTTTGGGGTGCATCCGTGCATGTGTGGATATGGATGTCCTGGAGGAGGATGATTTGAAAAGATAGTGGACACTAAGATAGCATGAGACCACCAGAGGTGGAAGGGGAGAGACCTGTGACAGCCTGGAAAAAAAGAAGAGAGTGCCAGTGAGAAAATGTGCCTTTGATGTAAATGTGGGTAGAGGTGAGCTTCTATTTGGTTCTCTCTCCATGGAGCTGGGGACCTCCTTTCATAGAAGGGTTGGGCCATTGTGCCAGCTCACCCTTGGGAATTAGTGCCGGATAGGTATGATACGCCTTACGAGATATCACATGCCTTGGTCTAAGGTCTTTCTTTCATATCTAAGGTTGATTGGAGTAGGGTCAACTCGAAAGGTAAGCCAATAAGCTCTGACGACACCCACGAATCCAGCCGTCAAACCACGAGTCCTTAGCAATCCTGCACTGGGTTATGTGTCACACAGGCATCCCGTAATTAAGGCACTAATCCTATGGGATGGTCCCTAGGTCTTGCTAGTGACTTAGGCATGCTTTGTGGCTTAGGATGCAAGCTTGATGAGAGTGAAGTCTTGGTGAGTAATGCTACGCAATGGACAATTGCGCGCAATTGGGTGAAATGTGGCAGCGTGCAGGAGAGCCGCAATGCTGAGTGGGTGGATCCACCGTCAAGCAAGTGAGGGCTTACTGTTGAGCGAGTAAGGAGAGATAATGGGATGCGCTCCGAGTGGAATGCCAAGTGAGTAGGGTCATTCAAGTAGATCTAGACAAATGGATCTGGTATAGTAGAGTAATGACAAAATTGCTTGGGATGACATCGCTCATCACATAGGAGATCGAAATCAATGTGCCTACATCATGTAAAGGTGAAAGCTGATTTCCTCCAAACCAAGTTGGTTATCCCTTAAACATTTGGTGCGACACCATTGGGGCCAAGTTAAAAATTTTAGATATCTCAAACTAAATCCCGGAAATTCATGTTGCACAATGATACATAGTCTAAATGAGTGAATATGGTTGTAGAAACAATCCTTTCATCTAGTGGCTACATGCTAATAATGGCCATGTGTTTTGAGTGGTTGGGGTTCATTACATTAAAAATACCTAAAAAATTGTGAATGATGAAGAGGAACAAATATCTTGACCAAGTACCTGTAAAAGTGGACATTGGCTTTGCTAGTAATTTAGACGAAAAATTGACCGATGGCCCACTATCACATTGTATAATTGATATTTGCTTGTCGTTCGGTAGTTGTAAATGTTTGGGTTAGAACATATATAGTTTTCCACAATTTGGCCGTGAACTCATTCGCAGATTTTTTCCTATTTACCTGGAATAAGTAGGAATAAAATTGAATATATTGTATGTAAATTTAACGAAAATAGAAGAAATAACAGAAGAGGAAACTTGTATACCATGAGATACTAAAAAGTGTACATTTTCGCTATCTCGAGTTGATTACCAAACCAAACTAAACTTTGTATTCCAATTATTTAGGGTTGGCTACATGAATCTTTTTTTGCTATTCTTCTTTGTCAAGTATTATATGGCCAATGAGACTCAATATGCTCATATCCTTTATTGTTAAAAAATTTTATGTTAATTTTTGTTCTTCCCTATCTATATTCTCTCCATTTATAGTAATTTTATCACTCCTTTTTATTATTGCATTTATTGGTCAACGTTATACGTGTATAAACCAATTTTGTATATTTAGTGTGAACGTCTTTTCAATTATTGCGACCTTTATCATTTCACAAATGTTTTTTTTTGTTGATTTTTTCTTTTATAATCCTTCCATACTTCCAACTTAACATTGTCATTTTAACAACACTTTCATTTACTTGTTTTTTTCATTAAAAGCTAAGTAGTCTTATGGTGGTGTTTGGCATTGCTGAAACTAGTAGCCTATAGATTGTAGCTTGTAACAGAAGTTATAAGTATTTGGTAAAAATTGTAATTTGTAACTGAAATAAAAAAAAAGTAGTAATAACTTGTAGCAGAAGTTGTGGATGTTTAGAAAAGATTTTAGCTTTTAGCTAAAATTAGAAGCAGGAAACTAAAAGCTAGCAGCACTAGTTTTGCCACACCCCCTATATAGAATTGCTAATCTAATGGTTGTCTCTTAAAACTTTTCTTTCTATTTTGTAGGAATCTGCTAGTTGCTTAATATGCCATATGCATAACCAACCTTGATTTTATAACAAGCCATCAAAAATATAATTGTGCCAATTCGACACTCGGGTGCGAAGATATGGGCGTGAGCCACAAATTGGCATACGAAACGTGCACGCGTATCTTTTAGGTTGGGTGTTTTTGGCTGTGTCATCAAAGCTTTTGACTCGACTCGCATAGAATAAGCCATTAATTAAAGAATTGCGTCAATCAGACTTGGGCACAAAGATATACGTGCGAGTCACAAATTGGCATATAGGAAGCCTGCATGTGCACCATCACGGTTAGGTGTTATTTGGCCGCACAATTAAACCTTTGACTTGACTTGTATAGAATACGCGATCAAAAAAAGAATCGCCAATCGGACACTCACGCGTGAAGATATTTGCACGAGTCAGAAAATTGGCATATGGGAAGCGTGCACGCACCTTCGTTGTCGAGTGTTATTTGGCAGCGCCATCAAAATCTTCGACTCGACTTACATAGAATAAACCATTAAAAATAGAATTGCGCCAATCGGGTACTTGGGTGCGAAGATATAAGAGGTAGTCACAAATTGGCATACGAGAAGCTTTCACGCGTTCCTTCGTGGCCAGGAGTAATTTAGTCGCGTCATCAATACCTTTGACTTGACTTGCAAAGAAAAAGCCACCAAAAAAAAAATCGCACCAATCGTACACCGAAGCGCGAAGATGTAAGCTCAAATCACAAATTTATGATTTTGAATATTGACTTATTCACCATTAGTACTTTTATTACTACGTATTTACATTACATATTTTTAAGTTTATTGATGCTTATTCTAATCCTTTGAATTCTTAGAGTTTCTTTCCAAATTTATAATATAATGTTAACTCGTCTGATACTCGAAAAATTCAATTGGGTAATATCATATGCGAATGACATACTCTTGGCAAAAAAGATAAAGACTCAAAGTTGACTTGACTTGGGTGCAATCCTACTATAATTCACCCGTTTCTTATGTTGGTGAGCTAATTGTACTAACAGATTTATCACATCAATATACTACTTTTCTATTCATATTCTCTTCACCACCCACCATATTATATGTTCATTTTTCTTCTTCTTCTTCTTTCTATACTTTTCTACTAATCTTTTTAACATGTGAATTGTCCCTTTGTTGATCTATCATATATAAATCCAAAGTTATTCTCTAATTCTAACACTGTTACTGTTATTAGACGATACTCAATTATTTTTTCTTACAACTTGATTGTGTGACTAATCAACTTAATACCTTTATAGTTGCAATTGTAGATATATATTTTATTTTATATATAAGTACTAAAATGTTATTTTTACACCCTTCAATCAATTTTTCTAGTTATTATGATTTTTTTAAATAACATTTTTAACCAAGACGCCACCACTTCACTTAGGAATTTCCACAACTCAATAGCATAGTAATCGAAATCGTACGATTCACGATTCAAATCGTGCGATTCGATTCGATTCGCAAGTCAATCGATACGAATAGGTTAGGCAAATTGAAACTGATGGAATCGAAGGAGAATCGACCAACGAATCGTGAATTGATAGCGAATCGCCGAATCAATCGATTCTGGTAAACAACGGGTCGACCCAATCTGGGTCGAATCTTTCGGGTCCAAACGTATTTTCTGAACCTTTTTGCGTATTTTTTTTCAAAAGTTTTCAATAAAATAGGTTTTCTCAGCATGTAAAGAGTCATTTCGGTTGAAAACTAGTTGTTTTGGGCCTTTGGTTAAGCGAAATAGTGTTTTTCGACTCTCAATACCTTTGTCGGCACTCCTTCGGGCGCCGTCTTCGTCAGGCGCTCCTTCAGTCGTCGTTTTGGCCGAAGTCGAGGCTCTCTGGCCTCTGCGCAAACTACGTGGCCTCTGAGGTGAATGAAAGACTGAAATCAATTTTTTTAATATTCTCTGGGCTGGAGTGTTTGTTTTAATATTTAAGTGATTATGGTGAAACAAACAATGAACAAAAAAAGTCTTGATCCCACTTGGGATCATTGTACTCGGGTTCAAGAAAATAATAGAATGCATTTGAGATGTAATTATTGTGGAAAAAGTTTTTGGGGTGAAGTAATTCGTATGAAAAATCACTTGGCACAAACTCATGATAATATTGCCCCGTGTAATGAAGTTGGTGATAATGTTAAGAATATATTTTTAAATTGTTGGGAGAAAAAGAAAGCAAAGTTGTTGATGTGGATTGTTTTGAAGTGCAAAATGATGTTTTTAAGGGCAAGGGAACTATGGATACTTTTGTGACAAAAGAAAAAGGAAGCCAACCAACCTTAAATCAAATGGGTAAGCAAAGAGAGCCAGTCATTAGAGATATTTGCTGTTTTTTATTTGGGCATGCATTAGCTTTTAATATAGCTAAAAGCCCATTATTTACGAAGATGTTATTATCGGTGGGAGAATATGGAAAGGGAGAATATGGAGAGTTATGGGGAGGAATGCAAGGAACTTCAAAGGTTAGTTATAAGAGTGCTAAGCCTTACTTGTAGTGCAACGGGATGTGAGAAAAATTGGAGCACTTTTAACCATGCGCACTCGAAGATAAGAAATCGCTTAGAGCAACAAAGGTTGAATGCATTGATTTTTGTGAAGTATAACATTCAATTACAGATGCGGCAAGTGAGGAGGCAACAGAGGAGTGAGACATGATCCTATCTCTTTATCGGATATAGACTCCGATGATGAATGGATCACTGAGAAAGAAGATCCATGCCTACCCTAAGATAGTTCATGGATGGATATCTAAGAATGCTTTGAAGATGATGAAGGAGTGAGTGACAAAAACAGAAAGAGGTACGATTTTATTTATTAAGTTTAAATCACTTTTACACTTTTATCTACATGACTACACTAAAATTTAAATATTTTTTTTCAAAAATGTAGGTCCAAGAAACTTAAATGCCAACAAGAAAGGAAAAAAGAAAATGGTCGAAGAGGAAGAGGAAGAGGAAGTTCAAGTGATTGAAGATGATGAAGAACATGAGCTAGATGAAGTGACTATGGTGGAGGAAGATGATGAGGATGATGATGATTCGGACCTTGATCTTGGAGATGATGAAGATTAAGAAAAGTTTTTTTTAATCTAATTAATATTTTTGAATTGTCTATGTTTGCCTTTTTGGAACAATGCACTAGCATGGATCTATTTTTACCTTTGTGGATGCTATGATTTTTAAAGTTTGGAATTTGTGGAATTTGTGTATCTTTTGTTTCTTTTCACATGAATAGATCACGGCGGGGCTTGGACCCACATCTCTTGTTATAGAAGCATCTTACCTATTAGACCACGTAATCATGATAAGATTTCTATAAGCTTGGGTCTAAAATTATAATTTTATTACTCTCTTTTTATAATCTAATTGCAAAAATATATTTTTATTGCATTTTTGCAATCATGGCCGAATCATTACGATTCACGATTCGATTCGATTGATGATTCAGAACAAAGTCATTTCGATTCACGATTTGACAATTATGCTCAATAGTGATATCATCTGGTACTACAGTCTTGTATGATTTCATTGTCTTTAGTAAAGTTTTCACGTTAATCTTTCTTATTTTACGATAGAACTCGTATTGTTTAGTTTTATCGATATTATTAGATTCCTCTCTTGCTGTGGTTTTTAAATATTTCTCGTTTAATAGATTCTCAAAAAAGTTTACGAGATTTCTAAATATTTCTTGTTTAATTGATTCTCAAAAAAGTTTGTGGTTTCTAAATATTTCTATTAAAGTTTTTCTTCTTTTCTTACTCTACTTGAATCCTCCCATTTTCTTCTTTTCAAAAAAGTTTATGGAAAAATTCATGGAATGGTAATGGTCACATCAATTGAGGACAAGCTGAGAGAAAATAGATTAAGGTAATTTGGACACATGTAATGTAGATCACTTAATTCAGTAGTAAGAAACAGTGACAAAATCATGAGTAATGAAAACTAAGGGGAGGGGTAGACGTAAATTGACATGGGATGCCGTATTAGAAAAAGATATGAACTATTGAAACTAACTGAAGATGTAGCTTTTAATAGAGCATAATGATGTAAAAGGATTTATGTAGCCGATCCCAGTTGATTGGGACAAAGGTTTAGTCTGGTTTGGTTTAGTGTAAGGGCCTCGTGGCAAACCAGAAGGCAAAGGTTTTATACAATTATGTCATTTTCATGATTTTTTGTAATTTGTTTGGAATGCAATGTTTTATGAAGTATGGATACTTAAAAAATTGTGCTGTACATGTATCAGATACGTATCGGATACTGATACGTGCCCGATACGCCGAGATATGTATCGGATACTGCTAGAAAGTATCTAGAAATTATTTTTTATTTTTTCAATTCTGGATACGTCTCGAATACGTTTGGGATACGTCGGGATACGTTTGGGATACGACGGAATGAGAAAATTTTTAGAATTTCAAAAGACTGAGCGGTAAAAGTTAAATCCCGAAAAGCAGAGATCACAAGAAGGCTTTTCAACTTTACACAACATCAACGTTAAAGGTAAAATTGCGAAGTAATTAAGAGGAAGACCGAAAGAGTTGCACTGTCGCAGTCTCGCAGAGATCAATTTCAATTTTCAATCGAGCTCTTCGATGTCCAATTCAGCCATAGCGGTGTTCAATCGAACCCAAGCAGTTGACATTGAAGCTGTATTGGATTGAAGTTCAATGTCGATCGTGATCGAGCAAGCCCTAGATGTCGACGGTCTGGAACCATAAGTTGATTGAAGCTTTACATGTCAGTTGACAGTTGATTCTTGCTTTGTTTCTCCTCATTCTGTGTTCTTCTCGACTTCTCATCTTTCGTTGCCGACTTGCCATCGTTTTTCTTGGTTTTAAGAGTTCTCTCTGTCTCGTTCTCATCTCTCTCTCTTTTAAAAAGTTAAAAGACTTTAGTTTAGAATAAAAAGTTAAAAACTTGAAAGCTGTGCGCCTGTGCGTGTGCACTGTGCAGTGTACTGTGTTACGGTAGCACTAGCACTTAACCCCGAATTGGTAAGTAATTTTTTTAAGTATAGAGAATGCTTCTTATAAATAAAATTATATTACTAAAGAGGGTCGAGCCGAAGTTGATATTACTGAAGACTGAATACTGAAGAATGATGATTATTAGTTTAAGAGAAATGTTTTGTTATGTTTTAAACTAAACTTTCTTTTGTCATGTGTTGGATATCTAAAAGAAACAATTTAGTTAATATTTTGGTTTATTGTCCATCTATCATGAATTCATTCTTACATTTAACTTGATTTTATGAATAATATAATACTAAATATAAATATATATTAATATATATAAAATTTGCAAATGTATCCTAGCCATATTCGTATCCTATTTTTTTCAATTTTCTCGTATCGCCGTATCCGTATCCGTGCTTCATAGGCAACGTTAGGATATTTGAGGATAAGTTTGGTGATGCCAATTTTTTATGGGATAGAGATCATAGACTGGGCTATTTGTTCTCATTTTGGGTATTAGTTTCTCATCCATTTAGAGGTATCCTGTTGTTTTTGATTTCTAGAGATTGGAGGCTATTGTGTAATCTATTGTAATTGGACGTGTCTTGGTTTTCTTTTGTTCTTTTGGCAGACTTATCGTCTCTACTTTTATTGTAAATTTTGTATTTTATAATATATATATTTTTGTTCCTTGTCAAGAAACTTGTATTATTTCCCTTGGGGCTTATACCTAATATGCGAGAAGGCATGCCTTTTTTCCTGGACAATTTTTAGAAATGGTCACGGTAGAATTTCTAGTTTTTGATATTTGATTGTTGACTCTGGTGAGGCAAGTTATGGTCTTGGGGAAGTTTCCTTGTAGCTTTCCCCCTTTTGTTTAGAGTGGTATGTTTATCTTAAACACCGTTTCTCTTTATTCTTATGAATCTCTGAAAGGTGCTTGTCAGAATTAGATAAATCTGCAAGGATGGAGTATTATACGGAAGGAAGGGTAGGCAAGCCTTGTAGTTCGTTGAACTTCTGGTTCTATCTTGACATGATTGACTGATGGACGTAAATGATGAGGATTCATGCAAGTGTGCCCCCAGATAGATTTTGACCTATTTATTTGGATGATAAAGTGAATGAGTTGGTTGAGTTTATGAATGGTGGTGGTTGATATTGTAAATGATGGTTGCAGTGATGAAAGATTCAATCCTAATACCTGTTGTCTGGTGCTATAGGGGATTATCTTTTTTTTCAACAATTTTATGACACTTGGCGTCCGAAGAAGAGCCAAGTTGCTGACATTTTTTTTGAAGCTGGGATTAGGTATCCCAACAAAGCAAAATCATTATGTTGTGTTTAAGTTTGTATTTTCAGATAGGGTTCTTATAATACGGCATTGCTTAATTTCTCTCATCTGCTTAAAGAATTTTTGGACTCAGATGGTTTCTGAATAATGCTATCGTTTTATTTGTTTTTCCATTTAAGCCAATTCCACTCTTGATATTTATGCTAGTCATACTTGCATTTAAGTTTTTTGGAGATACATTGAATCAGTTAATGCTCTTACATGTTATCAAAGTGCGTCTTTTGTAACTTCATTAAATTTAGTATAATTTTTTTGGGTTAGTGATTCATTAAATTTAGTATTTCATTAATTTTTTGTAGGTATTTCTTTTTTGGGGTGCTCGGGGAAGATTTAGATACATTTGTTTCAAGTTTGATCATACTTTTTTTTTTTTAATATGTAAAATGACATGTTAGATATAATGTACAAAACACTTTGTATTTGATTCCAGCCAAGAGATGCCAAGATCTAGTTTCACCGTGGAGCTTGACGCTGCCAATGCAACTTGGTTATTAAATGACGCGGCCATGCTATCAACTAAAACGGGGGAATTACTTTTGCTGACACTTGTTTATGATGGGCGGTATGCGATTGCCATTTCTTATCCCTTCTTTATTTTTGGATGACATTAAGAGTTTTTAACTGCTTCACTGATGCTAGTGATTGTCTCATTTTCATGTTTCGCGTTTTATATATTTTTAAAAAAGAACTCCATTGGCATTTCTGAGATATCTGTCTTTCAATTATGTTACTTTCGGATTATCTGTGCAGGAACTTGTCATATTTTTAGGGTGTTCAAGTTTGTCACATTTATTGTGCATCCAAAATATTGAATGAAAATCAAAGAAAAAGGAGAAGGCGAAAAAAGTCGTCTTATTGTTTTAGAGGGAACCAAAATGGCATTTCCAAGTTTTAGCTATTCTTTCAGTGTCATCATCATCAATCAAGATAATCGAATAATCTGTATTATGCTTTCGCTTAGTGGTTCTTCCACTTGCAAAGATAAATATTCATGATCTGTTATAGTTTTGCTCGCAAGCAAACCTTTGTTTCTTGTTTTTATTTTTTTCTTTTATGCGCAGTACAAATCCAGTATGTGCATTCAATGCTTGACTTACTAAGCTGCTATTTATAGGAATACATCTCCAACACTTCATGTGACCACCAGTTTTTGTACTATTTTATGTATCTCTACTACCTTTTTCTATTCCTTTTCTTTCGATGTGATAAATTATTTGTAATTTACATTAGTAAAGAGAAAGCTACTACTAGAGTTAATACACTAGAGTGACGCATAAAAAATCTTTAAGATGGATTGCATGAATTTCTACCTTAGTTTCTTGGTGAGTTTCCCTTCACCAGACATTAAGAGGTACTCTCCTAATCCTACTTCATAAGATGTCAAGTTTTCCAAGCAATAAACTAGGAATCTCCTTGCTATTGTCTTGTTTATATAGTGGAGTACATTGACGGGGGGAAATCTTTCTGAAAGAATCAGCCTTGGTTTTGGCAAGGGAATTGCATTGAAGGCACCCACACAAAATGGTTTCCTACCCTCCCTTTTTCTTTTTATAATCAGCTCAAAGTTCAATCTCAGAACAAAATTGCAGTTTAAAATTTGTCTCCAAATTCAATTCTGTTAATACTGCACTTAATAATATGAATATAAGGAAATAGAGGTGTTTGAACTCAAGGAAGAGTTTAGTTTAAAGGGTTTAGTGGAGAAAGTAATAAATGAATGTGGGCCAAAGTGTGCGGAGGCTTCAGTTTTGGGAAGTCGGTTTTTCAAAATTCCCAGAAATGTCAATATCACTCGGTGCAGGTTATGGTCAGCCAAATCAGAGGCTCAAGGATGTTAGAGATTCATACACTATTTTTGGCCAAAAAACCGAAAATAACATACTTTCACATAAACATCAGTTGCAATTTCTTATTGGTTCATAACCATATTCTGGTTTTCATCCACTCTATCTCTTGGCACTTAATTGCGTCATGAATATCTAAGGATACCACATGTTCCTTTTCCCACCTGCAGAGTTGTGCAGAGACTTGATCTTTCAAAGTCTAGAGCTTCAGTGCTTACTTCGGTCAGCCCCATTTCTATGAGCCCCTCACACTGTTGTGTTTTTGAATTTGTTCTCCGGGGCCTATACATTCTAATTATCTTACTAGTTTTCTATTGGCCTGTAGGGAATGGCCACAATTGGAAACTCATTATTTTTTTTGGGTAGTCGACTGGGAGATAGTTTGCTTGTGCAGTTTTCTTGTGGCATCGGAGCATCAACACTGCCTCATGGTGTGAAAGAAGAGGTATGGTATTATAAATCAGCGATTTAACTTTGTTTGCTATGCCCTTCAACACTTTGAAGAATTTTGTCACCATATAATATGTTTCTTCTTTCCAACCTTTGACTTCTTGAGTCTAATTAAGTTTATTTGACATCAACCAAGTGGTTTTGAAATTCTGAATAATGTTGTATTTGTCCTCGCATTCTTGTTTTCATAAATTGTCATGGAATTCTTGAAGTTGTTTCAATATGTTTCTACACTGGTATTCTGGTACAAATTCTCCAAGGAAAAAAATTTTCAGAACTAAATTCTAAACTTTGGCCTTTTTTTTAGGTTGTGGATATTGAAGGAGATGTTCCTTCAGCGAAGAGGTTACGAAGATCACCTTCTGATGCTTTACAGGATATGGTTAATGGCGAGGAGCTATCTTTATATGGTTCTGGACCAAGTAATGCACAGTCAGCACAGGTTGAGTATGATCATAGATTCATGGTTGTCAAGTCATGACTCAAATTGTGAATCAAAATCCTATTGTTGGGAATCGTGAATCCAATTGAATTGAGAATTGTAAGATTTAGCATAAACCATAAAGATAATGTTAAACAATTTATTAGTATAAAATGAAATAGATAAATTGATATTGACACAAATTATACGATAATAACATGATTGAGCATTGCAATTGGGAAAACACTTCCATTCATCACAAGCGATTTAGGCTCAAATTCACCCCACCATAAGATTCTTTAAACTCATAGTATATTCTCTTTTGGAATTCATATAATGGAACAAGAAATCTTAGAGACGTAGAATAAGAGATTGCTGATAGGAACTCTTTAGATTAAACATAAAACACTTTAAATATGTTTTGTATACTTGTTGCTAAGAAATAAAGTTTAGAAAAAAATTGTTGTGGAAGGATCCAACTGATATGACTCATATCATATTAAACTACATTTATTTAACCAAATTATTTGAAGTGTAATTTGCTAAGTAGCATGGACACGAACACATGACACGGACAATGACACGTTGACACATCAATTTAAAAAAAATGTAGAATATGATACGTCTGGGACACGTTAAAAATTTATATTTTAAAATGTTTATTATATGTCAAATGTGTAAATATTTTATCAAGTGATAATTGAAAATATACAATATATCACTAATAAAATTAGAAAGTCTAATATTTACTTTTATAAATGTTTCAAAATATATTTAGTATGCATAATTTGTGTTTTGAAGAATGTAAAACATTGATACTTTGAAGAAATTCTTCACATAGGACGTGTTCGAAGAGTTTAAGAAGTGTTATCGAAGTATCCGTCAAGTGTCGAGAAAGTGTACAATAGTATAAATTTAATTTTTTAATTAAGACACGTTTAAAAAGTATTAAATACGAATTTAGAAGTGTCCGAAGAGTGTCGTGTCTAACACGGGTCTCCGACACAACGCGCCATCTTCGTGGAAGTATCCATGCTTCTTAGGTAATTTGCTTCTTAAACATCCTTAAACAGTGTATTTTGAGTTTTGACATTTTTCATATAAAAGAGAAATAAGAAAAGGGATAAGCATCCTCTAATCACCAAATGGGTTACAAATAATGCGTAGTTATTTATTATTTAATAAGCACACTAAATTGTATCAAGACTCATAGTTTCTTAAGAATCTATTTTTCATCCAAGAGCTTTAATGTCCTGTAAATGTCCAGATTATGCTCAATAGAAATTTTAAGTTTTATGCATACCCAGAGCACATCAAACATGCAATGAATAGAAAAGAATGCAGCTGTTTGAAAACACATGTAATAATGGAAAAGTAGCAACCCTTTGATGTAAAGTGTCATATGTTGGTTTACTTTTTATTATCTATTTCTGCTCTAAAGGGCATATTTAACAAAATTACAAATTTGTCTGATATGAAATAGATATACATTTGTCTGTCCTATATTTTGCATGTTCTTCCTGTTCTCAATTCATACAGTAATAGATTTGCTATTTTAGCATTTCTGTGTCATGGTGTTGTGAGTCTCCGTCTACGTTTGCTATTTCATGTGATAAAACAGTGGAAAGGAAAGAAAGAAAAGCATTCAATAAATTATTTGTAGTCAAATTGATTCATCTACTTAAGAGTTTGGGTATTTGGCAACATGTTTATATTGTTTACTAATTCCTAGTTATGCTTTCTCTTGATGCATGCAGAAAACTTTCTCCTTTGCGGTGAGAGACTCACTAATAAATGTTGGCCCTTTGAAAGATTTTTCTTATGGTTTAAGGATTAATGCTGATCTAAATGCGACGGGAATTGCTAAGCAAAGTAATTATGAGCTGGTTCGTATCTACTTTTTCAAACTCGAATAATATGGCTTGGAATTAGGGCTTTATCTTGGTCATGCTTCTGCTAGCTGGTTATGTGTTATTGAGTGCAGTCGCTGTTAAATCTCTTTTATTGAAATTTAATTTCTAAGTTTATTTTTTTTATTCTTACTTGTGGTCCATATTGAACTGACAGTCCGAAAGCAGAAAATCTTACCGTAGTTTATTGGTTCATTTATTTGAAATATTGTAACCTTTGTTGTTTTTGTTTGGGTGTAATTTTCAGGTGTGCTGTTCTGGTCATGGTAAGAATGGTGCTGTCTGTGTGCTTCAGCAGTCAATCCGCCCAGAAATGATTACTCAGGTATGTTTTCACACCTCAGTGCATTTGTTTTCACACTTTAGTTCAATGTAATTAAGATTAAAAACTGTCACTTATTTAGAGATCTTACTTATCGCGTATTTTTCTCTCTCTCAAGATGAATTGCTCATTTTTATTTCCACATCCTATACCTCAATAACAATTAGGAAGGAGGACTGTTTCTGTATTTATACATTTATCTGATTGGTTTGTTTTCCTTTTTATATGCTCATCAGTTTTAGTTAAATATAAATGCTCTTCCTCATTTTTATTTTTATCTTAAGTCGTGACTTTATACAAGGAGGTGGATTTTTTTCTTTGGTTTTTTTTGGGGGGGGGGTG
>JAOTRH010000001.1:7801604-7813819 GCA_034768845.1 Heliamphora exappendiculata
GTCCACAGCACCTGTCTTGATTGGCAAACAATTGATTCAAATGATTTTATCTGTATGAGTGGGTTGGTGGGTATTTCTTTTTTGTGGGGCTGGGAGTGTTCAACATCTTGGTGTCTGTTTTGTTCCTTTTTTGCTCCTTTATCTCCTCTTGTTCCCTCAACCCTTGATTAGCCCTCCTTGTTAGTTGATTGAGAGAAATTGACTTAGTTATTTTGATAAATCACGCCATGCTTCCAATGGATAGTTTGCTTGACATGACTGCCATAGATGTGGTGGTTTGGTTTGTTGTTTCCATGGCCACCACGATGCATACTACCCTTGACATTGACACATCACGTCTATGTCTGTGTGGATAGACAATAGGATGTGTTGCCTTTTAAATCATTTTTATAGTTTCCTTTTTCTACAATGTATTACATCTCCTATACATGTATATATATGTGCTATGTTATATGGACTCGGATATGAGTGTTGGGTGCGAGTTTGTATCTAGGGATCAAACACAAAAAACCTCAAAACCAAGGATACGTGGACTCGGTTAAAAAGTATTCAAAAATTAGATATGGGTGCCTAGATATGGCAAAAAATGATTGAGTAGTAATCCACAAGGCAATATTTCATCTTCTTTAGGTATTTATTGGTTTATACATATTAATTTCTCATATTAGGCATATGTTTTCATTCTTAATGGCTTTGTTGCACATGATAACTATGAGTCAGATATGATTTTAGTATATTATCTTCACTCTTAACTATTCTATCATGATTGAGATTTTAGCTGTGTTCGATAAAAAGTAGCAGCATCTGTTACATATCCTGTATTCCTGTACCAATGCCAATGCCTATGTTGTATCGACATGAGTACTTTGCCAAAAATGGCAAGTCCGTGTAACATAGTAAATATGCTAATTGAGAAAACTTTTGTTTGATATTTCAACGAGTCTGATGCATATGGTGACTTACTCTTTAGTTCACATTTTCCCTCATGTCCTGCACAAGAATAAGATTGTTTTTGTATATGCTTTGCGTGTGTAAGCTGCATAAGCTTTGATAGTTTTTGAGGAACACTTGGCTTACCTCGTGAGTAATTTAAGTTATTATAAATAACTCAACCTGGATCTTTTTACATGTTGCGGAGGGAAACTTCTGCGCATTTAGAAGGATATGTACATATGGTAAATGACTTGGTTAGCAACAATTAAAAAATGCAACTTTTTACTTTTTGCAGGAACAATTACCTGGTTGCAAGGGAATCTGGACTGTTTATCACAAAAACACACGCAGTCACAATGTTGATTCTTCAAAGATGGCATTGGAGGATGATGAATATCATGCCTATTTGATTATTAGTTTGGAGACTCGTACAATGGTAATTGCATTCTCATGATCTGTTCATCATAAAAGTTGATTCTGTCTGTGAAACTAGCCTTTCTCATTCTGATTAAATTACTCCTTTGTCATACTGATTACATTGGTCACAATTACTCCTTTCTCATACTGATTAAATTGGTCGCAGTTACTCCTTTCTCATACTGATTAAACTGGTTATTTTATTTTCACGATAGTTTTGGCAGAAAGCCATTGTGAGTCACACTTTATTGATGTAGTTTGTGGGATAGATTACTTCATTTTGTATGTATTATTCTGGTTGTTTCAGGCCAAAGTAAATTTTCTTCTGTTTCTCCTTCCTCATGAATGTAGTTTTGTGACAACTGTACCATCACTGATTACGTTCTAGTTGCTTGTGAGGCCCTCTAGAGTGAAGATCTTTTACTGCTGCTCTCATTTGTCAATAAGGCAATATATATGACCGAAAACTTGTGTAGATGAGTCGAACATCATCCAGCTGTCACTTCAAAATTACTAAAGCAAAAACTGTGCTATCTCTATTACGTCTGTTGCTTGCTCAGCTTATAGAAGAATGTAGATGGTGGGCTGTTAGGAGGTGATCCGGTGTGGCACACTGTATGTAGGTGTGCCACAGTATATCACGATTTATTACATGGTGCTTGGAAGGGGCGCTCTGCTGCATAAATCCTGCTAAGACTTGGCTTTGGTGTACATTATGGGGCACCACCAGTAGCATTACCACTGTCAAGGTAGCAACTTCTGCCACTGTCAAAAGGGATGTGAGTTTATCGTTGAAACAGAAGTGTCATTTATGTGTAATAGGGAAGGTGTTGTGGAACCAATTCTGCCTTGTGCCGCCATCTCCTTTCTAGGCTGAACCAAGCCTACTATGTGAGATTAACCTCGCGCGGGCACACGCACACAATCAAAGTTTGCCTTAGTTATTTTTGAGGCAATTAGGACCAAGTGACCAATAACCCTCAAAAAATGTCTGCCCGATAATGGGTGTTTGAGAGGGGATTGGTAGGGAGTCTAGGGAAAGTCCTTTAAAAGTCTTATTTTCTATTACTTGGTAGCATTATGCTAATGCTGCATAACTATAATACATATGTTCCCTAAAATTTATTTGATCTATATGAGTTTTGATTGCTGATTAAACTTTTAAATGGTTGATTGTGAGTTTCATGGTTTTCATGATTCCTTAACTTTCCCTCTCTTTCTTTCTTTCTTTCTTTCTTTTTCTTTTTTAGTTTGTTCCTTTTTCCCCCTAGTTTTGTTTGGATGTAGTCATATTTTCCTTTTATGCTCGCGTTGGCAATTTGGCATCAATATTGACACAAGTATTCCTGATTAATGTCTTTATTTAGGTACGAAAGAATATAAGGTAATTTTCTTAGTACATTCAATATAGTGCTCAAGTTTCAAATTGCAATGTGGAATGCTAGGTACCTAGAAAAATACCATAAAATGGAGTGTATGTTGCATTTCTGATTCTCAGCTTCTTATTGCCTTTCTTATATTATGCGCTTTTACAGTCTGCTTACTTTTGCTTATAAAATTGAGCTTTAGACCTATGTGATTCAAATTGTTATATTTTCCGTCAATTAAAATGGGAACTGGGAAGTCATCATGTGGAGTTCTGTAGTTTTCGGTCAATGATATTGCATGTTGTTGACAAAGTACATGACAAGTATCTGGTGCTTTTGCACATTGGTGATTTTGAGCTTCACATGGGCATTTTATGGTGAGGTCTAAAAATACAGATAGAAGCAAATGTTTTTGTCTGTTTCTTGATATATTAAAACTGTGATAAGTCTTTTCTTGGTCTCTTTTGAAATGTGCAGGTGTTAGAGGCAGCAAATAACCTAGAGGAAGTTACCGAAACTGTTGATTACTATGTGCAGGGAACTACAATTGCTGCAGGAAATCTCTTTGGAAGGTGAGTCTGCCTCTAAGTATATTGATGTGCTATTATTCTTTTAGCAGACATTTTTTTGAACCTCTTAATATTAGTTTCTTGTTGTAGACACGTGGTGTCTATATTTTTCTCTTTGAATTCATTTTCTTCTAATACTAGTTCTACTTTGGATTTTAATCAGCAGCTCTCTCTCTCTCTCTCCGTGCGTGTCTGTCTCCCTTGTTGGCACGTGGGTGTGTGCATATTTTTCTCTTTGAATTCATTTTCTTCAAATACTAGTTCCACTTTAGATTTTAATCAGCACCTCTCTCTCTCTCTCTCTCTCTCCCCGTGTGTGTGTGTGTGCGTGTCTCCCTTGTAGGCAGGTGGGTGTGTGCATATTTTTCTCTTTGAATTCATTTTCTTTGAATACTAGTTTTAGTTTGGATTTTAATCAGCAGTTGTGTGTGTGTCTCTCCCGCTTTCCCTCTCTCTCTTTTGTGGGTGGGGAAGGGGGCTCTGTATGATTAGTACATGAACAATGTGGATAAGTACCGGATGACAGAAACTCCCTTTTAGGCTTTAACGGCTGTTGCATTGCCTGAAAGATTATATATATTCCACCTTTGGATTTGGATGATTGTTTCTTGGTTGGTTTGTGCCCTTATTATGTTTTTGATTAATAAAAGTTCCTATGTTAAATAAAAGGGTAAATTACACTTCCCCTGAGGTTTCTGGCAAAAGTATATACATCCCCTATGGTTTTTAAAATGACACTAACCTCTCATCTGGTTTAATTTTTGCATCAAATTAGTCCAATCGTCAAATTTTCGTTACTTCTTAACAGAAACCCACCAAAACCACCCTCGAAAACCACTACTGCCAGTCATCCACCACTGGCACCCAAAAATTACCACCACTATCACCAGTCATCCACCACCACCTCCAAAAAACACCACTGCCAGTCGTCCACCACAACTGCCGTCCAAAAATCACCATCAAAACCAGCCCCAAAACCACCATTGAAAACCACCACCGCCAGTCGTCCACCACCGCCGCCCAAAAATACCACTGAAACGCTGACATCAACACAAACGCCAAATGTGGGTTCTTGGGTGGTGGTTTGTGGTGGCTGAAGGGTTTGAAGCTTAAGCTTAAAAAAGAAACAAATCATACAGATGGAAGCTGAGGGCTTCAAAACCAGAAACGAAGAAGAAGGCACGACAGCGCCCCTCCACCGCACCACCACAACAGCCTCACCAGGCCAACCGCCATTGTCGGCGCTGCAGCACCATCTCGCCGACGCCCTCTCCTTGCTCCGGCGAGCCACCAGCGACCCCTCTCCACCCCCTCTTTCTCTCTCTCCTTTCAATCTCTCTCTCTTCCCCTGCCATTAAACCACCCAAACCACACGCTACCACTGCACGCTTCAATTTTCTCTTTGTTTATATTGCATTCTTCCATTGTAACATTGAGAAGGCATGAAAGTGTGTGTGCGCGTGTTTGGCGTTTCGGTGATATTTTTGGGCGGCAGTGGTGGACGACTGCCGGTGGTGGTTTTGGGCTGGTTTTGGTGAGTTTTGGTGGTGATTTTTGGGCAGTGGTTGTGGTGGACGACTGGCGGTGGTGGTTTTTGGAGGTGGTGGTGGTGGATGACTGGCGGCGGCGGTGGTAATTTTTGGGTGGCGGTGGTGGATGACTAGCGGTGGTGGTTTTGGGGGGTGGTTTTGGGGGTGATTTTGGTGGGTTTCCGTTAAGTAGTAATGAAAATTTGACGATTGGGCTAATTTGATGCAAAATTAAATCAGAGAAGAGGTTAGTGTCGTTTCAGAAACCATATGAGGTGTATCTGTTTTTGTTAAAAACTTTAGGGGAGATCAGTGTAATTACCCTAAATAAAATAGTTCTACATAGGGGGTGAAAAACAAAGCAAATCATCTATCTTTACATCAATTTGCTTGGAAGACAGCAAAATCCAAAAATACCAAGGAGGAACCAACATTACCTGAGAACTAACTAAACAAAATGGATAAAATTCTACTCTTCACTTTAAAGACGGAGTCTTCCAAGCCATCAAAAATCCTTGTCTGCTGCTCTTCCCAAATGTTTCACAGGATCATATCAAGGCCAAAGGCATAGAAAACCATGATCTTTCCTTCTCATTATGCTCTCGCTCATCTCCAATCATGTAATAACTCCATAACATTCTTAGACTACGTAGTGTTGGACTGGATTAGCATGAATTAGATGTCCCAAGACTAGTAGTCTTGGAATATCAAATCCCTTAAATCAAATATCTCAACTGTAGTCAAGTGTTTTGTTTATTTATTCCATAAGATAACTACTTATGATATGCAATCTAATTCAATCATTTGTTTGTTTTTATAAGAATTACATAGGATAAATAATTTGATGACAAAAATATCTATATGAATAATTTGACATTCATTTTTTTTGGTAAAATGTCCTTAATTTTGTTTTCAGCCAAGGCGGGGACAATAATCTTATCATTGTCTATCTATTAAGGACCAATTTCACATAATTATTTTTTTATTTTTTAAATTTGCTTATTTATGTTTTTAAAAAAAATTATATATAAATGTGTATATATATATTGTTTTTAATAGAAATTATATATAAATATATATTTATTTTTTTACTTTATTTTTTACTATTTTGATTTCTCTAAACTAGATGAACCGAAAAACTAAAAGACTCTAACTAAAATATGAAAAAAATAGAAAAAATAAAATAAAGTTAGAATAAGATAATTGGTTGATTTCTTTTATTTTTTTTATTAAAACATATATACTTTTCAAGTTATTTACATATATTGGTCTTGTTAGATTGCAAGATAGGTCTTGTTACTTACATATATAATTTCAATTCACATGAATTTGCAACCTCTTAATGCGATTGTCAATGGTAAGTATCTTGGTATAAGCCACTAACCTCTCCAAAAAAGTAACCTTGGAAGGAGTTGTAGATGTCTTAATGTCCCTCAATAGAGAAGAAATGCCTTTGTCCCCACTTAAGTTTCGTAAGATTTCACCTCCAATCACGTATACAAAAAAATTCACCCCAAATCTACCCTACGTACATCTCAATGATAGCAAAGTTACCTTTCCCTCTCCCTCTCCCACGTTTGGTAACCCGTGAAAAATGAAGAAGGTCCATTGATTATTCCAAGTCTGAATCATTTAACGTGGGACGAGAAGCTATATCCCAGAACAACTTCTACTGTGAAGTAGTTTTTGGCGACTACCCCTTTGTCAACCACATTAATATCCCGAGATGGTAATGACCTTTTACCTCTCTTCCCGCACTAAAAATGACTTTAAAAATGTACATTCACATAATTATCAAAAAATCCTGTGTGATTCCATTTTGTCCACCTCGTCTTAGGTAGTGTTTGTTAAAAATTCTCAAAGTTGATTTTAGTTTTTTTCCCCATTGGTTTCTTCTTAGAGGCCAAAAACAATAAAAGGTGATTTTTGAAAATTTTATTTTGGTGCTTTTAAAATTCATTTTTCAATAATCAACTTTTAGGATAAGTAACACTTGATATCCTTCCAAAGCCTCGTGCCATAAGACATAACTATCTCTATGGATGTTAAGATTACTTTAGAGATAGAAAAATAGAAGAGAACGCTAGAGAGAGAATTATTGTGGTGGTGAATGAGAGAGCTAATTGGGGTTAGCTCCCTTATCATTCTTATTTATATAATAAGATCAAAGTACAATAGTTCATCTAACATAACAATAGATGACCATTAACCTCACTTGCTGTCGTACTTTGTTCTTGTTGTGAAAGTGTATTTTTTGGTTATTTTGTTATTTATTTGTTAGTTAGAGGGTAGTTGAGTCATTAAGACTAATTTGGGTTTTAGTTTATATCCTATTTATACTTTATAACTTATGTTTGCATTTAAGCTTCTTTTTGATGAATGGAATAATACATTTGTTTTTTGGTTCTCTTTTCTATCATGGTATTAGAGCCACTTTCATAACCCTAGCATTGCCGGCGACCTCCGACGCACCACCGACGAAGCTCTGATGAATTTCTTCTTGATTCACAATCCTACCCACCATCAAAGCTCTAGATTGCATCTCCAATTGCAAACCCTAGTTCGAAAACCCTAACCCTTTGACAAACCCTAGTTCGTCGACTCTTCTCCCCGACACCTGGTGATCACCGGCGATGCCTCCCTGACCACCAACGAAGACCGGTGAACCTCTACAACTCCTCTTCTCCTTGGTTCGCAACCTTTGCGATCTCTGCAATCCTCGTCGACTCTTCTTCCTAGTCCAGCAACCACTGACGATGATCGGCGACCCTTCCCCGAGGTCCGACGACCAACGACAACTCCTCTGCGACATTTGTTAACCACCATCGATTAGTCAGCAACCAGATATGGGTTCCAACGCATCTTACAGTGACTTGACTAACCTGTTTTTTGCTCCATTGACCTCATCGAGCCCTCGCCCCACTTCATTAGGCCTTCGCTTGACTCTAAGCACCTCATCATACCCGCTTTGGAGCTTCATCGACGTCGCCGGAGCTTTATTTTCTTTGGTTCTTTAGCTCTCCACCAGTTTTGTGCTTCGAGCCTCCTATTTCCATTGATTTGTGCTTCGGTTTTCTTACTATGTACTTCGGTCAACACTTGAGACGGTTTGGTTACTATTTGTTGGTTTTGTTGTTAGTGGATGTTCGATTGCCTTGACAAGATTTAGGTATGAGTTTTAATATGAGATCTTGAAACAAATATTGATTTTTTTTGGGGTATGCTTATTTGATCCACGAGGTTTTGATTCAGATCTGCAAGATTTCTCAAGCGCTCTTTCCACTTGAGTAATTTTAGATTATATAGAACTCCTTTGAGGCCTTATCTCATGCTTATGTTATGACCACTATTCTTTTAGGTTTGCATGGTTCTTATTTCACAGGTATTTTTATCTCTACTTGGATATTTGATTATGGCTTCTCTCATCATATGACACCTGATTTATCGAGTCTCAGTCGTTTTGTTCCTCCCTCTTCTCGCATTACTATTTTGATTGCTAATGGTGCTTCTATACCAGTTGTTTCTATCAGCTCGGTTGTCCCTTCCTCATCTTCTTCCTTATCTATTCCTAATGTCGTTTATGTGCCACAATTGTTTATCAGTTTACTCTCCATTAGTTAGCTTTCTGATTTTGCTTTTGATGTTTTGTTTTCTTCCTCCAATTGTGTTATTTAGGATTAGACGTCTAAGATGCATGTTGGGATTGGGCGTCAGACTGATGATTTATGTGTTGAAAAACTTGTGATTTCCTCTGGACTCTTCTTCAACAGCGTTATCTTTTTTTTTCTTCTTAGATTAGCACTCCTTTCCTTTTTATCTTTGGTATTCTAGGTTAGGCCATTTGTAAAAATCTAGTCACTTGGGTAATATATCTGCTAGTGATATTTCTGAGTGTAGTAGTTGAAAACTTGTAAAAATGTCAGCTTTACCTTTGAATAAAAACACTTCTCTTTCTACATCTCATTTCTCTTTTGTTTATATAGATGTGTGGGGTCCTTCCCCTATTGCAACTAAAGGAGGATCAATGTAGTATGTTTCCTTTATTAACGATTATAGTCATTTTTGTTGAGTGTATCTCATGTCTCACAAATCTGAATTTTTTTTTCATATTTATCGCACATTTCATTTTATGGTTCACATTCAGTTTTCCACCACTATAAAAGATCATTCGTTCTGATTTGGGTGGTGAGTACTTCCGAACCGAATTCATAGACTTCTTAGCTGCATCTGGCACTATTCATCAATCTTCTTATTCTGATACTCTCACACAAAATGGTAGAGTTGAAAGAAAATATCGGCACATTCTTGACACAGCTCACTTCCTTCTTCTCACTTCCTCTGTTCCTGCTAGTTTTTGAGAAGAAGCAGCACTTATCGCAATGTATTTTCTTAATCACATGCCCACACCTCTTTTTTCTAGCATAACCCCTTATGAAAAGTTGTTTGGACATACTCCTAACTACTCGTTGTTACATGTCTTTGGTTGTGTTTATTTTGTCCTTCTTCCCAAACGAGAGCACACTAAACTTAGCGATCGCGCAACTCTCTGTCTTCTTGGGCTATGGTATTCAATAAAAAGGGTATTGGTGTTATGATCCTGCATCTAAATGCGTTTATGTCTCTCGTCATATTGTATTTCTTGAGCGACTTTCCTACTTTACTCTTCCTTCCAAGCTTGCTACATTCTCTAGAGAGGATTTAATTCATATAGATCATTTTCCACATGATATGCCTTTTAAAGGAATTTACTTAAACTCTTGATGTCTCTGAACTTCTTTCTACATCTTGTCTTCCAGCAACATCTCCTCTGTTAGTTTATTCTCCCAGGCATCCCCTCCTTAACATGTATCCATCAGCTCCTATTCAGCTCCCTTTGTTTCTGCCTTGTTCCCCCTGAACAATGCTATCCTTTGCGTGAGCGTACTCCGCCGGTAAAACTTGATTTTTCTGACACATGCTTTTCATCTTCTTATCGTGCTTTCTTATTTGCTCTTCCTACTTAGGAGCCACGATCCTATAAAGATGCATGTACTGATCCCCACCGGATCAATGCTATGCAAGAGGAATTAATTGCTCTTTAGAAGATTTGCACTTGGGATTTCGTTCCATTTCCTGCAGGTAAAAATCTTATTGAATGTAAATGGGTTTACAAAGTTAAAACTCATTCTGATGGTTCTCTGAAGCGCTATACGGCTAGATTAGTTGGCAAGGGTTTTTCTCAGGCGTATGGGATTGAGGACGAAGAAACATTTGCACATGTGGCCAAAATGACTATAGTTCGTATTCTAATTTCTGTTGCTGAAATTTGTCAGTGGTCTCTTTTTCAGCTGGATATCAAGAATACTTTTCTCAATTGGCATCTTAATTAGGAAGTTTATATGCATTCTCCTCCGGGTCTTCCGCATCCTCCTAGTTCTGTCTGTCTTCTTCGTTGTGCTCTTTATGGTTTGAAGCAGTCTTCTCGTGTCTAGTATAACTGCTTTCAGTCCACTGTTACCCTGATTGGTTTCACTGTTAGTCCTCATGATTCTACCATTATTTTCTACCACACTATAGCTGGGATAGTTATTTTGTTATTATATGTGTATGATATGATTATTACTGGTTCTGATTCTGCTGCTATATTACTGTTGAGATTGTTCGGCTCCGCTGGCTCCTCTTTGATTTAGGTCTCTCTCTCTCTCTCTCTCTCCTTACTCTCTACTGTGATAATAAGAGTGCGATCCAGATAGCTCATATTTCTGTCTTCCATAAATGTACAAAGCATATAAAGATTGCTTGTCACTTGTTCGTCGACGTCTTCAGCTTAATACTACTGATCTCCCTTTCGCCTAATCGTCATTGCAGCTTGTCGATTTTTTCATCAAGACTCACACTTCGGCTCGTTTTCGTTTCCTGCTTGGTAAACTGTCACTGCTTGTTAAGCTCGCATCGTGAGTTTGAGGGGAGGGGAGGGGAGGGGTGTTGAAGTGTATTTTTTGGTTATTTTGTTATTTATTTGTTAATTAGAGGGTAGTTGAGTTATTAAAGTTAGTTAGGGATTTAGTTTATATCCTATTTATACTTTGTAACTTACGTTTATGTTTAAGTTTCTTTTTGATGAACGAAATAATATGTTAGTTTCTTGATTCTTTTTTCTTTCACTTGTCACCTTTCTCGAAAATCTTCTTGCTCATAGATGTGGGTAAGAGCTCCATGAGCGAGGCGACACAAGCTGCGCGGCCACACCACCCGTCGTACATTCCACGATGCCACCCATTAGCTCCCTCTGAGTCTCATTGCGCCATCGTTAAGAGTCTCACCTTGCCAATGATTACCCACAGCAAACATTCTTTATAGGGATGGTAATGGAGTTAGAATGGGTTGGGATGTGATCTCTCATCCCTACCTTGTATATTATCTGGACATGGGTGGAGACAAGGTAGCGAAAATTGGAAAAGTGGCAGAGACGGGCGGGATCAGGGCCAGAACTGGGGAGATATATCAACTTTAAGAATATTAAAAGCTTAATATTGGTAAATGATTAGAATTAAAAGGATAAAAAATAAGTATAATATTTTTATATTTTAATTTTATTATATTGTTAAAAATAATAATATTTTATATGTAATTATATATAAATATATTTAATTAATCTAATTTGGGGCAGAACGGAGGCAAACAAGTTGGGAAAAGTAAATACTGTCCTATCCCCATTTTTTATTGGGAGCGAGAAAAATCCTTCCAAAACGGGCAAGGAATTCTGGAGTGAATCGGATATGAGAGAAATTACCCCTAATTCTTCCTTTCGTATGAACTCCATAACCCAGGTTAGGAGCAAGACTTGGGAATTTGATCGGATCACCAAGTGGATGAATGGATGAGAGGCTAGAGTTAGGGATTGTCGAGGCTACTCGGGTGAACAACCCTTGGTTGGCTGGCTCCTTCTTGATCAGCCTTTGGACATAAGGGAGTTGACTATTCTTTTGACACTTTAGAGCTTGTATTATGGGGTAATATTGAAAGATCATCACTACCCCATGGTATGACTGCCGAGATCTGTCAGCCAGACGACGGTCATACCTTGTTGAAGCCAAATCAATGGAGAAATGCCATGTGGCGCGCACACGTTGTATGCCATTGGTACATATAGCCGTTTTTTCACGAAATCTATTTCAGTAGAGCGTATGATGTCGTACTTCACACTATATAAATGGGGCTTCTCATTAGTGCACTCGCGCTTTATCTTCACACTATCGTCTTCATTATTGACTTTTCGGGCTTATGGTGATGTTGATGTTAGAAAAGAGAAAAGAATATGGGAAAGCGTGTCTCATATTGTGAGATGTGCACGCGTATTTATTAAGCACCGAAGACATACAATAGATACTGTGGGCATCCCCACAGGATATTATTAATAC
>JAOTRH010000001.1:7838419-7862531 GCA_034768845.1 Heliamphora exappendiculata
CCACTGTAAATCACCACCGTAAACCTCCAAACCACCAAACCTCCAAAATCCAAACCTAAACTCAAACCCAATGCCCCCACTGTAAACCACCAAACCACCACCGTAAACCACCGTCTCCTTCCCCAAAACCATAACCCCCACCGAAACCCACTGAGAAAATTGAAAAGAGAGAAATACCCAGAAATGAGAGAGGAGTGAGATACGCAGGACGGGAGAGCAACGGTGGTCGGTGACTGCGCCAGTGATAGTGGCGTATTGGGACTTCATTGTATGTATATATATATACAGCGAAGTAGAGAAACGAAAACATGGGAGGAAGCTGCGCGACGCCGTCCTGCACCGCTGACCGACCAACCGTCGCCGTCCCAGTACGCCACCACCACCGGCACAGTCACCGACCACCGCTGCTCTATTCTCCGGCGTATCTCTCTCCTCTCTCTTTTCGATTTTCTTAGTGGGTTCGAGTGGGGGTGGTGGTTTGGTGGTTTACGGTGGGGGCAGTGGGTTTGGGTTTGGGTTTGGATTTAGGTTTGGGGGGCGGTGGTTTACGGTGGTGGCTTGGTGGTTTAGTGGTTTGCGGTGGTGGTTTGGTAGTTTACGGTGGTGATTTGGTGGTCTACGGTGGGGACATTGGGTTTGGGTTTGGGTTTGGGGGAGGGCGATTTTAAGGGCGGTTTTGAATGTGGGACAGTGGTTTTGGAATGCTCTGGATGGTTTCCGTTAAACATAAACAGAAATTTTAACTTTTGGACTAATTTAATGTTAAAATCAAACATGAAAGGTGTTAGTGCAATTTTTTAAACTACATGGGTGGTCAATTTAATTTACCCTTCTTTTTTTCCTGCCTTGTCAAGGAACGATGCAGGGAGGGCAGCAGTGACAAGAGCGGGGCAAAGAAAAAGGGTTGGCGTTAGAAATTTTGATACTTGAATTTTAATTTTTTTTAATGATATAGGCAATGTTTTCAAACTTGGATTGAACCAGCCGGTTCAACTAGTTGAACCAGTAACCGGGCTGGCCAATGGTCTGGTCAAACCCATTTAACCGGTTAGGAGTAAAAATCGATAATTTTAGTAAAAATCGGTCAAAATCGCGGTTGAACCGATAACTCAGGCGAACCGGTACCGGTTCACGGAAACCAGTTAAGTCTGTAAGTGTTTAAGTTTAACTTAAATTTTTTTTTTGATTTCTTTGAACTTATATTTTTTTTAAAGCTCCACAAAACTGTTTATTTTAATTTTTGTTTATTTTTTAAATAATTTTTTAACTGTAATGTAATAAACTTTAATACTTTTTACTTGATTTATATTTTATTATATTTGTCACTTATGCTCATTTTATTTTAACTCTAGAATCAATGATGCTTTACATTTTAATTTTTTTTGTTGAAAATTCTAATTATTTAATTAAAATTATATTTAGATTAAAAGATGTTCTTATTTTTTTATTTGAATTGTGAGTTAAATGTTATTTTTATTTAATATTTATAAATTTTAAATTTATGAATGATGTAATTATAACGTCACAGTTTAATTTCAGTTCAATTCCGATTGAATCGGTGACCAATTCACCTGTTTTTTTTTTCAATTTGCTCAATCATTCGGGTTTTAAAATATTGGATATAGGCATATAGCCCTCTATGTTATGCCAATTTTTAAGTTATGCTGTTGATATGTCTATGTCCTGTTTTGGATCAATAATAAAATTAGTTTTTTTGTAAAAAGTTTAGTTTTCAAGTTAATTTATTTGGATTAATCATTTGGAACAACTTTCAAAATAACTAAGAAAATTAAAAAAAATTTCTTCTAACATTTATTTTTTAAAATTATTTTAAACATTCTCACTTTTTTATTCATATTTTTTTAATTTAAAAGTTATTCTAAATAGGCAATTAATAAATTATTAATTTTTAAATTTTTTTAAAGAAAAATGTTTATATACATTTCAAACACTCAACTTCTTTGTGGTAAAATAATTATAAGACTTTTTATTAAAAAAATTAATTTTATTTTTAAATAAAAAAATTGTGTCCATATCTCGTACTGTAACTTAAAAATAAAAAATTAAAAAATTATTAAAAAATTTATCTCAACTAATTTTTTAAAAAATTTAAATGTCCAAAAATTCGAACTTTTTAAGACAATCACAAACAAAACCTGAAAAAGGCATATATTTTTTTATCAAAAAAAGAAAAAATTTAATTGGAGGTGGTGGTGAAAACAAAATCGGTGTAGGTCATCGCTGTGCCACCTTTTAGAAATGGGGCCCACTTTTTGAAAATTTGTGTTCCTAAGCCTCGGCGCTATGTATATATAGACAAGAACGGGATGTCGCCGCTGTTTGTTTCCCTGTCCTCTCTACAGAACACGCAATTTTCGCCGTTCACTGCGACAAATCTCATTCTCTCATTTCTTTCACGATTAGGGTTTCATACTTTCATCATCAAAGCGCCTGGACTTTGGATACAGGAAGATTGAGAGAGAGAGAGAGAGTGAGAGGAAGAGAAAGCTATGACGTCAATGGAGTCCTCATTCTTCGTCTGAGACTTTGGTTTCCCGAGAACCGGCATTGTATTGAGAGATGGACGAAGAAATGGAGGACTTCGTTGCAGATTATTTAGAGTTCTCAGGAGTTGATTATGATTACGAGTTCGATGCTGGTCGGTTTTTCGATTTCACTCGACCAGAATCATCATTCGAGACGGAAGAAGCCGAGCGCTGGTTCGAATCAGCCGGAAATTATCCGCCTTCCCGTAAGTATTTCATCCAAGCAACGCGTATCCAAATATATTCACGCACGTTATATAGGTACGCTGAAGGAGAGACGAGTTATTTCTGTCGTTGATTGTTTATATATAAACAATTGCTATTTTTTAATTATTATTGATTGGTCCTATTTCAGATTCTGATAGGTGATCGTTTGAAAGCTAATGTGGTTTTCAAACAATTTACTTAAATTTAGAATGCATGATAATTCGCAAATATGTATATATTTCCTGAACCTTAAAGAGTGCAGCTGTATTCATAAATTCTTCTGAACCTTATAAAGTACAATGGTGTGCTCTGGTCTCCAGAAATTTATAATTAAACTTATTTTATAGGATACTAGAATAGCACAATGTAAATTAAATATTTTATTAATAACTAAACTACACTTACATTTTAATTTAATTGTATTGTTGTTTTAACATATGAATTTCTACAATTCTGTTCGATGAGGTTTCATGTTTTAAAATTGGCATGCAATAGTCTCGTTGTTAACAATGTCCAAAATATGCTTTAATACATGTGATCAAGCAAACCGCACAAAAAACAATTCGATATTCAACTATGTAAATTAATTTTAACATTTTGAAGTTGCATATTTATAATTGTATTGAATAGTTCAATGCAATAGCGTTTTAATTAAAATTGTAATTTGTAAAGCTTTGCGCCGTGGCCTGGCATATACTGGGAATGTATCATCCATGTTCGGGTTAGGAACACAAAGAGAAGTATTATCATAGTGTCAACTATATTTTTTAATAGGGTCAATTATACTTCAATTAAAAAATAATGTAATAATAATAATATAAAAAAAATCGTTGATGGGGTCAATTGACCCCACGACACTACATGTGGCGTCGCCCTTCATGGTGTATGATTTCAGATCGATGTGCAATGACGGCAGTACGACCAACGGACTGATTTTTGAGAAACATGACATCCAAGTTACTCAAACTTAATTGTATTTGTGTACTATTATCTACCGAAGGAGACCTTATATGACACAGTTTCATTTTATTTATGGTCCGTGAACTAATTTTCTATTCATACACATGGATATGCCATTTTTGTTTCACTTCTAAGTTTTTAATTTTTTCGTATTTGGTTTGCATTTGAAAATGAACCCCTGCTTCCTCATTGAACACTTTGCACTGTGCCACTCTTTTTATTCATTGCTTAT
This sequence comes from Heliamphora exappendiculata, assembly GCA_034768845.1. NCBI lineage: Eukaryota > Viridiplantae > Streptophyta > Magnoliopsida > Ericales > Sarraceniaceae > Heliamphora > Heliamphora exappendiculata. Next base: position 7,842,365 of record JAOTRH010000001.1, read on the forward strand.
ATCTGTTTTGGTTGGTGCTCTAACAACAACCACATGGAAGTATTAGAGATTTAAATTTGGTAAATTTCTATTAGCTTGTCTCTTGTTAACATTTCTCTCCCCCCCTCCATTCTGAACATTCAGCATTTATAATGAGGTTGAAATGGAGAGAAGATAACACTGTAGAAAATGCAAATGCCTCCCTGGAATCTACTGTTAGTGAAAGCATGATTTCTAGTAGCTTCAACTTGGATTGTAGCATGGATTTTGAAGTTTCTGTATTAGATGACAACAAAAAAGGTACAGTTTCTTTTCTTCATATTCAGTTATTGTTATTAGCTTAAGGAGCACAATTCATTGAACTACAGTTCTGTTGAGGTTTTGTTTTATACTGTAAATATGCATTTGTAGTTTGTTTCCATACTAGAAATGATACCTCAATGATGGGTTTATTTTTGGGTCGATGCAAATCATTTTGTAATGAAAACTTACTATGAAATAGAGAACTATTATCATGCATCATCGGGTTATTATCATGATGATAATACTCCTTGTCTTGTTCCTTTTCCTTCTTCTGCCTTATGTTTCTCTCCTGTTTATTACGCTACCACTTGAGATTGTAGTGATTGATCTAAAATAAATATATCAAAATAATTTGTGGCTTCGTATTGAAGACTAGGGTCTACATAGAGATATGTACACAAACGACTAAGATTACCTTGGCAAACCCTACCTAATTTGGTTAGCACTTACCAATAACATGGCAAAAGGAGCCTACCATAAAGCAGCAAACTTTGTACAAGGGGCCTGCTGGGATTGTGACAGTGGTGGTGGGGAAGGAAGGACAGGGTGACAATACTGCATGGCAAAGGAATGGGGTGGTGATGGTGGCTGATGGGTGGGGAAGGGGAGGGGGTGGCGATGGTGTTGGGGGAGGAGTGAAGGGATGGCAGGAGTAGTTGGGGATGGGAGATGGGTGACAATGGTGGTTAACGAGGAGAGAAGGTGTGACAGGATTGGCTGGGGAGGGGAGAGCGGTGGCGGTGGGCTATAGGAGAGAGGCAGCAGGGGCCATGGAGTGGCAGTAGGTTTGGGCCAGTATTAGGGTTTTTAAATTGGTTTTGGAAGAAAACGATGAAGATAAGAGCATTATTGTCTTTTTCAATGTAATTCAACTTTGACTTGCAATGTTTATTTAGACCAACTCTCAAAATATGCACGTTACAGAATTTACGAAAATTTGGATGGAATTTAGGACAAGGCAGGTGAAGTGCGAAATGGCTAAACCCACAAGCAAGCAATATGGCTATTTTAACTGACACCGGAAAAATGCTCAAAGGCCAAGCCACTCAGGCGTAAAATGAATTTTCTCTGTATTTTTCATAAAATAGTTCTTGGATAGATTTTTATGCCATCACGGTGCTGCCATTTTTCATTGGTAAGAAGCTTTTATGATTTTTTATTAGGACCCTTTATGAAAGAGTGCATCTCACCCACATGTGCTCCATTGTCCACTGACTCGGTGACAATCACCTAGTTCACATAAGTTACATCTAGCATAAAACATTGTGCCTAGGCCCAGTCTGTGGGAACACTGTCACGTCCCACAACCTTGCACAAAAGCCCCACACTTTGTGTTCCAAGTTCCAACCCTAGAGGCTAGAACCACAGTCGAGGGTCACTTGGAGTGATCAAGCCATGCCCAAATCCTGGTTTCGCTTTAGTCATTAAGGTCAAGCACCCCTTATGCAATCATTTTAAGGCATGCTGCTGGCAAGCAAGCCAAACCATTCCATGCCCAAAAGCCAGCCAAATTACCTGGTTATGCATAAGCTAGTTAGGATTTGATAGTGTGTTTGCGCATCATTAACTGAACAACATGACAACTGACATAGATATATAAAGTTAATTCTGGACTTCCCTACCAGCAAACTATATACTTCTACCATGGTGCACACTAACCCTAAGTACATACCATTCCTTACTTCTTATTTACAATGATGATCAAATGTGTGTTTCAATATTTTACAAACGCTCTTGTCTTTATTGTTGCTGGTATATTAAACATGTCGATACTTGATAATAATTCGTGGCAGGAATGTGTCAAAATTGCCATAGCTATTCTTCATGCAGGGTGTTTCTTTATCTTGATGTACAATGGCTATTCTTTTTATGTCAAAGATAGCACATAATGTCTTTTAGACCTTACATATTCAAATTTGTTTCGCAGTTTGTAGCTTTAGTAGAATTACTTCCTTCAGTTTCAGAAAGATGATTCCTCTTCCCTGATTTCTGAAATCTGTCTATAGTTGGCAAATTATTCATTGCCGCTTAAAAGTTCATGGGTGACTCGTAGTGTTTTTGGGGTTGATTTTATTCTAAGGTGTATGCAAAGAGACCGGGCCAAACTTATTTATGAGGTCACTATAATGATCAACTTCCAATGCATCAGGGTCACAAGGCAAGGTGAATTTTACAGCGTACGGCTTATGCAAATTGATTGTGCCAAACTTTTCTTTAAGTTCACTAGAATGACTCAACTTCCAATTTATCATGGTCACAAAGAAGTTTCTATATCCATTTAATGAAGAAATGTTAGCTAGCAAAGTCAATGCATGTTGAGGAGTAGGATTTCTTCTTTGTAGGCTTTTTTCCTCCTTCACTCATTTAGGTTAAAAAATCCTTTAGATTTCGTGGATGCTGTAGTGTTTCCATTTGACTTGTAGGGCAATTGGCCGAAAAATTGAAGATGGTCCACAAGTTGAAGATAGTTCACAAGCATTTTGTAAAGGTTCCTTGTATGTGAGCATCATTTACTCATTTAAGTAAGTGTTTCAGTAGAGTTAATTGTTAATAACAACTTGCAGCAGAATATATTTTGTGACTGAATGAGTGTTTGTTTAGTTAAGCCTTTTCGTTTCTATTTTTTGGTGCTTTTGTGTTCCCCCTCATCTCTGGCTTCAATCAATTGGTTGCTAATTTATACTTCTTCAGGACCAAAAACTCGTAATGATATCGCTCAGGATATTATAAGAACGAAAACAAAGCCGGTGGCAAAATCATCCGTAAGGAGTTCAACTCTAATGGAACCTACAGCAAGTCATTTAGCCAAGCTAAGCCAAGCAAGAGAAATTCATTCTAGCCGATACTTGGGAAGGTCATAATTGTTCTTTTTAAAGTATGATTGAATAGTAACCGTTTTTTATTGATCTCTAAATCGTTGCCTGCACCACGGCTGAGGTTTTTTGATTTCCAAGTATCACTATTCTCTCTCCTTTGAAGGGACCAAAGAATCACTTGTTCATTGTCCATCAAAAGTGTGACTCCTTTTAGTTATGGTCTGTTTTAAGAATACTGCTGCTCTTTAGTTCCTCCCCCCCCCCCACCCACAAAAAAAAAATTGTCTATTTCTAACTCCCTGCACCTGTTTTTCTTCAATTCACTTCACCATCCTTGACTGCCAGGTTTCAGAAGCCATTAAATAAAGTAGATGAGAGAAGTATGAGGAATCCTCCTGGGGTTGACAGTGATGCTACCAAAAGGCAAAAACTAGAGAATGGTTATTTGCGTAAGGTGCAATGGAAATACTCATTTATTTTTGTTGCATTTTTTGTCCTTTACACATTTTGGTGGTCTCAAATCTTGTGTTCGTTAGGGATATAAAGTTGGATGTACACATATTATTTGCCAACTTTAGGCTAAACTTGAAATCTGTTACAGTTTTGACAATTTTAAGTGTATTTAAAGTTCATTTGCAGTTAATTTCCATTTGTAGTAAAAGAAGATGTAGGTATGAGATGAATATTATAGCGACAATTTGCTCAATACTATCTACAGCATGAATAAACTAGGGATGGTAATACTTTTCCTTGCAGCTGGATGGACTCTTTATTTTATTCTTTTGTTTTCCATTGCCAGTTTGTTGACTGGAAAGCGATGTGACTTTGTTTTATACTTCATCCTTTCCTTACCTTGGGTTCATGCTTTCAACTGAATTGCATGTCTTCATAGATTTATCTGTTTTGTGAAGTAAGGGGTCTATCGTTACTTGAACTGGTATTGCTGAGCTGCTGTTTCATATTTTATCCATAGAACTTAGAAGTATGCTGAATCCATTCTTTCTAGTTGCTTGAACAACCTACTGAGGATGCCGTTATGCCATGAACCAGGTTGCTCATCTGAAGCACCAAAGTCTGTTGTTACACAAGTTGCCTAAGGTAAGCTATCGACATCAGAAGTATGAATCTGTCCTTAAGACTGATATTCATCACTAATGTCAGATGATACGCATTACTCATATTTTGTTTAATACACCACAAGACTCTTCAGATCTACATCTTTTTACATATTAATGGTTTTTTTTTAATTATTTGTACTTCTTTTATTTCTTCCTCACCACTCTCTGTTCTCCCTCCCTTGCCCCCTCTTCTTCTTCTTCTTCTTTTTAATAAAAAAAATACAACAAAAAACAGGTTCGACAAGTTGATGCTAACACTGTCACTTCTAGATTGAAAGTTACTATTCCAAGAGAGCCTGATTTGGAAACAGCACATAGAGCACAAAGACACAGGTGCAGACTTGTCAGATATTGTTGGTTTCTTCTATCATGTTTTGGGGTAGAATTAGCGGACTTCTATACTTATCTTCATGGAACATGTTGTATGTTCTGGTTCCAGGTCCAGGAATAATTCAGAGCCAGGTGAACATGCAAAATCAAAGGGCCCTACCTTTAAAGCAAGGCCCTTGAACAGAAAAGTTGGTAGTTCCAGTAAAAAAAAAGTGTCTTCTTGTATCTTGTGAAACTGTAATTTTTCATGAAATTGCCGGTTTATATTTTATTACATGATATGTGTTTTGGGTTTGACAGATTTTTAAGGCTCCTTCGTTGCCCCCTCACAGAAAGAGCAGACCACAATCTCCCGCCTTTCAAGTAAATTGGCTAAACTCGCTTATGTCCTTCCCCTTTGATATAACCAAGTGCTTTCTTAGAAGACTTCATTGCATTCAGTTTTGCAGGAGAAATAATTCCATTGCACAAATCTGAGACTTAGTAACCCCCCACCCCAAAAAAAATAAAAAAATAATGATGATAATAATAATAAAATCATTGCTTTTCAGGAGTTCCACTTCAAGACATCAGAAAGGGCTATGCAACACTCATCTTCTAATGTAGGTTATTGAACATGCTACTGTCTCTTTGATGTATATACTATTACTGCCCTTTTTGGTCATGTCATTATGCCTTATTTTTCTTTTATTATATATTTTTTTTCGCAGGCTGATCAGTTTAGTTTTTGCTTAGTTTGTGCCTTGCAGTGTTTATACTTACATAGTGTCGTTGGTAATCATGTATTTTTAACATGCAGAATTTTGAATCATTCTCCAAAAATGGGAGCGCGGACGTTGAAATGTAAGATTTTGGACTCTGAAGATATGTGGATTTCAAAGCTGGGCATCTAGAACATCTGGCTCAGGCTCTTTTATGCTGCTCTAGATGGATGGTGTTTAACTACCAAGTTATTTGGTCGATCTGTTCGACACTCAATATGTAGCTTTATCATTAAGTAACCAAGGAGACACTTAAGACTTGTACACTATTTCTCAGGTTAAACGATGAAGATGCACGCAAGCAGGAGAAGTGTGAAACACTAAGAACAGTCAAACCTAGCCCACTCTGTAAGAAGGTGAACTATCGACACTTTATCCTCATGTTTGAGTTGGTTTGTAGTGATTGCAATGACAACACTGTTTTGATGCAGATTGGTATTAGTAAACATGATGTTGTCAATTTCCGAAATGTCAAGGAGGAGACCAGGATTCCTGTGGTAATATGATGCTTGGGGTCATATTTTCTTTTTTCCTATTTCTTTTTATTTTTTTGTTTTGATACAGTTTCTCTTTCAGTCCTGTTAAAAAATAATAATAACTTTAGCTTTTACCTCCCTCAGGAACGCAAGCTTCCAACTGTTAATAGATTATCTTACAACCCACCAATAGAGTTATTTAATAAGGTAGGATATTTGTCCAATTCTTCTATGTTTCTCCTTGTACTTCTCCTTCAGTGTTACTTTCAGTTTTATTCCGGTTATGTAATGATGGGACCAAACATCTGGTAGTGTTTGATTTTTCTTTCTGTTGACCGAACATATGCCAGCTTTCCCTGAAATCCAATCTCGACTATAATGCAAGATCTCCCACAGAAGTTCCTTTGCATGCTGAGGTTAGTTTCTCGGAAGTATTGTGAGCAAAACAATTGTTAGTTTTAACATGGTAATTATTTTTTAATCACACAAGTGATTTCATTGTTTTCTAATAGGGACCTAAGGAGAATGTGCCAGGTTCCATCAAACAAGAACACCGGGTATAATTGCATGATTTTTTTTTTTTTGGATAAGTTATCATCATAGCGTAAACTTTTGATGTGTTTGATTCTGAACCCTTTATTGAATTCCTTGTTTACAACGTCTGTCTACATCCAGGGGTATGGGAGGAAGCAAGACCAATGTGGGAGCCAATGTAGGATCCCTGAAATTAAACCCTGTCTAAACATCAACAGGTAGCACCTTGTGCCGTATACTGTTTTGGAGTTGGTTGTGCATTATGTTGCATTCTTACTGTGTTACTTCTCATGGTTTACTCAATATTATAAAAACACCTTCCATTTTTTTTATAAATGTCGATCTTGTAATTATATTTAATGAGTATGGTGGATTGCACATATATTTGCAATCACCCGTGCCGGTGCTTAAAGACACTTTGAACATAATTTAATTTTACATGATTAATTTTCAATGAGGAACAATCTTCTCAATTATCATGGGTAATAACGTATTACGTAGTTTTTGATAATCTCGGCGCAACCTCCTAAGGTCATTAATAAATGTCATTCGGCTCACTCGTAATTCCAACCAAAAGCAACCAATATAGTAAAACTTAGCTTTTAAATATGTCACTTAGGACCAATGCCCCTTTAAAAGTAGTGTGAAATGTAATATAGATAACCTCCTAACTAGTTTCCCAATTGCAACGCTGATTTCCTTCCATCTGAACTTTTTTAGGTAAAATGTGTACTGTGTAGTATTGGAGTCTAAAACTCTTATATTGCTCTAATGTGCACAAGTTTTCTATTTTTTCTGAAGAATATTGGAGCATCACGGAAACATTAACATTGACTTACATTTTTATGGAAAATGTTGCGATGTTTCCTTTTTTTTGTCTACTAAGAAATGAAGATGGCCCATATGGAAACTTTGATTTGGCTTACATGTGCACTCTCACTTAAAATAGCTAAAAGAAATGGATTTATAACTTCCTCTAGAAAGTTAGTGATCATCTTCCACCCATTCATTGCGAAACTTGTGTTCATTTAAGACGCATGTACACAGTCCTTGATGCATTTAATTTGAGCTTGAAATGCCAACAGGAGCATGGACATCCGCTGAGAGCAAGAGGAGGAGTTTTTCTTATGATTGGTCCTATCAAATTAATGCAAGTGTCTCCTCTCTCTGAAAAGCTGTAATTGAACTTGCTGCACCTTCTTAGAGGCTCTGCGATGCCTGAGGGTTTTGCATTTTTAGTGATGTTCTTGGAAGTCACTTCCTCGGCCAACAAATTGGGCCTGCGCTACGCTTGGGATCAGGACTTTCGTGCTACATTAGTCTGTAATGGAAAAGAATTACACAAATCCATTCTGGAGAATGCTAGCTGTATGCCAATAAAAATTTTGTAACATTGTACAGCATTAAAATTCTTGAATATTAATTCCCCCTCCCCCCTCTTATCTCTTTGTCGCATGTAGAAGAACAATTAAAGGTAGTATTAATAGATGCATACATTTTTTTTTAGAGAAAAAAAAAATTTATATAATCATTTTTAATTGAAACAAAAGCTTAATTTTGTTTTATTATTCGAGGCATATACAGACTTTCACTTAAAAAAATGTAGCTTATTAATTTTCAGCTAATCTAATTTTTTTTAAAAATACTTTTCAAGAAGAAAAGTTTGCACCACGAAACTAGATGAGATAACCACCAAATTTAGAGAATCCTAATAGCAGGTAAAGATCCGCTTCCTGAATACATGCGTCAAGAAATTAAAATTATATGTCCGGTAAAAAAATAAAAAATTTTAAAATTTTAAAATAAATCTAAATACAATTATTAAAACATTTTATTCAAATTTATAATTTTAAAAATACAATAATAATTTTTATTTATAATTTATTTATTATTATTATTAAATAAATATAATTATTAATATTAAATATTTTAAAAATTAAAATTATCCATTTCAAAATAAAAATAAAAATAAAAAAATTAACTTTTTACACAAACAGACAACTTTACAAAAGCTTCAAATTAAAAATTAAATTATCAATTAACTTAAATTAAATCCATTTTAACTACATGGCTACAAAACACCTAAAAAATTAATTTTTAAACTACTTCCAATAGGGGCCTTAGTCTAACCAGTTAAGTTAACCTCAGTTCACTCCTTCGCATGAGGGTTTACAACCTTTGGCCTGGAAAACGAATGAAATCTTGGCAGATCATAAGCTAGCAAAGAATGAACGAACAAAGAGAGCTTTAAGCAAACGGAATCAGAGATAAGTAGTTGGAAACTTGGACGATTTGATTACTTGGTACGCCTTAACCAGCACTGATTGTACCAAAATAAGCACTTTTTCCATGTATAAGCAGTTGACCAACGCTCTATTTCAGAATGCTGAGACAGAACTGATGAACTAAAATATTTAGTTACAGATTAATTTCTATCTAACTTCATAAGGAAATTTCAATCTAATTTAGTCCAAGAGTGCGAAACACCAACTGGAACCAAAACTTGGGCTTTTCCCTTTTCATCAAGGCAATCAAAAAGCAGCTAAGAACCATCAGAGAGTATTTTTAGATATGACTTCTCGGAACCTAACGAGCCACTGGGCATCAGAAGAGTTGTCGTCAGCCTGCGCTTGCAGTTGCTGCGTTTTCAGTTGAGCCTGTCCCTTGTCGATCACAAACTTAGCATAGTCAACAGTTTTTGGAGGATCCGAACCCGGCTTTCCAACTGGCTTTGCCGGAGGTGCTGGAAGTAAGGAGACTAGAACCCGAGCAACCCCGTGCATTGTTGGTCTCTCAGATGGATGGCGCTTTGTGCACAGCAGTGCAAGTTGAAAGGTCTTTCGGACATGGGCTAAATCCATGCATGTAACAGAGACCTCGGGATCAACAGCCTCCATCACCGTGTTATCATCTGCCTTCGCCAATATCTGAAAAGCAGACCAAAAAAGAGAAAAGCACAGAAAGAAATCAAATATCTTTGATTAATTAGAGTATTAACAAAGGACAACTATAATTCACTTTCCAAATCTAGAATTTTATTCAAATCTCATCACATAAGAATTCCACAACTAGGAACACTACACAATGGAGAGAATGATTAATCCATGCAGAAAAGACAAATTGAGTTTTCAGAGGAAGCTTGATTTACAGGATAGGAATCTCAATTGGTTAAAGATTGGACCTCAAACCATTTGTCTAATAAAAAATGGTGGTACAAGGAAACATACCAGCTGGTGCAGGTTAGACTCATTGTCCACAGCCTTTTTCCCTGTCAGGAGCTCCAACAGAACAACTCCAAAACTGTAAACATCTGATTTCTCGTTCAGCCGAGAGGTTCGGGCATATTCTGGGTCAATGTAGCCAATGGTCCCCAGAACATACGTAGATGCATGAGTTTTGGCAATTGGAATAGACTTTGCGATCCCAAAATCAGAGAGACGAGCCTCAAAGTTTTCATCCAATAGGATATTTGATGACTTAACATCCCGGTGAATGATTCTAGGGTTGCAATCATGGTGAAGATAAGCAAGGCCTTGAGCAGCACCAACTGCGATCTTAAGACGTGTATCCCAGTCAAGTTTTACCTTCTTTGACGGACCTGTCAGGCGCATTATCCAAAAATCACTAGTGATTATCTAAAGTTTGATCCCCAGGAAAAATATATATGAAAAAACTCCAAACTAAAGCAATAACCTGCAACAATATGATTTACTGAAAACAAGAATATCCGATTATAGTGCTGCTTATTATCAGAACAAGTTTCCCAGCATGACACAGAAAGACCTTGGAACTTAGCAAGCATAATATTAAAATAGTAAGATTGTCAAAAAGACAAAAATTAAGGCAAACTTACTGACCATGGAGAAGATCCCAAAGAGAACCATTCTCCATGTAGTCATAGAAAAGAAGGTTTCCGTAGGGTGAAAGAGCATAGCCATGCAAACTGACAATGTTTCTGTGCCTGATGCTGCCAATTGTCTCGAGCTCAGTTTCAAACTCTCTCAAGTTGTGTGGATGCTGAGAGTACAACCGCTTAATGGCAATGGGTCGGGAATTCTTCAATACACACTTGTAAACCGTGCTGGAAGCACCATATCCTATAATGTACTTCTCACTGAAATTCTCAGTTATCCTCATTATATCTTCATAGGTGTGAATAGCCATATCCATGTGAAGAACAACAAGTTTAGGAGGACCTGACCAGAAAAGAACCAACATTGGTACGATAAAGATCAACAGTTTACACTTAAGACACCAATCAGTACATATACCTTGAATGCTCTTCTGAGATTCCTTCATAAATGGATCTGATTTGTTAGATTTGTACACAGCCACGATTACCATGGCCAGCAGTGTGACAAAGCCCAGTGTTATACAAACCACTGCTGTCCTGGAGAACATTGCTGCGATAAAGCATAAGGAACACTATTGAATCAGAGTAAGCCACCAACATGTCCCACCCACACTTTAAAGAATGGGGAGGAAGAAGAGAGAAGGGATTCTACAATCTAACCACATCAAGTGACATTGTAAAATCAAGTTTATACCTTTTGATGTTGGTGCATAAGGACCACATATCGATCCCAACCAGTTCCCACATAACAATGGATTTCCAATGAAGCTGGGAAGAGGTTATATACAGTTACAACTCAGAAAGCTTTACACTACCGCATTAGAGAAGGACCATTAAACTTTGGAAGCAAGAAGAATCGAACAAAGTTACCCATACCTGTTGGGAGGAAACCTTGAAAAGTTTCCAACTGGCGGAATAATCCCGGATAAGTTGTTGTAGGAAACATTCCTAAAATATAACTATTATTAGTACTCATAAAGCTTTGAGATGGCTGGATAGCAAAGAGGGAGAAGAACTCACAGAGTGACAAGACTGAAACACTTAGTTAGCTGGTCTGGAATTTGTCCATGGAGATTGTTGTTATTAAGTATGCTACAAACAATTCCAAGGGAGATATACAACCAGCATGAGAGAAAGTATGATTCCAAATTACAAGTAGAATTGTAGAATAACTGTTAACCAACTTACAGAGACTCAATGTTTTGCAACTGACCCAACTCTTGAGGGATAGGGCCAGACAACTTGTTGAATGACATATCACTACATGAATGGACAGAAACATGATCACAAGGGGAAAAAATTACAAAGACAACACCTATAATAAAAAGTGAATGAATTCAGTTGCAGAGGTTTTTCACAGAAACTCACATAATTTGTATACTTCTGAGATTACTGAATTCAGCAGGTAGTGGCCCATCAAGATGGTTAAGACTCAAATTCCTTTAATTTATGATACGTGCACATGTTAGAGAGAGAATCATTTACCCAGACACTTGAAAGGTGCAGAGCAATAGCATTTATTCCTTACAGTGTGAGGAGGTGCTCCAAGTCACCAATGGCAGCAGGAACAGGTCCGGAGAAACCATTGCTAGATAGATCCCTAAACAAAACAAAGAATATTGTAAAACCAGACAATTGCAAACAAGAGCAAGACAACACATGAATTATTCAAAACATACAATGTATCCAGATTGATGATACGTCCCAACTCAACAGGTATGATTCCTTTGAAATTATTTGAGGACAGATTCCTGGTGTCAATATATTTCCATAAATAAGAATGTAAGGTCAGGTTTTAACAAATACAGAATCACACATGAAATTCAGCATTCACTTACAGATAAGTTAGGCTTTCTAGATTCCGGAAACTCAGAGGAATTGATCCACTTAGGCGGTTACCATACACATTACTAGGATAAAAAATGAAGACAACACTAGTCAGTGCAGATAAAGTTGGATATCGAACATAAAAATAGATGTTAAATGTAAAATCATGGATTGTCCCGACCCATAAGAGTTAAATATCATACAATTGATTCAATGCAGTGCAGGAGCTGATGTTGTGTGGAATGGGTCCTTCCAGAATATTGTTGGCAACGTTCCTGAGAAGCATAATGTCAAATAACTAAGAGAAACAGAAGAAACAAAAGGCTTTTTAAAAAAATACAAGGGAGAAGCAAAAAAAGATGGCTCACAATTCAAAAAGCTGCTCAAGTTTCCCAAGTTCAGATGGGATTCCACCAACCAATTGATTGTCATTCAACTGCCTGCAAATTAAATGTCTCGTCAACTGTTTCCAAACAAACACCAAAAAGTGATCTACAAACAGTTAGCTTTCAGTCTATGCATCTTACAAATAGCTTAGCTTTGACATATTGCCAAGCTCTGGTGGAATTGGTCCTGTAAGCTTGTTACCATGTAGATACCTAGTCAGACAAAGGAATACATGAGCACACACATTTGGAGGCAACAGCAATCCATCAAATTTTTATATTTCTGGAGTTACAAACTCACAGTTTCCCAGTGTAGGATAGATTGCCAAGTATTGGTGGAATTGGACCAACTAGTTCATTCTCACTTAAATCCCTGAACAAAAAATAATGAAAAAGCCGAGCTTAAACTTCTAACCGAACCCAATCAGAGTCGTCTCATGGTAATTGGTAAATAAAGTTCAGGTATCTTTTAGTTATTACATAGCCATGGGTCATAAATTCACATATCTCTATGCATACTTACAAAACAGCAAGGGCCTGCATGAGACCGATCACTTCTGGAATTTTTCCAGTCAGCCTATTTCCTTGAAGAGATCTAATAACAAAAAAGCCAGTAATGTTATGAAAAGTAAAAAGACAGGGAAACGCATAATATAATAATAGGATTGCACAATTAAACAATAGTCAACTGTATCTTGAGTTTACTATCTCTGAGGGCAACAAAGAAAATACATTTGTGCCGTGTACTTCCATAAAAAAGAATAATAAACAATGTAATGTAAGAGAACTAACAGGGTGGCCACTTGCAGAAACCCAATATTGTAAGGAATCTCCCCAGTGATCTGATTGTATGACAGATCTCTGAAATTTCATAAAAAAGTTTTATAGCCAAAATTGAAATGAGAAAACATTTTGTAGGGAAGATAACGTTAAAATACTTACAAGATCTCGAAGCTTGTACAATTACCAATGCTGTCTGGGATTGTTCCAGTTAAGTAATTGCCTCTAACATCACTGTAAGCAAATATAAAAGGGTTACAATGCCTCCATAAATGTATAGCATAAAACAAGTAAATACTGCAAAGGAAGCACAATCAAAAAGACGAAAGGAAACAGAAGGAAGAAATGACACTCACAAATACCACAGGCCAGTCAGTTGGCACATATCTGGGGACAAGGTGCCAGTTAATGAATTGCCACGTAGGCCTCTGCAATCCATATTACAACAAAAAGATAGAATGAACTCGAACTTATCCAAAAGTAAATATTATATGGCACTCAATGTGAATAACAAAATTGTAGTTCACTTTTTCTTTATCAGTTAAACCCTCACTACTGTAGAGAAAGTTGTGCCTTAAATATATTGTGCCCTAAAGATACTCATCAGTGGTTTCTGAAGTACTTACAGATACTGTAATACTTCATTCCAATAGATTAACCTTGGTATCTCACCCGTAAGCTGATTCCGCGCAAGGTCACTGAAAAACATAAAAAATCACCCAAAGCACGAGCATAGATTACCAGAGGTTTCTATAGCAGTAGAAAAAACAATGGTTGTAATGGATCAAAAACACATTGTGATAGAAATGTATGGACCCCCCCCACCAGGAAAAGGATAACTCACAGAGTTTTCAGGTTCGAAATCTGCGTCAGTGTCGACGGGATGGGACCAGTCAACTGGTTGTTCTTCAAATTCCTACATAAGAAAAGGTTACTCAAGCCTCAGGTTGGCAGAACAAAAATAGTTTCCATCTAAAAAAGAGATGCATACTACACAACTCTTAAGGTATTAACTCACAATCGCTCGAGCTGCTTAAGCTTCGCTATTGAGAATGGTAGGTCTCCATACAGTAAATTATCAGAGAAGTCCCTGCATGATGTAAACGCAACCAAATGAACTGGAAATCTTCATTGCAAGCGTCTAGTAACGTTTTTATTGTAAGATAATTGAACACATAAAACCATCTGCATATGGAGATGGAAAGAAGTAACAAGAGAAATTTTACAGGAGCATCATTGAAACACAGTTGCCTATCTCATCTGGAATTTGACCAGTCAAGTTGTTCCCCTGGAGGTCTCTGCAATTATTTCAACATTACCAGAAATTATAACAAAATTTAAGAGAAACTCCATCCTTACAGAACTTCTGAGCAAAAATAACTCGATTACGGACATTGCATACTACACTGCATAAAGTATAATCCATCCCATACTCACAAGTTGGTGTGGAGCCCAAGACACTTATTAGTATGCAGTAGTTTGCGAAGTGTAATATGAATTGTCTCTAGAGTTTTTTATTATAAAAAAATTACCAGAATAACATATCAGAATTATGTTGCAGTCGCATTTTAGAAATAAAGGCCATCTTGGTCGACATCTTATCTTGAAGTGTTACATTATTTTATGTACAAATACTGAAGAATTTTCAATCAGGGTAAAAAATGTGCAAAATTATCATGTCAATAGGATTGGCAAAGGCGGCATACATGGATTGCAGATTCTTCAGGCCTCCGATGGCTGGTGATATCTCCCCTCCCAAGTTCAAATTTGATAAGTTCCTTCACAACAGAGGACAAAATAAATAAAGAAATACAATCAAATGAGGAAAAAAGAGGGAGAATAATAACCAATAATTACTCCTCAAAACTACGTTTAGATGGTGGAAGCGAGAGACACATACAGAGAAACAACAGAGAAGCTGACATTGTCACATAACACCCCTCGCCATGAACAGAAATCATCGTTGTGGAGATCATCCCAGTCAAGCAACACATTAGCTACATTGCTAAGCGACGCCTTAATGGACATCAATGCTTTCCCTGTTATTGCAGAAAACACAACTCTCGTCAAAATTGCATTCAAATGATCTATCTAGTACTTATTTTCTAAATAAATGAAGTGATAGTAAATTTACTCGGATTCGTAAAAACTGAATGTTGCTATGGTTTGGTTGCCTTAAAAAACCAAACAGAGAATAGAGAGAAAAAAAATGAAATTGCGAAATAATCTGTTTCAATGGTCGTTAGCTTCAGAAATGCTGAAAGCATTGGGAAAACATCATATCAAGCAGGCTGAACGACTGTATTTCGTAAAAGTTGAGTTTGCGGATTTTACCCTCTGAAATCAAAAAACAAAAACAAACAAAACAGAGACCGTCATTTTCTCCAGCATTTTCTCGGAGTACAACAAAAAATTCTTTCAGTCTCAAGTAGAAAATCGCAGATATTTACGAATTTCAGTCATTTTCAAACTCTTCGAAGCTACAAAACAAACTTCCGTTTCCCAATAACCGTCCCGAAGAAGATCGTAAAACAATAGTAGTAGTAAGAAGCAGTAATAATAGGCGAAGACAACTCAAGAGGCAAAGAAACGGAGTTAATACCGCCTATACATACACATACTAGAATGTACATATAAATACACGTACAGAGAGAGAGAGAGAGCAAGTAGAAGAGTAACCTTCGTCGTTAAGCGGCGAAGCAAGGGGAAAACTAATCATCACCGTAACCAACACAGAACATAAAATGAGCTTCTTCTTCATCTTCTGAAACAGTAGCACTTCCGCCATTGAAGGACAAAACCAAAATCTCAGAGGCGAAAGTGGAACAAATATGGCTGGAGAAGATTAGCTCGGCTTCTAAATCATAAGCTACCACTACGAGAGAAAGACAATGTAGAAAGAGAAAGAAAGACAGAGAGAGCAGGCATTTGGCGTGAACTGTAAGGAATGTGTGTTATGAAGAGAGAGGGAGAAAGAAAGAAGACAGAGGAGAGAGAGAACTCTGTAACGTTGTTGAATGAAGAGAGAGAAGAAAGAAGAAAGTGAGAGAGCAGAGGCTAGAGAGGGAAAAGGGAAAACGTATGGGGTAATTCCGAAATATCAAGTAGCATCGTTTTTGTACTACAATTCATAAATTAAAATAGCTCCAGTTAACCACCGCCTAATGAATAATGAATTAGGAAAAATAAATTTTTTTTAATATTAATATATTTTTAAAAATAAGATTTATTATTTTTATAAATATTTATATATATTTTATCATTGAACTGTGAATAACATAATTCATTAAAATATGTAATGCAAATTAAAGTTTCGATTATAATTAAAGTAAAAGTTTGCTTTTTATATTTTTATGAAACTATTGGATTAGGTAAAATAATTAATTTTAAATTTTTTGAAAAAGATTGAACATTAGTTTTTTATATAATTAATTATAACAATTATAAATAAATTATTAAATAAGAGTACTATTATCATTTTAAAAATTAAAATTTTGAATAAAGTATTATTTTTAGCATTTTTAATCAAAAACTAAATCTAATTCAATGTATTATTTGGTAAATTTGCATTTAAGCTAAATTTTGAAATTATAATTATTTTTTGTAAAAATAGTTTTTTTATATTTTTTCAAATTAAATTTTTTTATCTTTTTATACAATTAAAAAATGAATTTTTTTTGTTTTTAGTCCCAAAAAGAAAAAGTCACAAAGCTATTGTAGTCAATTAAATCCTAAGGCTTTGGTTGTTTTGAGAGAGAGAGAGAGAGAGAGAGAGAGATGTAGAGTAGAGTAGAGTAGAGTAGAGGAGAAAAGATTAGATTAATTGGCAAAGCTAACCTACTAATAAAATTTTAATTTGGTATTACGAGTCATACTTCTGTATTGCGGTATTTGAATTAAAAATTTAATAAATAAAAGATTTTTAATACATTATTTATTATATTAATATATCAAAAAGACTTGATATTATTAGTATTAGACTCTGAATTATTTTTTTCATTATATAACTGTAAAAAATAACTCTATAATTTTTATTTTATTATTTATTCGATTCTAACTAAGCCCCAATTGGTAATGTAGCTTTTTTGGTTAAAAATGCAATAATTTTAATTTTATCTGTTTAACAAAAAAATTAATAAATTAAAAAGTAAAATTAAAACACAAATTCTCAAAATATTCAAATCAAACTTCCATCAATTTTAAAATACAATAATACTTCTTATTCATAACTTATTTATTATCACTACTAACTATATATAATTGTTAATATCTAATATATAAAAAGATAAAATTATTAATTTTAAATAAAAAATAAAAAAATTAACTTCTTATCCAAACAGCTAATTTCAAAAAAACTAAAATACCACACAACTATTTTAAACTTAATTTAACATTTTTGTTAAAAAAACAAAAAAAAATTAACTTTGATGTTTGTTACCAATTGGAGCCTATATATGAATCAAATTTCAAATGCATACATAAGTTCATTCAAAATTTCTTAGCATATAAAAAATGACGTGGGACCCTAGAGTTATTAATTTCTCATATTTTATTCAATAGTTATTAATTCTTCATATTTTATTTAATTTTATTTGCAGTAATAAACAAAACTTAAGTGTCGATTTGAAATAATTTTTAATCAATTACTACTATATTTGGTTATTAAAAAATTTTAATTAATTATTTTAATTTTTTTTATATGAAAAAAGTCAATATATATTTAAAACGCTCTAATTTTTTTAAAACAAAATTACCATAATACATTTACTTAAAAAAATCAATTATACTCACAAAAATAAAAATAAATTTGTGTCAATATTTCAAACACTACAACTTAAAAATTAAATTAAAATTATTTTAGATATTTTAATAAAATAAAAAATAAAAAAATTTATTATAAAAAATTATAGCAAATAATTTAACTTTTTCTCTTCCACTATTTTATTAAAAACTTATATCTCTTGCTTTGAAGACATTACAAACAAGTTATGGCCCAGCTTGGGCTAAATATCACAAATTGTATTTATTTATTTTTTTAAAATCTTTTTTTAAGTTATGACTAAATTTTTTTTACTTTTTCAAATTGTACCGGTGAAATAAATTTAAAAAATAAAAAATTTTGATCAAATGACATCTCAAACAAGTTATTTTTATATTTTTGTTGTTTTTGAATTTTTTTTACATTTTAATCAAAAAAAATTTTGATTCATCTTAATGAGATGAGTCTAAAAATATAATAACTTAACAAAATAATTAAAAAAATTTATTAAAAATAAAAATATATAATATTAAATAAGCAAATAAATAATTATCCCAAAATAAATAAGTTACCATTGTTTTATATTTATTTAATAAAAATAATTTTTGTTACCATTGTTTTATATTTATTTAATAAAAATAATTTCAAATTATTTTATATATAATATTATATAATTAAATAAAATAATTACGTAGACAATAGTACATGCTAGTCGGCGTGCGTCAAATAGTTACTGAACGGTGAGGGGGGAATGGAACACAGAAGTAATGAAAACGGCGGTGAAGCGACGTTAGTTACTGACTGTGGGGGCTATGGTGGGGTCGGGAAGGGAATGGGGGCGGACGAAGGTTGCAGCGGAGCCGCGTCACTCGTGCCGCCGTTTCCCGAAGCGGTTATTTTTGTGACAGCTAACTATTACGGAGTCTCGTACTCTTCTCACGCGCTCTAGCACGTAGAGTTAGCGCGTGGTTTTATCCAACGGTTAGGATGCCGCTGTGCATTGCGATGGAGGGGGGCGTTAATGGTCGGATGAGCGTGGGATGGGTGTTTGGATGAGAGAAAAAGGTGTGTTGAATACTCTCTTCTCTTCGTGGTACTATGCGTCCTGGTAAGGGGAAAGAGGGGGGAAAACAGAAGCGCCCGTTGGTAGTATGACTGCTTTTTGTTTTAATTAGAATTTTGAATGTATTATAATTGAAAAGGGGTTAATTGTGAGGCTGTGGTCATTAATTTGTAATATTAATATTAAATATTTTATGTTTTTTAATTAAAAATAATAATATTGGAAATTTTGTTCGATAAATTAACTTTTTACGTTAATTTTTTAAAAGTCAATTGATTAAATAAAATTATTTTTTTTTTTGTTTTTTATTTAAAATAGATAATATTTACTTTAATATAATTAACTATAAATATTTATAATGATGTCGTTTGGATAATCTTGCTTATTTGTTTATTTATTTATAAACTAAAAAATAAATTACGTCGTTTGGATAACTAAATAAGTCAAAAACTAAATAAGTAAATAAACTCATTTGGGTATTCAAATAAGCAAATAAGCTCGTTTGAATAGTCAAATAAGTAAATAAACTTACTTATAAGCCAAATAAGCTCGTTTAGATAGCTAAATAAGCAAATGTAGCCAAACAAAGTGATTTAAATATTTTTTAACTTATTTATTAATAAATAAATAAGTTAATAAATAAATAAGTAAAGAGTAACCAAACGGAGCCAATAAATAAGTCATTAGCTAGAGCGATATTATATTTTTAAATGAGAAAAGAAAAATGAGAACTTGATTGTCAACTTAGGCTAGTAGGCAACTAGCTTAAAAGTTAATTTTTTTATTTTGTTACGGTTTTAGCTAAAATGCTAAATTTGTTTTAAAATAGATTGTTTAGAAATTTAGCTTTTAAATTAATTTTTTTAAAATTTATTGTGCAGGTAAAAAATTAATTTTACCTGCCTTAGATTATTGTAACAACTATAATGCTTTGATTTAACTCTTTTATCTTTTTGACTTTATTACCCAAAGAATAGTGACCTTGTTTGGAAGGCTGATTATAAGTTGGACTCTTTGTTTAAACTCTTTTAAAGCTAAATAAGTAAAAATTTTGTTTGTTGAATCATATGAGTGAGTTTAAGGTAAAAAATAATAAGTTAAAAAATTTTACTTATAGTGACTTCATACAAAAGAGTTTTAAGTCACAAAAAAATTATTATAATTTTTTAAATTTATTTTTAT
>JAOTRH010000001.1:7862631-7874746 GCA_034768845.1 Heliamphora exappendiculata
AAATACTTGACATGTAAACTAAAAGTCCAACTGAAAATAACAGTAATCATTTAATAATAATAATATTAACATAATTAAATATATTTAATAATAATATTTACAATACATATTTATCTAAAAACAATTAACAACATAAAACATTAGTATTCAAAATCGCAAATGCTCTTATTTATTTTTTTATAAATTATGTAAATTTAATATAATTATAAATATCTATAAAACTAGAATCATCCGTATATGGAAATATTATAAATTATATATAATTTAGCGGAACTGAGTTAGATTGAATAAAAAACGAATTCAAAAAATATAACATGCAATTAATATTTTTTTTTTATTTTTTTAACTCAATCAATTTAACCTAGTTCATTTACCTAGAGGTGTACAAAAGATCTAAAAAATTTAAAAATCGAACCAATTCAACCTTGCAAAAAAGATAAATCGATAATATTAGTTCGGTTCTTGACTTAGTCTTTGATTAATCCGAACTTACATGAAAACCGAATCGAACCCGAACCAATTAGAAAAAAACTAAATAGATTGTAAAAGTAAAAAAATATTGTGAGACCCGTGACTAAGCCAATATTAATCATTAGATTATATATAATTATTGTTATACTCATATGAAAATAATAAAAAACTTTATAGTTTTATAAATTAGAAAAAAAGAGTCATTAGATTAGATAATTATTATTAATTATTAATTATTTGTTATATGCCATTTATTTCTGTGACTTTTTTTTGTTAGATATTTATTAGTTCTTTCACTAAATAGATTGTAAAATAATTATTTAAACTTTTATTTTATACTGTATGGGTGTTAAGTTTTATTTGTTATTCATTTTAAAATTTTTAAATTTATACATATTAATTTTTTAGTACGCGCAAAGTAATTTTTAAAATTTACGAAATCGTAGTTTCAAACCGAACTAACCCGATTTTTATTGATTTGGTTTGTTTTAATTCCACAACATGATTGAATTAGTTATAAGTTCAAAAAATTAATAAAAATTAATTTAATTTTAAAATTAATACAAAATCAAACCAAATCAACTATGTGCATCCTACATTTACCCATGCCATTTGAACTGTGAGTTGATGAGAATTAACGGAATATTTAATATTTTGGAGACCATAACTCTAGGTCTAGGTTAGACGCCACAGTCATGTTAAATAATTTCTCCACCGCCAGCTAAAAAGTAAAAACTTGTGAGGACGAACTTGAGGATTAGGTCTCCTTTGTCAATTTAATTTTAATCAGATTTTTTATTAAATTCATTTTATGTTAAAATATAAAAAAATATTAAATCAAAAATAAATTATTATATTTTTAAATTTATTTTTATATAATTTTATATTTAATATTTTATTTGATAAATTTTGACAAGTAAAATTTTAAAATACAATTTTTATAAAAAATAAATATGTATAATAAGGATTATGATATTTTTTAAAAATATATCAAAAAATTTTATGTAATAAAAAGATTAAAAATTAATAAGCAAAAATATAAAAAGTCAAAGTTAAGACACGATACTTTTTAACTTTTTTAGCTTTAAATAGAAAGATAAAAAATTTAATTTAAAATCAATTTAAGTTTTGTCATTTGATTTTTTTTTAGTTTTATGATTTTTAAATTTTTTTAGCTGTCTATACGGAGAATTCAAACAGTGTAAAAAAGAAATTGAATATTTTTTTTAAAAAATACTAAAAATATTAAAAATGAATAGATTATTGACTTAATTTGGTTTTTTGAACTGTTTTTTAATAATTAATTAAAATTATTTAATATTTTTAATTTGTTAGATGTGAGATTCTTATTAATATTATAAAATTACTAAAAATAAATAATATAAAATAAATTATCATATCGAAGTCCAATCTCTTAACATACTGTTTTTCATTAAATAAAATATTATAAATAACAATTTAATGCGATTGTAGCATTTAAAGAACCTATCTCGGTCCGATAAACGGGAAATAAATTCGGCTCAATTCAAGCTTAGGGGCACCATTTGCACGTGCTATGTCCATAGTCAGATGATTGGTAATTTTGGTTTTTTAATTTTGTGATTAAAAATATTAAAAAAGAAATTAATAAAAAAATTTAAAAGTTAAAAAATTAAAAAATCAAATCAAAATAAATTTTTTTATAATATTTTATTAAAACTATCACATTTTTAAAATACAATAATACTACTTATTCATAACTTATTTTAGTTATTTACTAACATTACCAACAATATATAATTGTTAATATTAAATATATAAAAGGGTAAAATTATTCATTTTTAACAAAAAAATAAAAAAATAAGCTTTTTATTCAAACAATCAACTTTAAAAAAATTAGCTTAAAAGTTAAATTATCAAACAACTTATTTTAAACCCAAATTAACTTTTTGGCTAAAAACACAAAAAATAAAAAAAAAATTAACTTTTAAACTAGTTACCAATCGACCCCTAAATACAAAAATAATCAATATAAAATTTTGTTTTTATTGGCATGTTTTGGCTTATTTTATTTTCATATACTCTGATTAGAATTTTTAATTTTTTATTGTGTGTCGATAAGAAAAGTTGAAAAAGAATATAATAGATTGACCAAAATATGAAGAAAAAAAAAAGTTAATTAAAAATACTAATAAATGTATAAAACAAGAAAAATAAAATATTATACCAAATGAAACTTATATAGTTTGATTATAATATATTTGACCTTATTTATGGATAGCATTTTATTTATTAAGATTGTTGTTTGTAATTTTAAAATTTTATAACTTTAAATATATAAATCTATTTTAAATAAGATTATTGTTTTTAAAACATATTCGTCAAGATCTATTAAACAAGGTTCGTATTAAATATAAAATTATAAAAATAATAAAATTTACAAATTTGATAAATTTTTTATTTCTATTGAAGCAAAGAAATTTTTAGTTTACAAAATAAGAAATTTTCTGCAGTTTTTTCTTTTACACGGTTTGAAAACTAATTTTTCATTTTTAAAATTGAGAAACTTTTCAAATTAAAACTTTTAGTTTTAAAACTAATTTCTGAATTTCAAAACTGAAACATTTCTCACTGTTCAAATTGATAAAGTT
Source organism: Heliamphora exappendiculata (assembly GCA_034768845.1). NCBI lineage: Eukaryota > Viridiplantae > Streptophyta > Magnoliopsida > Ericales > Sarraceniaceae > Heliamphora > Heliamphora exappendiculata. The sequence goes on from JAOTRH010000001.1 coordinate 7,865,733, forward strand.
TTCAGTTTTTTAGCTGAGAAAATTTTACGTATCAATTTATTGAGAAAATTTACAAGTTTTAATTTTTAAATTATGAATTTTCTTAATAGTGTATAGCTTATGATTTTAAAAATGAAAAATTGATGAACAATTTAATTTATAGGCCGTTTATTCTTTTTTATTTTTTAACTAGTAAAGTTCATCCTCATAAAAATTTTAACGCGTAATGTCTTTTTGAAGAAAAAAAATACCTTAAAATAGATAAATTTATATGTGTTTTTTTAAAATATGTATAAAAAATATATAAATTTATCTATAAATTTATCTATACATTTTTTAAATATATATAAAGAATACAGATAAATTTATCTGTTTGCATTATCTGTTATGTATAAATAAGCAGATAAATAAATTTATCTATTTGTATTATTTGTACTGATATGTAAATAAATAAATTTATCTATTTATAGAATATTTTTGAGAAAAATCACTTAATGGGATGTTGCGCGTTAAAATTTTTATAAATGAACCTTGTGCGTTAAGATTTACTTTTTTTAAATTTTAACTGAAAATTCTATTTAAATAATAATAATATGTTATTGTGTAGCTATGGAATGGGTAGCTTAATGACTTTCTAATATTGTCGAGGTATATTAGATAGAATAAAATTTAATATAACTAAAATTTAAAGTTGAAAAAAATAGTTGACGATTCTTACAAAATTCCTGTACATTTGACTTTCATAAAAAAAAATAACAATAATAATAATAAATCTTAATAAAAATATACCAAACAAGTTGGTAAACTATTTTATGATATTTTCTGATAAAAAGACGTCATCGTTCACTATAAAATAACATTTTTATCGTACAAATTATAAGGTCGGGTAAGAAGCTTATTTTACATATTTTGGTCGCAAAGGAATTTTTATTTTTTTATAAAAAAAAGTAAATTTTTTATTTTTTTTTCATTAAGGGGAACTGAAAAAAAAATCATGTCCAATAAATAAAACAAGTTTTGATAAAAATAAAGCATTTTAGTTTACTTATAAAAAATTATTAGTTTTTTACTTTTAAATGATTTTAGTGAAGGTAAAATAAATAAATAATTTTTTTAACAAAAAGATAAAAATTCAAATGAATAAAAATAATAATTAATTAAGAATTAGTCCTATTTTGAGATCTCATAAGAGCATTAGTCTTATTAAATTTATTTTACTGATTTTGATCTCATCTAATAAAAATTAACCCATAACTTAATATTTAGATGTAAGCCCATAACTTAATATTTAAATGTAATTTAACTTCTTTTTTTTATCCATTGCCGATTAGCTTTAGATTTGATTTTTTTTTTTGACGAATATAATTATTATTGTATCAATGCGGTAACAAAAAATTATTTTTATTTCAATAGCTTTTTTTTTTGGCACGATACAATCTATCAAGGGATTTTTTAAAATTTTCTCAAATCGTTAAAATATATTGCTTATCACCCATTATGGGGATTTCTGATAAAATTACTATTTTATCTTATGTAAAATATTATTAATTTAAATGTTATTAACCATATCACTCTTCTAGTATTAATTCATACAACGACAAATTTATCAACCTGTAATAATGTGTGAAAATTATTCTTTCACTAAACTATTGTAAATAATATATTTACCATTAGTTCATATTTTAGGAGAGTTTTAAAATAATGATGGTGGAAAACATTAAGAATTTTGCGACATTTTGAGTTTTAATTGATGATTTGGGATAAAAAAAATTCACCATTTTGAGAAATAATTGTGGAAATAGAAATAAGTTCAAATAATAGAGAATGCATTAATTAAAGACAATTTAAAAATTGAAAAAACTAATGGTACTAAACTTATTAAAACATATTAGGCATGATTAATGATTGCATCGCTAGCCATAATAAAATTAATACGAAAACTATTCAATCAATAAATTAATATTCTCCCAATTTTTTTCAAAATTGAACCTAAATAAATAAACGAACATATTAACCACTGCCTACAGGAAATTGGATAATAGCTCAATAGAAATAAAAAAACATGAATGCAAATCATATTATTTTTATAAATAACAGTATATTTTGTACAAATTATTATATATTATTACGCATTAAGGGGTGATTATTATTTCTCATTGGAGAAAAACGTTGCTGTTCTCCATGACAGTCATTTTACCGTAGTAGAAAAATGCTAATAATTGTCCTTGGGGTGGTTAATAATAGGTAAAAATATATTAATATTTATGAAAGTTGTAAGATGCGAATTGAAATATGTATTGGTATTAAAAAAATTTGAGTTTTTTGCTTTATTTATTTATTTATAAAAAAAAATTTAAAAAATTTAAATACATTATAAATTTGACATAAAATTTGAACAAAAAAATACATCGAATACAAAATAACTCTTCAACAAAAGAAAAAAAAAATCTCCATGCAAAAAAAGAGATAAAATCCTTACACGGAGAACCAACCTCCGCACAAGAAAAATTATAAAACTTCACTTGGGTTTTTATAAAAACATGTTAAAAAATACTTAAAATATAAAATATAAAAACAATTACAGTAACCCATATAGTGTCGTCATTTTTTCATACCAGTAGTGACAATTTAGTCTTTTTCTACTTTTGTAAAAAGATTTATTAGAAGTTGATGAAGAGGTTCGTCTGGTCTTAATTTCAACATTAATAACTTAGATTTATTTTTATGAATTTAACAAATTTTTAAATTTAAAAGAGCTATACTAAAAACACATTAATAATAAAATCTTACCCCTAATTACACACAAAAAAATATAGCAAAATAAGAAAAGAAAGGAGAGGAGATAGAAGAAAACATAAGAAAAAAGAAAAAATGAGAAATAATTATTTAATATTTTTAGAGTAATATTTTATTTAAATTATTAAATTATACATCTTCACATATTGAATAAAATAATAATAAAATAATAATAATCCGATTAAACATATCAATAATAATAAAATTAAAATACCACTTAAATTTATTTTAAAAATATTAAATATTTACTAAAAAAATAAGAGCAGAGGTAGATCCGGAGAAAGGAACAGAAAAAAAATTCTAAAAGTTTTGCGGTAACCGAGGTAGGTAAAAAAATAGTTCTCAATAATTATGTCATTAGGACTTTTTAAAGGCAAATTATAAGATATTATCGGTTCTAGTTTTAAGGCAAATTATTTTAATAAATAAAATAATTTAATGCATATTCTCGATTCTCGTTATTATTAATGTTCATTTGCTTAATAAAATGAGTTGATATTATTTTATTTAAAATATTCTTATTATATTGTTAAAAAAAAGCAGGGACATTTGATAAAAAAATTTTCTTATAATTTTTAATTACTAAATTTAGTTATAAATTATAATATATTTTAAACGCTTATAATTTTTATTATAAATTATAATTATTTTTTATTTTAATTATAAATTATAATTTTTATTATTAATTATAATTTATAAATAATTTTTTTTAAAATAAGGAAGTACTATGTGAAATAATGCACCTTTTTTTATACACAACGAAAAAAATAATTTTTTTTTAAAATTTTTAATTAGGAGTACAGGAATAGAGAACAGAAAAAAGAGAGAGAGAGAGAGAGAGAGAGAGAGAGAGAGAGAGAGAGAGAGAGGAGTATAAGAAAAGTCGAACTGGAGACGATTTGAGTGAAGAAGCTTATAAAAAGGTTAAAAATTACTACTCTTCAAACAAAATAATTTAACCATTAATAATGGCGTGAAATTTCCGGTCGCACTTTTCCAACAACTAGTGCCACGTGCCGGTTAAAAGTATCATCTACCCTAGTCGATCGCCCCGCTCAACCGGTCACTGCACCCTACTCCGGTACCTCTATTTATTCAATCAGACGCTTAAATAAAAAAGGCTGAAAAACTCCCGAAAACTGCTACACCGCTTTACAAGCTCGCTCCCACTCTCTTTCCTCTCTTCAGTTTTTTTAACGTTCTGGCTGCGCCACCACAAGTAATCGCCACAGCTCCACCGTAACCCACCAATTTTCAGACCAAATTCCGCCGTCATATACCCAAATTCTGTAATTCTGATGCTTCCTTTTCCCGATAATTCCTCGTCGGAACCCCTTCAACCCGTTAAGAAACCGAAAACCCCCGACTTAGAACGCAAGAACTCTTTCAACTCAATCCAGCCCTATCTCTCCCTACACCACCCTCGCACATGGCTCATCCTCGCCGTTTTCCTGCTCCAAATTCTCCTCCTCCTCGCCGCCCGCTCCCTCCCCATCTCTGCCTCCCACCGCCGCCGACACTTCCCGGCGGCGTCCTCCTCTACGCCCGACAACTTCCATTGCAGGTCTGGTAAGGTTTTCGTATACGATATTCCACCATTTTTTAACACCGAATTGCTACAGAAATGCAATGAATTAAATCCGTGGATATCACGATGCAATGTCTTTTCGAACTATGGTTTTGGCCGGAAAGCAACGGGGCTCGCCGGAATTGTGCCGGTGACTCTGATGAATGCATGGTACTCGACGGACCAATTTGCGTCGGAAGTTATATACCATAATCGAATTATGAATTACGGGTGCAGGGCCACCGAGCCGGAATCAGCTACGGCGTTCTACATCCCATTCTACGCTGGACTCGCGGTTGGGAAGTTTCTGTGGAAGAATTACAGCGCCACGGACCGTGATCGCCACTGCGAGATGATGTTGAGGTGGGTCCAGAACCAGTCGTACTGGAAGAGATCGAACGGCTGGGATCACTTCATTACCATGGGTCGCATCACTTGGGATTTCCGAAGGTCGAAGGGCGATGACGACTGGGGGTCAAGCTGCATCTACATGCCGGGGATGAGGAACATTACCCGCCTTCTGATCGAGAGAAATCCGTGGGACTACTTCGACGTCGGTGTACCATACCCCACTGGATTCCACCCCAGCTCGAACTCCGACGTAACGACGTGGCAGGATTTCCTCCGTACGCGTAACCGATCCACCCTCTACTGCTTCGCCGGCGCGACACGTGGGTTCATCAAGAGCGATTTCCGAAGCCTATTGCTGAATCAGTGCAATGGCGATTCCGGGTCGTGTCGGGTCGTGGATTGTGGCGGATCCAAATGCTCCAACGGGTCATCGGCGATCCTCGAAGCGTTTCTCGACTCCGACTTCTGTCTGCAACCGAGAGGCGATAGCTTCACCCGCCGGTCCATATTCGACTGCATGGTGGCCGGTTCGATCCCGGTTTTCTTCTGGAAACGGACGGCTTACTACCAGTACGAGTGGTTCCTGCCGGGTGAACCGGAGAGCTACTCGGCCTTCATTGACCGGAACGCCGTCAAGAACGGAACGTCCATTAAAGGCGAGCTTGAGAAAATCGAGAGGCAAGAGGTGAGGAAGATGAGGGAGAAAGTTATCAAATATATACCCAATATTATATATGCGAAACCCGAGGAGGGTTTGGTGGGTATTAGGGATGCTTTTGAGGTCGCCATTGATGGGGTTTTAAGGAGAATTGAAGAACAAGGAGGGTATAAATGGTAAAGGAGAAGATAAATATGAGCAGTCATACTCATTTGTGTTTGGCTGCGGTTTCGTCTTTGTTTCATATCCCGAGACTTAATATAAGTCTACAGATTTCTATACAGAAGAACAGAGGAACAAGAAGAATTTTAGGACCATTACGTTACAAATTGATTAAATATACCAATAAATTTACTAGTAATTTAAAATAATTAGTTCACATTTATTTAGAATATTAATACATATTGTAGATAGTTTAATGTGAGCCATTCGTTTTAATTCGTGAGTAAATGTATGAGTATTTTCAATAACCCAATAAACCATTTTTGATCTGCAGCTTTGTTTTAGATAGGAAAATAAATTTGTTACGAGTAAAAAAAATATATTTTTTTTATTGATCTAAACTGTAGATAAATTTAAATTTTACAGTTTAAATCATTAAAAAAATTAAAATTTTTTCACATTGTTAAGTTGGTGAAGAAAATTAGATTCGAGTTTTTAGAAAATGATATTGGACATTGAAGATGATAACCATGTATTAATCACATATTAGTAAGGTTTAGATTATGTTTTGTAAAAATAATGTTAATTTTTACTAATAAGTTCTCAGTAATATGTAATTTATTTATTTTGGTGGTCTGGTGATCAGTTGTATTTGGCAGGCCATATGCGTAGAGGGACTGTGGAGTTTTCATTGCAAGGCAATAATAATTTATATTGTTGTTTATGATTTATGTTCCTTTGTGTCATGTTTGTGATGATGTTTTTGTGTTAGGAGTTTCTATGAGCTAAATGTGAAATGAGATTAATTAGCTTGCTTTGCGTGGTGTTTAAGCCTTAGTCCAACTTTAATTTTTTTTTTTTTCAGTTAAACAGTTAAAAGAGTAAGAGTAAGTGACGGTGCTTTGTAAAGTTATTGCTAATAACTTAGTATCTTATAATAGAAATTATGAATGCTTGGTAAAAGATTTAACTTGTAATTGAAATTAAAAAAAATAGTTATAATTTATAACAGAAGTTGTATATATTTGAAATAAATTGTAACTTATAACTAAAAACAGTAGTAGAAAACTAAAATCAAAAACTAAAAACTTTGTCAAACACCTCCAATGTGGCATATTTGGTAAATAAATAAATAAATTTAGAAAATCAAATCAAAATCTTATTTTTTAAAATGGTATGTTTGAACTTGTATTTCCTTCTATAAGATAAGATATCTATTAAATAATTTATTTACTATCGATGTCGAATATATAAAATTATTATAATCAATTACAAACAATTTTGTTTAATTTAAAAAAATTAATTTACCAAATAACTATATAGAATCATTATAATCAACTAAAATCGTTATAAGTGATTATATAGAAGGATAATACTAATTCATTTGAATGAATAAAAAATTTTAAAACTAATTTAATAAATAATTTATTTTCAATCAAAAAAAGTTTTTAAATTTATGATCAAAAAATAAACTAAAAAACTAATTTTTAAGTTAACCATCAATCAAAATTAAATTGAGGATTTAGCGGAGTGTTAGTTTTAGCAATAAAGAGTTAATTTTAGCAATGAAGGGTGGTTTTAAATGGAAAATTGCCATATCTGACTTTGGTTCCATTGTAAAATTCAGAAAGCACTTAACTTGAAAATAATTGGCAGTACACAGATAAACAATCGTATAGACCAAGTTTAGTCGAGGAAAAATTAATATTATATTTTATTTGGGATAATTACTTATTTATTTATTTTTTAGTATTTTTCTAAAAAAATTATCATAATTCTTATGTTTTAATTGTTTTCTCTGAGACTAATCGAAAGTTTAAAAAATACCAAATGATAAATAAATGTTTATAAAAAATAAAAATAAGATAAAATAAATCAATAAGTTGAATGGGTGTGGCTGTTTATTCTGATCATAAGTGTTTTTTTTAGCATAATTTTTTAAATCATAATTTTGAATTTTTTTTGAATTTTTTTATAAAGAAAAATTAATTAAATAAAATCTTGATCAAATAAAAAATATTAGAGTAAGTTAAATTCATCAATTTTATCCCAAACTAATAGATTTTCTCGGAATAACACGCAACACTGCTTAAATAATGCAGTTTGATTATGTGCTTCACCTAACCCATAAATATAAGTCAACAAAAAACATTACGTAAATCATAGAATTAAAATATTTTTAGTACTTGATTAAAGTAAAACATTATGTAAATCATACGATCCTTTTAGGATAAATTTTGAGTTTTTTTTTGTGCTTATTTTTGTTTTTTTTTAAAAAATTTTTCATGCTAAATTCTTTTTTACTTTTACAATTCTTTGTATTCGCAAGAGAAATTAAAAATGTGAAATTATTTAATTAAAAGATAAAAAAATTAAATAAAAATAAAATAAATAACATAAAATTTAATCTATTTATTCATTTTTATTTTTTTTATTTTGTTTGAACTTTTTTATGTTTTGGTAAAAAAAATCTTTACTTTTCGAACTTGTGTTAATGATAAGAGTAAAAGAAATATAATAATTTAATAAAAATTTATTGAAAATAAAAACAAAATAAAATAAAATAAATAAACTATTATAACAAACGTGGACGCACTATGACAGCGGCAGACACACGAGTGGTGAGTAGGACCACGACTCTAATAAATCTGTCGCATTTTGTATTTTATTAAAGGCCCAATTTGGCAACTAGCGTGATAGTTGTTTTTTTTTTTTCATGTGTGTTTTTGTAGTTATAAAATTAAATGGTAAATTATACTGATCTATCTTGAGATTTCTGACAAAACTACTGATTCTTTGTAATTTCAAAAATATCACTAACCTCTTTTGAAATTTAATTTTAACATCAATTGCACCAAATTATTAAAATTTTCGTTAAAACTTAATGAAAATCGTCCCTCCCACCCCCAAAACAATTTCCACCTTCAAACCACCATTCCTCCCAAAATCACCATTTTTACTCCAAAACTACCATTCTCACCTCACCTCACCCCAGCCAAACCCAAACGCACCGGCGCCCCCCCCAAACCACCACCACCACCCAAATTGCCGTTCTCTCTCTCTCTCTCCCTCTCTCTCCATATATATATATATACAGGGAACGACAGTTTGGGTGGTCGTGGCGGTTTGGGTGGGGGGAGTGGTGGTGGTTTGGGAGGGGGGACAGTGGATGGTTTGGTAGGGGCGTCGGTAGATTTGGGGGGGTTGGGTTTGGCTAGGGTAAAAATGGTGATTTTGGGAGGAAAATTGTGGTTTGAATGGTAATTTTAGGATGAAAATTGTGGTTTAAAACTTAACGAAAATCGTTTCTCCCACCCCAAAATCACAATTTTCACCTTCAAACTACCATTCCTCCCAAAATTACCATTCCCATCCCAAAACTACCATTCCACCCCACCCCAGCCAAACCCACCGGTGCCCACCCAAACCACCACCACCCCCACCCCCCTCAAACCACCACCACCACCACCCAAATCGCCGTTCTCTCTCTCTCTCTCTCTC
>JAOTRH010000001.1:7874846-7890383 GCA_034768845.1 Heliamphora exappendiculata
TTTACTGTGTAAAACTAACTACCGTATAGCAATGATTAAAGAAAAAGTAGATAAAATGTGGGGTTTGAGATTGTCTAAATAGGAAGATGGATAATGGCTTTGTCTACTTATTAGCATCATCTATCATCTTGAATATTTTGTTGTCCTCTGATTTTGTTCTCCACTAAAACTAATGGAGTTTACACGCGTGCAGTCCTCTTGAACTGAAAAAGAGAGGTAATTTATAGATTTTTTCATCGTCATTGTCATATTGTGTGCCGTTTTATGTGTTGGTTTTGTTACTATGTTCTACCAATTTGAATATTTTGTGAAATAAGTCCCCAGTACCCTTGCATGCCTCTACATTACAAAGTTTTTAAAAAATTGCTTAGAATTCGGGTTCATGGGTGTGTTAGTGCTTTTTTGTTTATTTGTTGAGATGCAGTTAGAGTAGAAAATGTCCATCTATCTCACTCATGTTTCAAATTGAGGAAAATGCATTATATCATAAAGTAAATCTTTGAATCACTGCTAATTTGATAATTTGATTTGTATTGGAAGCTATTATTCTTTTTAATCTCTCCTTTTACTTTAACACTCGGAGTCTATGCATTGTAAAATGGGAGAAAGGGTGCAATAAAGTACCAAATACTTGCACCATCAAAACATGCCATGGTAAAGAAGTTGACATATGGTGGCAATCCAATAGACAACAGCCTTTAGAAATGGAGGTGAGAGATGATCTGTGACATTTATTACATTGATTGACTAGGTTTCTTGGCTAAGATTGTTTTATAATTAACTTCTTTGATCAAGTTTGGACATTTGGTTGATGTTTATGCTTGAAATTCACATTGTCATTGCCTTGACAAAACTAAGTCCTTTAGGTAGTATAAAATATGAAGAAAAAATTTGTAGTTCATTTTTAGAAGTTTTAGCCATACACAAAGAGAACTAGGTTTTTCGTTGGGATTATGAAAATTGCAGTTCCGTGAGTGATTTTTGTTGTAAAAATTATTGGATCATGTTTTTTTTTACCCAGCGAATTTTCAAATCATGCGAATTAGTTGTAGTGATAGTAATGTTGATAACAAATATAACTAATTTCACTTTTGAAAATTATCTTCCTGTATTTGATTTGAGAAGAATTTGAGTTTATTCTATTTTTGAATCAGTTCTTTGCTAATAGAAAACAATACAGATTTGTTGTATTGGTAATGCTTGCCACAATATACCAGTTTAAGTATATTACTTTAGTAGAGAAAAAAGTTGTCGAATTATTGACGAACTAGCTTGAGAATAACAGTTATGTTATTAATGTTACAGATGGTGAGCAAAATACAAATTTATGAATTTGAGGACCTTGCTGGTGACTGCATTCAAGTAAAAATAACTTGAGAGGAGCATTCAAGTTTTGGAATTTGGGGACATTACTATCAGGTAAGTACAAATTTTCAACTTTAGAGAAATAGCCTAGTTGGCTTTTGGCCAGTCACCATTTTTGCAATCACCTAAACTTAACTCCCATATAAATGAATCCATTTTAGTGTTGATTCTAAATTACATGTGTATTTCTTAGATGTTTGTTACTTTTATATTTTTAAATCCTTGATTGCCATTTGCTCTCAAGTTTTTTTTTTCTGCTATGAACACATGAAAATCTTTTTTGGGAAAATTGGTATGGATTCATAAAATTTTGTTGTGAAGAGTATTTTTTATTAGAACATGGAAAAAGTACATTGCTGCAATTGGATGGTGTTGATGCTCTTTTATTTTTCATGCTCATTTTTTCTATGGGTCTGTCTTCCTCTCTACCATTCTTTGATACACTTAGTTGAGGTCAACATGTTAACATAATTTAGGATCAAATTTTAGTCATCTTATGGAGTGCAGAATCTGTGCAAATGATCAACTCCATATAATCTAAATTTTATTCCAGTTGTCTTTGTATGTTCTATTAAATCACCTAATCATTCGTCCCAATTTTTCAACACAAATGAAGCCCTCTATGAAATCCAAAAATGGATTGGACACAAAACACTGAAATGTCATTTTAACTTTTAATCAAATAACTTGCATGCTAACTTGGCTACTTTCGTAGGGTGCACATCCTTGATCATTTTTTTAACGTGTAATAAATTAGAAGCATGTTCATAGGAAAAAAAAACACTAATTTTTACTTTTCTCTTCTTTATAAGGTAAGAGGAGGAAGTATTGGAAAACTCGTGACATCACCAAATGAAAGCTAAAAAATAGGTTGAAGAACTACATTGTAGATTTCAAGTTGGTCAATAGCAGAGTGGTCATTTTAATTTGCTGTAAATTGTATTAGATAGTTAAATTTGAGTTAAATTTTTTTAGTTGAGTTCATCTCGCCTACCTGGTCAAAATTTTGAGCTTGGTCACATAGGTGTTTATTTTGTATTTGGCCACTAATCAGAAATTAGGGAAAGAATTGTTATATTTTTACTGTGTTTTGTCTTTGATTTGTATAAGAAATGCCGGATTGTGTTGCTCATTTTCTTGAAGGCGCTAAAATTTGATAAAGTGAAACAGTTATCCAACTATGTTACTAATTTAAAAATATTATTTTATTGAAGGTAGTCCCATTGTAATTCGCTATACATGTGTCATTTTAACGTGCGTATGTCTGCATATGTTGAACACAATAATATTCTTATGTGTGATGTTTTAAATTGCTGGAGAATTGTTATTTTTAATTGATTTATTACAATTGACTTTTGTAGGTGTATGATACAAAAAAAAATATTGGAAGTGCCTTTAGGGACGACTATGAAAGGGACGACTATGAGGCGCGGGGATAGAGAATAGAGAGAGAGAGAAGAAGTCGACTGCGCGGGGATATAGATATATAGATATAGATTGTTTTAGTTTAAATCATTTTAAATCAATGGATTTGCTCTGTATTGGATAAAACAACTCACACTAATTAGGTACCTGTGTTTGTGCCAAAGAACAAATAACTGGTTGTAGAAATAAGGTTCACTGTCTGCACGCTCATGTTGGGAAGGGTGTGGGTGTTGTGGGGGGTAGGGGTTGGGTTAGTACAGATGACGAAATTGTTGCCATCTGGCACATAATACTGAGAAGTATTTTCTAACACTAACATCACCAGGGAGGTATGGTTTTAACTACTATAGAGTTTTTCTCCTCTTTTTTTAGTTCACTCATTAGACACCTTTTCGTTTGTGAGTTTTTTTGTTCACTATCATCATAGTTTATTTCTTAACTGGTTATATTTTTATTTTTTGGGTTCATTACTGAAGCTATGTATCATTTGTGTGCTTAGATTATGTTCAGTTGGGTTCTTCACATAAAGAGGTCTCTTTGAATGTGCAGCATGGTTTTTTTGAGGTAGTTAGTGAAATCGTGGTTAATCATATCTGCTGGTTGTTTTGAAGTGTCCGTAGCTTGAAAAAGAGCTGTTAGTTTGACATCCCCTGTAAAAGAATCCTTATCATGCATTTTATATGGGGTCCAATGTCGGGAAAGGTTCATTTGAAGAAATTTGTTTGTTTGTTTGAAGACAAACACAATGGAGGCTCTCTATGGTTTTTGCAAGAAGAAATCTTTACAGTGTTTGTGAGTGGTTGCTTGAAGATATGGATCAATAGTGATAAGCATGATATGCTTTTCTTTTTTCACATAATTCAAAAAGTTTATTTAGTAAATACGCTTTATTTAGAAGGCAATTGAATTTTTCTTGATTTCATTTTTGACCTATGGATGAGAGAACACACATGCGGGCTCTTTGTATTTAACAGAGTTGTGCTGGTTAAATTAACAAAATACATTGCTGTAGCAACCGTGAAGAGCATCTGCTGCACATGTAAGGTAGAATCATCTTTGAACTGATTATTTGTTCAGTTTGGTAGAACTAAGGCAACACTGCTTGGATTTCCTGGAAAATGACTAGGCATATGTCATTGTTGCTTTTAGGAATGTTTTTGTACTGGTGGTGGTGGTCCTATCATATGTTTAAGAAGAGGCCTGTTAAAGTTACTTTTGGAACACATTTACAAGTTTTAGTTCCATCAAAGCAATGTGATAATCATTTCATCGCATGTGTTGATATCTGGGAACATTTAGGGTGCTTAATGATCTTTACTTCTGTCCAAGGAGCCTTACTGGCTGCTAATGAAATATTTGAGGCTGTAATGGGAACTTGATCCAACATTAAGCTTCACAAGAGTTGCTTTTTTATGGCACAGATAGTACTCCCTTAGCCATTCATTAAGTTTATGTGCTTATTTGGCACTTGAAAGCTGGTGGTGGTGGTGGTTGGACTGAGATAAAAGTTTACAGAAGAGAAGTATGGAGTTGAAAAGATTTTGCTTTGGTGCCTCTAGAGTGCTCTCTCTGTTGTGTCTGGAGTATGGATGCTTGCAAGTGAGTCTGATGATATTTTCTTTTGTCACCCTCTTTCTATGTTTCAAGAGTGTCATTGCCAGAGGTGCAGTCATATAAACGCTTATGATCATCTGATACTGTGCATACTAAGAGTCGGTGGTTTGTGTTAGTATTGAAGTTTGAAAAATAGGTGTTTGCTTCTGCCTTTGCAATTTACGTGCAAGTGGATGCAGATATGTTCTGTGAAGTTGCTTATAAGGTTGAGTTCATTTCTACAAGTTGTGCTGCTCATCTCATTCTACAATACACTCATGTGCAAGAGTGTATTGTATCTAAATGATGTTCTGCCTTTTTAAATGCTTTTCTAGAATAGAAAAAAGTTATTTTGGTTAAATAATCACTATTATTATGCAAAGCTATTAATTTTCTCTTTTCCTCTCCCTTCCCCTCTCTCCAACCTGTTAAATGTTGGAGCAAAGGACTGTTGGAAAAAAGGACAAACAATTTTGCACATGACTCTCTCTCTCTCTCCCATTAATGATTCATTATGTGGAAGTAATTTGCTTTAAGGGTTTAGTTTTCCATTAACGATCATACTGTTTACTTCTCTATTCTTGATTGTGTTTGGTAAGCTTTTCATGTATTTTGTTTAGCAAATGACTAGCCTCCAATCTTGATTGTGTTTGATGGGTTTTTTTAAGATCTGAGCGGAGAATTTTTATGCGGTGGCCTAGGAAGAGATTTTAACTCTAGAAATCGAAAGGTATTTTAGGCCGTTGAGGTACTATTTGGGATATAAAAATTAATTCTTAATGTTTTTTTTAAATTTTTTTTGAACATTTTTATGTTTAGGTACTCTTTAAAAAGCCTTAAGTGGAAGGTAAGCAAAGCAAATTGGTGTTCTGGTAACCCAATTTTCATTTGGCGGGTCAGAGATTTTTACCTACTGTAATTTTTTGCAATTCGTATGCAACTAATAGTGAATTATTTGAACATCTTAACGTACTTTTAGTATTGTATATTTTTTTTGTTTTTTAGCAAGTTCAATAGTAAAAAGTACGAAAATTTAGTATTATGGTTGTTTTTTCAATAGTGTGTATTTTTACCTAGGCGTACTTTTTTAGTATAATGTCTTTTTTTTTTATAATTGGTTTATGCCATTGATATCAAATTAAAGGTTTTAAATGTATGCATAAAAAGTTAAGATAATTTTGATTTGAGCTGTGGTTTTATTGTTGGAATCTAGATAAAGTCTGTGTATATTGTGTTGTTTAATTTTATTACAGATTATTTGGTAAACGGTCAAATCGTTGGATTATTCGAAAAATTGAAATTTTTTTGTCAATTTTAAAAAAAAGTTTAATATTTAGCTTAATTATCTATTTTTATTAATTAATTTATGCAATTGATTTCAAATTGAAAGTTTTAAATGTATGCATAAAAAGTTAGGATGGTTTTAATTGAGTTGTGATTTTGATGTTGAATCTAGGTAAAGTTTGTGTATATTGTGTTGATTAGTTTTATTACGAGTTATTTGATAAATGGTTAAATCGTTAGATTATTTTAAAATATGAAAAATTTTGTCATTTTTTTTTGAAGTTTAATGTTTAGAATAATGATTTATGTATTGTATTTTTTTTTTCTGATTTAGTCTTTTTTAGTATAGATTATTTATATTAATACGAGATTTTAGAAAAATTATTAAAATGTACGAATAATCTCAAAAAATAGTAATAGTACCTTTAGGCATGGGAAATACCTAGTATATATATATAGATTTTGTCATTCATAGTTTTGAATAAAAATAACAACTTAATAATAAAAAAAAATTTAGTGTAATTTTTTGTTCATGTATGCAAACTTGTCATACTATTTCACATGATATATAACTATTTTTTTATATATAAGAAACTTGTTATACAACTTTACTGAGAAGTTTTCTCATAGTAAATATATATATGAAAATATTATTATATAATGATATATGAGAAATTTTTAATATATTTTGAAATTTGAGTACAAAAAATTTCTCGTACAGTGATATATAAAAAGTTTTTATTACATTATGAAATTTAAGTATGAGAAGTTTCTTATAACAAATATGTTTATATGGAAATATTTTTTTATAGTAATATGTGAAATTTTTGATACATTTTGAAATTGAGTATAGAGAGATTTTCATAGTAGGTGCATATATGATAATATATAAAAAAAAATTTAACATATTTTAAAATTTGAGTATAAGAAATTTTTGATAGCACATATGTATATGCGCATAATGTTAGATAGTGATGGATGAAAAAGTTCTTATTCATCATATTTTTGTTATTTTTTTAATGAAAAATTGATAATTATTTTAAAATATAGTATGAGAAATTTTTTATACAGGTTTTTTTTTTAATTTTGTTATTAATTTTAAGTAAATAACTAATTGTGAATGAAAAATTTCTCAAAATAAAAAAATTTTAATATAGTTATGCGTGAAATTTTTTTTTATATTTTTATTTTTATGTTTTTAAGTACAATAACATAATAATTTTTTAAAGATATTGTTTAGCAAAATAACAAAAACAATTTCAATCTAAAGGAAATTTTCTTTGAATACTAAGCGATTGTGTGTGAATTTTATGGTTTATTTTAGAATTTTATTAGAAAAAAATCACATAAAATGAAATCATAGCAGTAAAATTGAAATTTTATTAACTTTAACGGATGAACTGATTACGAGGACTAAGATTTATTCTTATAAATTTGAAAAAAAAATTATAAAAAAATTAAATAAAAGATAAAAGAAAAATAGAGACAATTTGTTAAGTTGTGTGGAGTTCGTTTAATTATAACAAGTCCATATATTTATAAAAAATTCTATAAATAACTATTCTTTACTTTTAATAATTTTTTACAACTCTACTAAATATAAATTAATTTTACGACGCTAAATGTCATCTATAACTTTTTATCAATTGTTACTCTTTTTTTTAGTTGTTATTTGTCATTTTTAATAATACTCTATATGGACATTGTAAATTTATAAATATATTATTAAATTTTTATAAAATATAATAGGCTAAAATAATATTCTTAACATAAAATTTATAAATTATGGTGTAAAGAGATATATAGTATGAGAAAATTTTTATACCTTAATGCAGGGTATAAAATTTTTTTTACATATGAACATTCATGTATTGAAAAAAATTAATTACATCAATATTTTTTTTTATTTTTAAAAACAAAATAAGAAATATTTCAGAATCAAATATAAAAAACTTCTTATACATATATTTTTATAATTTTATCGTTCTTAATTTTAAATAAAATAAATAACTAATGAATGAGAAATTGATCAAAAAAAAAATTTATTAGAAAAAACCCACTTTAAAGTTTTTATAATAATTTGTGTTTAGTAAAAAAAAATTTAATTTTAATTAATATAATTATACTTTTAAATTCGTTTTACTAAGAAGAAAAAAAAAATTAAAAATTCTCACCGATTGAAAAAAAATAGAAAAAAAGGAAAAAAATAAAAAAATAAAAAAAAATCCCAAATTGTGCCTAAAAATAAAAATAGGCATCAAAATGCTCTTAGCATAACTCTTCCTTCTTCCTGATTGATAAGCTGCCGTTCGGTCAAATTTTGGATAAATTTATTGGGGATATCCAGTATCACTCTAAATTAATTTCATCACCGGATTATTGATTGCGGACTCGTCTGTTCGAAAGCAAGATGGCCGTCGACGTTTCAGACACGTCTACAGCCGGTTACACTGAACCTCTTCTATTCTCTCTTTTCCCTTCTTTGATATTTCCTTGATGAATCTCCCGCTTATCGTATCTTTATATGTTTCTCGAATGATTTTTTATCGTCGATCGTTAGATTTTGATCCTGTAATTGATTAAGAAATTTTCACTTTTAATACTGTAATTGATTAAGAATCTTTCACAACACCATGGGGTGGTTTAGGCGGTCAAAATTTGCTTTCGATACGATTCATAGCTTCGCTTCAAAGATCGTACTCAAAAACCCAATTCGAAACTCCAATCCAAAAATCAACCAACAAAGTTCATCTATACCCTGTTCAAATAGATTTGAGACTTCTGGCTTCGCCCTTTCTTCTCCCATTTTCAGAAATTCGGGTTTTGAACTCGGACTGAAGAAGAATCCCTACACTCCCTTTGTTAG
This sequence comes from Heliamphora exappendiculata, assembly GCA_034768845.1. NCBI lineage: Eukaryota > Viridiplantae > Streptophyta > Magnoliopsida > Ericales > Sarraceniaceae > Heliamphora > Heliamphora exappendiculata. The sequence continues at coordinate 7,883,380 of JAOTRH010000001.1, forward strand.
CGGCTTTAGAAGATGCTACTACGTGGATCGATACCATGTTGAGCATTTTCGGCCACGAGGGCCTCGAAAATGGTTCCAGAATCCGAGGACTGTGTTGATCGTGGTTTTGGTGGGTTCAGGTGCGTTTATCACCGTTTATTTTGGGAATTTGGAGACAGTACCGTACACAAAGCGAAAGCATTTCGTGATTCTGTCTAAAAACCTCGAGAGACAGATAGGAGAGTCACAATTTCAGCAGATGAAGGGCTCATTCAAGGGGAAGATATTGCCGGCAATCCACCCAGAAAGTGTCCGGGTCCGATTGATTTCGAAAGATATCATAGAGGCGTTGCAGAGGGGGCTGAGTCATGAGCAGGTGTGGAGGGATCCCGGGTACGCGTCGGAGAGCGCTGGGACGCATGAGACTAGTGGGCATGAGACTTTGAAGGCTCTGAGTGAGAGTGCTGAGGGAAAATGGCACCAAGAAGATGAGATTTTTGATGATAAGTGGGTTCAGGAGAGCCGAAAAAAAGGCCAAGATCGTGGGTCAGCCACTGGGCATTTGGAGGGATTGAATTGGGAGGTTTTGGTGGTGAATGAACCAGTTGTGAATGCTTTCTGCTTGCCAGGAGGGAAGATTGTTGTTTTCACTGGGTTGTTTGAGCATTTCAGAACAGATGCAGAGATTGCAACCATTATTGGGCATGAGGTATATATGTAAAGGAAAATGTTAACCATAATGGATAAATAATGCATGAAATATCTATGCAAAATGTATTGATAGCTCTAAAAGTGATAAGTTCACCTCTACAAATATATTGATATCGATTTTTTCCCCCATTTAGGCTATTCTCTAATTAAGATTGAAATTTTCCCCAATTAGGCTATTCTCTACCGCCCATTGGGCAGTGGTTAGCTGTTCCAACTTCCAATAAATAAATATATATTGTCCTATATATGATTGTTACATACTTTTTGCCCATTTGCTAATTCTGTTATACTGTGATCTGGGTCTTTTGCAATTCATGTTTGATAGGTTGGGCATGCCGTGGCGAGGCACGCAGCAGAAGGAATTACGAAAAATCTCTGGTTTGCCATATTGCAGTTGATTCTTTATCAGTTCATTATGCCTGATCTTGCCAACACAATGTCAGCTCTTCTCCTAAGGCTTCCTTTTTCACGGAGGTGAATTTTACTCCCCCCACATTTTTTTTTGACTTTCTCTTGTATGATTCTTCTTCAAGTTGGTTTGTCTTGATAGTATATTGCTTTTTTCAAAATGCTAGAAATTTTTTGCTCTATTAAAAACAGATTCTAACTGAGGTTGTTGTTTTGGTAAAACAACATAGATTAGTTGATGCCAGCCAGCTGACGGTTAAAGAACATGAACTAAAAAGAAATTAAGAAAAGAAAATAAACTCCAAGAAACCACAATGCAATACTAATCTCAATGTCAAAGCATTACAATACTTAATGTAAAAATCTAATATTTATAGGTTAACCACAAGATCATGAAATATGGAAAAAACAATAAAATCTCACAAATAAAGAAAATTCCATAATTAAAGTCCAATATCAATCTAAATAAGACAAATAAAAAATCAACATTTTTTTGCCCTGCGTGGCATATGGGATGAATTTTGGGTCTTGTCTGATCTCCATCATTTCTTCTTCATTGAAAGGAACTCGACTCTAAAAAATGGTGATTGCTGATATTGCTCTAAAATATTTGGGTTAAGGCGCCGCAAGCCATCATTAGTATTCCAAGTAGCATATGGGAGGGGACAATTCTTTCACTTCACAAGGTATCTCTGGTAGCCACCGTAAGAAGACCTAACAATCTCATCATTCAGTACATTTTTAACTTTATCTAGTTGTTGGGAAAGGCAGGGAGGCACTAGTGTAGGGGATGTAGTGACGCCTTATGTTAGAACACCAGCATGGATGATGAGAAGCTCAAATGTGTCTCGATAAAAATACAAATCCTCTACATTGAAAACATGAGTAATGTTTAGTAGATGGAAAGTAAAGTAAATATGCATTAGGGCCAGCCGGTGAATGATGCAATGAGGTCCAATGGTTTGGGCATGTAGTTTCTTGAAAGAATTTTTAGGGCAACATTTAGGCGAACATGCACCTCAACATTAGTACCTCAAATTGGTCCTCTTTTACCTCAAATCCATTGGTCCTCTTGTACTTCGCACCTCAACATTAATACCTCAAATTGGGTGATATAATTGGCGACACTCGATGAACCTTAAGGTTATGGCACAAGTGCACTAATTATTTGCAGTGGTTCGTAGGAAGATATTTTTGTTTTAATTTTCGTTGCATGTCATCCCAAACTACGCCTCTCCTAAAAGGTGAGGTCCCTTTGAACCCATTGCCGATAAATTTTGGTAGATCCGACAAGCCTTATCTTAGCAAAAAGGACTTCCTTTTCTTCGGTCATTCCATAGCAATCAAAGGAATCTTCTAAAGCATACAGCCAATCTGTTAAAACGCTAGGGTCTTGTGAACCTTCAAATGAAAGGACGGTGACCTTGATTCTCCTAGTGATGTCATCCAATTCATTGTAGTTTGGCCTAAACAAACCGTACCAATCTTGTGCAATCAGAACCTCTTGCCCAAAGTGGACTTGAGGTAAAGTAAGAATGGATGAAAAACCACGGGGTAGATTGAGGGACCTGTAGGAATGGGTAGACGACTTTTGACAAATGGGGGGATATTGTGAGGGACAGCCTAAGATCTATGTTACATGAACTCTCTAAATGAATAAAATACTCATGACACTCCAAGTGTTCGACATTTTTAATTGCGCATTTATCTATAAAATAGATTTAGTAATTTGAGTTTATCATAGAATTATATATAAACTTTCATATTATATATGAAATATTAAATGAAACCTTGTAAACATTATTTATTCTAGAAAGTAAAATAAATATATTAAGTAATATGAATATTTTTTCATATTCCAGTATTCTTGACATGAGAATTGATTAATCCAACACTTAGGCACATAATCGTACTCGACACTTGCACCTGAGTCCATGTAATATAGCTTGAGACTCGACTGCAGCCTCCTCAATAGGTCTTTTTTTGTAACTGTTTATCCATATTTGCAAAACTCTATTCGACTAGCTGGGTAACTTGTTAGGCCACTATGCTAGTTACCTCAAGGCGGAGTTTCCTTGTTAAATTCAGTCCGTTGTCTACGGACTTTGAGTCTCAGCGTTAACATTAATTTGACGCATTGCTGTTTCAATAGCATCCATGTCTGTTTTTATGTTGGTCATGTTTTGCTGAAAAGTGGTCATGAGGGTTTGAATTGTGTTCCTATTGTCGTGAAAGGAGGGCAAAGAGGTTTGGGTGGTGGTCATGGTATTTTCTAGAGTACCGACCTTGCGTTCCAAGGAAGCTTGTTGATCAGTTAAGTCCCAGATACTCATGGCTGTGGGAACAAGGAAAGGGTTATAGGTTGCGACTAGACAAAAAATTGCAAGAAGTAATCTACCAATGATCTAGTGCCAACAACTCACAAAGGAAAGAAAAAGAACGAATGCAAATAACCATAATGGATGAGCGTAACAAGTTTGGTTGGAGGCAGCGATACGAGAGCAAGTTTGTTGAGTTTTTTTATTTTATTGGTGGCAGCAAGTGAATCATAGAAAATAAAGGAATGGGGAAAAATGTGAGGGAGAAAGTGATTGGCCTAATTTGCAAAATTTACTAACAAGCCAAATAAATGAACTAGTCTAGTGTCAAAGCGAGAAATAATTACCTTATTGAGGCAATGAATACCCACCAAAGTACAAGAGGCTGCTGTAGGCTGGTATGCTGCTGTCTTTTTCCGCTCTTGTGCAGACTGGGCTGTCGTGAAGGAAAGGTTTAAGTGGGTTTGGGCTATAAATTTAGGCTGGGCCTGGAACGGGGCTGGGCTGTAAAAAAAGATGAAGTCAGCTGTAATTTAAATGGGATTGGGTTGGGTTTGAATTAAATGGATTAAAATGTGGGTCGGGTCAGCTTGGAAGCTTTATGGATTTGGGACTTCGATAGTTAAGAGTTGCTGAGCGGCGAGGTTGCTGCAGTGGTGGCGACTGGTTTTGGGTTCAAGCGGATGTTGTTGGCATCATCAGTGGTGGTGCAAAGCGGTGTTGGCGACTAGTTTTGGTTCTGGATGTTGCAGCGCTGTCAATGGTGGTTCGAAATAGTGGCAAAGACCTTCGTCGACGGCAATGCTGTGTCAGAAGGCAAGGGTGAAGGTTTTGGTAAACGAGGCTTTGATACCAAAATGATGCTGGGCGACTGGAGATTAAAGAACACGAACTAAAAAGAAATAAAGAATAGAAAAGAAAAAAAACTCTGAGAAACCACAATGCAGTATTAATCTCAATAATAGGTATCAGAATCCTATGATTCACGATTCATGCATGAATCGATACGAATTGATGAGTGAATCTATTTTGTGATAGAATCGTGATGAATTTTACGATTCACAATTCAATTCACTATTTACGATTCATATGATTTTTAAAATTATATTATCTAATAAATCTTGAACTCTTATGTATCACTTTTGTTTTATTTTAAAAATACTATAATACAACTTAGTGTGTTTATTGTAAAAATAAGATATAATCATGCATAATTCATTGTTCATTTAGTGATTAAAGGATATAATAATGGTAAGACAGATTTTGTTTACGTGAAAATGTCAAAATACATTTTTCAAAGATTTAAAAGATGACAATAACACTTTCAGTAATTTTATATTGTTATTTTGATAAAACAATCATAGTTTAATAAGATATAATTTAAATCAGTTAGATTCAACGATCACACACTAATTTTTGTGAACTCTTTTTATTAGCAATAAGCACATAAGACGTGTTTGAAATTCTTATGTTTTATCTAAAGAGCTCTCTCTCTCTCTCCCCTGTTATTTTATTCTCTTGGAGATTTTTGGTCCATTTTTATGAATTTCAAAAGATAATATACTATGACTTTTAAGAAATTTTATAATAGGTTAGATTTGAGTCAAGATCTCGTGTGATGAAGGTAAATGTATTCCCAATTAGATTATGAATCATATTTTATTGTATAATTTATGTTAATATTAGATATATATTTACTTTATTTCATACGTATAAGTGTTTAACATCATATTTATAGTTTATGTTGAATTTTACGATTTTCGATTAGACAACTATGATCTCAATGTCTAATATGCCCATTACAATTCTAAACCTAATATCTGTAGGTTAGTCACAAGATTCTCAAATATGAAAAAAAAAATCGCACAAGAAAAGAAAATTCCATAATTAAAACCTAACATCTAATGTCAAATCTAAATTAGACTAATCAAAAATCAACTCTTTCGGTCCCTCCTGGCGTATGTGCGATGAATTATGGATCTCGCATGATCCCCATCATGAGTTGAATAAATGCAAGTAAGCTACATGATGTGCTTCATGGCTTATCAACTCAATTATATCTTTCTAATCTCTTTTTCCATGTGTGATTTTTAATTAATACCATAAGTAGTAGCTTTTGATCGATTACTACCATATGCTAGTTGAGGTTGTCAAGCCTTTGGTGGTATCCTTCGTTATCTCTTGTTTCATGTGTAATTTTCCAATCCATCCCATGATAAGTTGCTCCTGCCATTGCACCATAGGAGTTACAAACTAATCAAAGACTGGAATTTGATTTCAACTAAATTATAAGATGCTAGCATCTCTAAACAAAGCACTTTAAGGGGACCTAGAAACCTCAGGCTGTTAAGTGGTCAAATTGCTTAATGGAAACCATTTATATGATAGTAACACTCATATGACAGTTGTATGGTCTTACAAGAATGCACATTTTTGACATGGCACAAGAAACATATGAACGATTGTGATTTCAATGTCAGTGTAATAAAACTGACCTTGTAATTATGTGAACACATTGTTTTCTGGTTTCGAAAGGCATGAATGGGAGTTTCCTATTTATATAAACACTTTCGGTTGGATAGGAGAACCTCTTCATTAGTGTTCCATCTTATTAAACAAATAAAGATACCTTTTGGGGTAGTGTGAAATGCCACTCGACTTAACAGCTGTTTGGGTGTGGGAATAGTAATTTGGTCTATCTTTTGGTCTTTTAGAATTATCAGTAGTACTAATATTTTATGATCTGTGCCACAGACTGGGTATAGGCGTCCCTTGCGAGTATGTGTATAAGTGTCAAATTCAACTAATCCTTGCACTCTAGGACACGTGGATATGGAACAATGTACTCATATTTTTAATATATTTTTTATTGTGATGGTAAATGGTATTTGCAAGTTCAATATAACATTCCGTGCATAATATGAGAGTTTATGATATTTATATATAGAACTTGAATTATATATTCTTGTTGTTTGGATGTCCAATTGCTTATGTTGGACATATATCCCGTATTCTTCTCCACTGTTAGTTTTTTACATGGGTACGTCGTACATATCAAAGAATCCATGTAATATAAGTTATTACATATATTAGCGTCACTTCCAATATCTATTTAGGTGTCCCGAGAATTGTGACTCTATGTTGAGTGCTGCTTGAAGATGAAGTCCATATGTCCATTGTCATGGTAAGCTTTAGTTGGGATTAGTAGTTCAATGGCTAAAAGTTTATTATTAGTTGGGATTAGTAGTTCAATGTTGTACACGATAGTGACAACATTGCAAGTTTAAATTGATTATTATGAAAGTATCTGTATTATAAAGAGGAGTTATGGATGGTGACGTCTCAGCGAACTTATATACAAAAGAAGATGATGATGATGACATATCATCTTAGAAGGAAATCAGAAACAATAGGCAAGTATTGCGGTAAGTGATAAATATTTAACAATCTCAGCATGGTCTTGACATGAATATCTTACTGTATAATAGATTACCATTGCCATAGCTTGATCTGTCCACCAACCAATTGGAAATTCTCATCTGTTGCCCCAGCTTGATTTGTCCACCAACCAATTAGAAATTCTCGTCT
>JAOTRH010000001.1:7895942-7906441 GCA_034768845.1 Heliamphora exappendiculata
TGCAAACCCCCCCCCCCCCCCCCCCCCCCCCAAAAAAAAAAAAACAAAACAAAAGAGGCAAATAAATGTTTTGCAATTTGTTCCACTTGAATGTCTTTAACTACTGATTTCTTGTTCTCCCACCTTTGAATCAACATATTGCAAGGTTAATGAAAGACTGGAGAAGATATGCGTCCAGATTATAATGTTCTAGTGTCCTACACGGGTACTTACACACATTTAGAAGAGACCATATAATATAGCTATTGGGCTATTGTCACAATTAATGGCATACCGTGTTTTGCGGATGGTCAGTTATATAATAAACTTTCATTTGGTGATAATCTTCATGCAGATATTGATATGGCCCCACAGTAAAGTTGCTTGAAATTCTAAAAATATCTCGTTTTGTAGGAGTTCTCTTGAATGGAGGTTTTACAACCAAAGATGAAGAAAATTGATTATATGATAGTTGGATAATGTTTTTGGCATAAGCATCAAAGTTGTTTGAGAAAGAAACCCAGTTTACCAGAGATTTACAGTTGTCATTAGAAACTTGTAAAGCATGCTATTTTAGATACTGCCCCCAACCCCCTTAAATATAGGGTATTTTATTTTTATAACTTATACATTATTTGAATTTGGGTTGAGGCACCAATAACAAATGCAGATGTAGGAATACCTGATGAAATTAATATGTATAATCGCAAACATCGTTATGAAATATTGCTCTCTACCATAGCCTACGGTACATGTACTCGGGTACGGAAATCGAGTGCAAGTATGTGTCAAAGTATCAGATTTGTCTAATTTTTATGTTAAAGACACTGGAATACTGCCAAATATTCATATTGCTTAATGATATTTACAAAGTTTTATAGAGTATTTCATAAATAGTGTGAGTGTATATGTATAGTTTTATAGCAAATTCAAATTACTAAATATGTTTCCTAAGTGAATATCCAACTAAAGTTATTTGACATATATCACATGCCTTCTTTATTCAAGCGTTAATTGTTCAACACGAGTACTTTATACATTTAGACTAGTCTATATAACACAAACTATAACTGACATGGGGAATTTAGTGGCTTTGCTTGTGTGTGCGTGTGAAACTGTCATACAGATTCAGAACTGGCTCAAAAGCCCTCTGTTGGTTGAACTCAGTGACTGATAGTGGTTTCCAAGTGTTTACATTCTGACCTTGTCAACTTTACTCACACACTCTCTCTCTCTCTCTCTCTCTCTACTTTTTTTTTCTTTTCTAGGATGGAAATGGAAGCAGATTACATTGGGTTGCTGTTGATTGCTTCAGCTGGGTATGACCCTCGAGTAGCACCCAAAGTGTACGAGAAGTTGGGGAAGGTCACTGGCGATTCAACATTGAAAGATTATCTTTCTACACATCCTTCTGGAAAGAAAAGATCCCAGTTGCTGGCTCAAGCCCAAGTTATGGAAGAAGCTATGGCCATATATAGGGAAGTTCAATCAGGACAAGGGATTGAGGGTTTCCTCTAAGGTAACGTTAGATGCCATCATGAAGGCCGCCTGTACTTGAAACTGAGAGTGGCTTTGGTCTTGCAAGGTCTTTTCTTATTTTTCAAATATAGCCCCCAATTTTTGCTATTATTATTCATTTGTTTCCCCCCTTGCAAATTAGGGTTCTTTTTAACTAGTCTTTTGTGTTTGTATCATTTGTAATATTTATCTTGAACTCTTTGTTGCCAACTTGTTTTTCTTCCTACTATTCATATAGATAAGAAAACCAAACCATGTTGATTCATCCTTGTAATACAACTGGCAATTTTTCGTATGACAAAACCTTGAAGTCATATTAGTTGGAGTTGAGTATGCTTGAGATTTGAAAGAAGTTGTCAGAGATTTTGATGAAGTTTGTGTCAAGCTTAAAGTGGTGACAATGCTCCATTTCACTTCAAGTATATTGTGCATACATGTAGAGGACTATAGGACATGTTTTCAGGTGAACAAAATGGCTTTTATACAAAAATGGTGAAGAGGAATTGATATGCACTTGAGCGCAAAGGGCTTGTAAGCGCTGGATAAGTAAACCACTTGATAAGAGCCTAAGCGCTCAAGGTGAAACAATTCTTTTCTGAAACTTTCTGGTATGGTGCGCCCAATTAGAGTCCGGTAGGCGCTTGAGCACTCGAACTCCAGAAAGCCGATAGATGCTCAAGCATCGCCCTGAGTCCAGCACATTTTTTAGGGTTCAAACTGTTTATTCTCTTGAGGTATAAAAGCAGTAGTTGTCTCTTTTGAGTTGCACAAAAACTAAAAGCCAGACTTTTGAAAACCCAATTGGTCGTTTGCTTGAGAGAACTTGTGACACGTGTTTTGATTATTCCAAACCAGTTTTTCTCATGTGTTTTGATAAAGAATCACATCTACCATCATAAGATCTTGATTATGTATCGGTCCCTTTGACCATTTGGCCGCTGCTTGCGGAGCAGTCTCAGGCGGAGGTCGAGAAGATAATTCTCGTGGGCCACTGTTGATCAAAAAAAGTTGACGAGATCAGAGCCACTTCGGCATCAAGCACGGGGAGTGCTTGTCAGAGAGTGTAAAATTTAGGGTAACCGTTGTAGGGTTGTATGTTCTTTCGTTTGACTCTCTTTGCGCCTTTTGATTCATTAGTGAATTGTTTGGGTTGTTGGGGTTTAGTTTTTGTCTTTGGGGAGTTAGCTCATTTTTTGTAGGTATAGCTCCCACCATCATTCATAGCAGGAGGTTTCGAATATCTTCTCTTGTATTCAAATTCGGTTCATTGCTCCGTTCTTTTATTGACTAGAGTTTTAGGCTCATTGAGGTTTCTGCGTAAAATCTCGCGTGCGCTTTAGTTTTCGATATTTAGATTAGTTCGTTGTTGCTCTTGTTTTTCTATTACCAATGCTTGTTTTATTTTGTATAATCATTTGCCTTTTTATGTGACTGTTAGCCTTTAAAGAATGTCATTGTGCTTTTTTGGAATTTTTTGAGGAAAGCAAATCTATCATCTACTTTTGTTCAACAGGTACACACGCCCAGTAGAAGAATGCAAGACACGAGTGTGCACAAACAAATCAATTCCCAAATCATAACATCTCCGTGCCTACTCAGAGTAAGATTGCTTTTTCGTCGTTTAAGATATCACCATTGCCCGTGTCCCCTCAGCTCGTGCAGAGTATGATAGCTATTGGAACAACATTGGTGGACATAGACGCTTTCCATCTTATTGAAGCATTTGAGATGACTGAGGCCTAACCCTGTGATGGTTGGTGAGATATGTGCCATGGGAGAAAAGGTTGCACAATCTTCGACCGATTGTAACCTTCAAACCATGCTTTTCTTGTAGTTTTGTTGTGCTGTATTTATATGCCAAATTTTGCAGATATGATTACCCAAAGAAAACTGGAGCTTTTATGAATGATAAAGCAATTAAGAAGGCAGTTCCGGGCTTCACTGCGATTGAAGTTAGTCTTTTCTATTCAGAGATTTTCTTTCATCTGATAAATTACAGCTATGGTTCATTAATCTTTTCCCCTGTTACACAGAAAATTTACAAAATCTCTTATTATTTTTTTGGTATGAACTATAAAAAAGAATGTATCTTTGGTATATTGTTAAAAAAGAACTAGGACCCGAACCAATAGGTATCAGGAATTCAGATAAAGCCCCAGGGAAATTGATATCATTGAAAAGGAGTCTATAAGTTGCTAATGATCCATAACATGATTGAATGAATAAGGGTGGGCTAGTGTTTGTTCAAGCGAACACCCTGTGTCCACAAAACTTTAGGTGCATGCCAAGCACTGTTGAAGTCATACCATTACTACTAACTACAAGCAGCAAGTTTTTCTTGTAAGGGTGGTTGTATTTAGACCTTCTACTTATGATGTTTTGTATAATTGTATCTAATGCAACTTCGGTGAGTTACTTTTCTATTCCGCTAACAATCTGTGTATGTAACTCATGAATGAAAAACCAGCTCTAACACCTCACTAGACTAAAGAAACTTGTGAAAAAAAAAATAGCATGTCAATAGGACGTTCCGTTAAGAGTTAGAGGAAAGCTTGTGAAACTAAAAACTTAAATTAAACCGTAAATATGTTGTCGGGGGATCAATAATGTTAATTATTCACTTGGTGATCTGAAAACTTGTGTTGTCACCATCACTATAAGCTAAGGAACTTGTTGGATTTAACATCCGCCACATCAATACAATATTCGGCTAGAGAATGGGAAGTAAATTTATAAATTTTATTTTACTAATTCAATTAAGTGTAACGATCGGTTTATGTGATTAATAAATTTTTTTTGGCAACAAATACTTGGTGGAGGCTGGCAATGCTCTTTTAAAATGATGAAGTCATCAACTTATTTTGTTCGACGATGTGATGAGAGAAGTTTTATTATTTAGATTAACACTTATAATATATTTTAACACTTTGTTTGAAATGTATTTATTTCAGTTTGGGTATTTTGTCGATAATATTATTGTTTTATATTTTTGTTGAATAAAATTAATGGTAGATTATTTGTTGGATGAAATTGATAGTAGATTATTTGTTGTAGATTGTTTATGAGTGATAAAAGTTTTTGTATTTATAGGTTAAAAAAATATTTCAAAAATCATAACAAATATATTTGTTTTCTTGCATATCTTTAGCGACGAATTGTATTGTAGGCAAATGTATTGATAGTTTTTTGTTTCATTGTGGTTTTAGCGGATCTCTAAGTGGTCTCCTAAGCTAGTTTGAGTTTGGGTTCCGTAGTTGGTTGGATTTGTCACGTTCCTGATTGGAGCAACAACTATAACTTGTCGGCGATAGTTAATCATCAACGATGATATTTTCGTAGAAGGAAAAAAATCAGCGACGACATAGTTGTTGTTAAATAAAAATTTTGGCGACGACTCCTAATTTTGTCGGGTAGACCGTAGATCCTCCTAGACAGAGGATCGGCGACGATGTTTACATTCGTCGACGAATATCAATACTGACAAATTTGGTTGAGAGATAAAAATGAAAGACTATTGTTTAGGGACACGTACATAGGTCACCTATGTTTTTTAGTTTGTTGTTTTGTTTGTAGATTTTAGTCCCTGACTGTTCAAATTTGATAAGTTATATTGAATATATAAGATTAAATAGAGGGTAACTAATATAAAGAGGGTGGTGGAATTGTGAGGGTTAAGTTTTTTTGAATTATTTTTTGGGTTAATTAATTGTTGGTCTTATTTGAAAGATTTTTAAAAGATTTAGTGTCACTACTAAGTTTTTTTAAATTATAATTTTAAATTTTAAATGTTATTTTAAAATATATTAAATATATTTTTTATTATAAAACCTCTAGCCATAGTTCCTTAATTCCAAACTTTTTAGACGCCTTGTGTCATCAACTATTTTCGTTGACCGTTATCTCTTACTACTTTTGTATCATCGTTGACCACTATTGTTTTTATCTTTAAAATCTCGTTTTGGAGCTTCCTTTAGTGATCATTCGGGAAGAGAGTGCTGTGCTATAGCGTCGACAATTGGATGAAGTGCGGTAAAGTATCGGCGATTAGGGCGATGAAGAACATCCACGACCTTGTGTTCATCAGGAGAGGGGAAGGGACATTGTCAAAGCTGACGACGGGGGCTAATAGGGTAGAGCGAGTGCCCGAAGCTAGGGGTGATTCGGAGATCTGTTGTTATCAGTGAATTTGGTTGTGGTGCAGCAATATGTGGGGGCAGGGCTGCTGGATGAAGGGATTGGGACGCCAAACGCAACTAGAGAAGGAGTTGATGGCGCCGACACTAGAAAAAAGAAAGAAAGAGCCGACGGTGCAAGTTAATGGTCAATGTACCGGAGTGCAGAACAATTAATATTTTATCTGTTCATAGTGAATTTAATTAAAAAAAAATTAGTACAAGATTTTTTTATTAAAAATAAAAAATAATTGAGAATTTTCTTTTTTAACTTAGAATTTTTTCAATTAATTGTGTATTTTATTGAGAATTTAATCGTGAATTTAAAAAATCAGACTTCAATTGTTAAGTGAGAAAGTTTTAAATTTTTATTTATATTAAAGCATAGAAATTTCTTAGTTAAAAAAATATAAAAAATTTTCGATTACTTTGTGTTCGAATAGGATTTTGGAAAAATATTAAGTATAAGTAATATAAAATGGAGATTGGTTTAAAAAAAAAAAAAAAACTGCGATCCTTCCATAAATTTTATATATAAGACTCTTATTTAAAATTTTCTTATTTTTTATTAAATTCAACTATGAAAATAATTATATTTTTTATTCAATTATTTATCTCATAATAATTTAATATTAAAATAATTTTATGATATTAGTTATTCATTATAATCCCATAGTATAACATATTACTTGTAATTTTATTATTTCCCATTGTTTATGTACTTTTATCCCACATAAAAATAATCATGTAATGAAACGTGCCTATAACGCTCCAACTAATTAATGACGTTAATTATAGTTTTATAAGTGAGACATTATTAATTATACTTTGCTATGTAACTAACAGACAAGAAATAATTCATATTATGTCTGTAATTAATTTTTATTTATTATGCTTGTAATGATTTTTTATTTTTTAGAAACCACTTGGAAACATTTATGTGTAGTCGTCCACCAATAATTAATAAATTTCCTGGGCATCATCAGTGACTATTCAGTGTTTTAGAGTATTACCTGACAATTTATCAAACACTAACAATTTTTTTTACAATTTACAATTTGTGAAATACTATAAAAATAACTTATGTAATATAATATACTAGTGGATAACCAATGCTTAATATTACTTTCAGTTAATTTAATTTTTTTTAAAGACAGTTATCTATTAAAGTATATCTAATTAATTATTAAAAATAAACAATTCAACCCATAAAAATTTATATAAAAAAATGGAAATTATGTACAAATTTTTTTATAATAAAATTAATCAAAATTTATTTTTTAATAAAACATTTTTTAACTATAATCCATACCTCTAAAAAGTTTTTTTCAATTAATTTCTTCTTCTCAATTATTAAATGGCTCTTGTACTCTTCTGTACATAAAATACGATTAATAAAAAAGACAATACATTAAAATAAAAAATAAATTGAATAAATTATCAAAATTTTAAAATAATTATTATTATAATTAAACTGATTAAGATTTAAAAAATAAAATAAATAAAAATAAATTCTTCTTGTAGAATTTGAAGAGACATAAAACGTCAGGTAGTTCACATAACTTTGCATTTCTACACATGTATAATACAATAAATTTTTATTAGCTGCAACCTCCACACTCCAACAAAAAAAAAATCATATACTATGTAGAATAAATTATAAAGTTTCCATAACTACTTAATTTTTTTTATAAATAAAAAATTATTCAAACCAAGTTTTTATCAAAAGTAATCAAAACAACAATTTAAAATTTTAATTTTTAAATAGGAATAAAAGGAAATTTAAAAAAAATAGTAATCAACTTTTATAAAAAAAATAATACATTTTAAATTGTCACATAATATAATTTTTTTTATATTAAAAAGGAACTAATTCAATAATTTTCTATCGAAGTTAATCAAAGTAATATTTTTTCAATAAAATATTTAATTTTTTGTGAAAAGAGATGATATTTTTTGAAGAGAAACAAATGAGAAGACAGATAATAATGATTGAGAAGAGGGATGATAATTTTTCAAATTAACTGTAATAAAAGAGGAGAGTGATGATATTTTTTTTAAATGGTACTTATTATTGTTAGATGTAAATTTTGACAATTTCAACAATTAGATAAAAAATATGACGTGTCATAAGATCGTTCTGTTTTGTAATATAAATTGATCAAAACTAATATTTTAATACAACATTTTTTAGTATCTATACTTTTAAAAGGCACTGTCAAATCAATTTTTTTTACTCAATTAGTAAATGGCTCTCGCGCTCTTCTGTATATATAAAAAAAATAAAACATGAAAATAAAAGACAAATAAAATAAATTATTGAACTTTTAAAATAATAATTATTATAATTAAAATACTTAAAATTTAAGAATAAAACAAATAAAAATAAATTTCTACATTATATAGAGTTTGAAGATTAAATTAAAAAGTATTCATAATTTTCTTATAAGTCAATTCATCAACCGATCAAGCTTTCACAAGAAAAAAAAATTATTTTTTTAATTAAAAAATTTTAATTTAAACTCCTCACAAAAAAAATAAAAGACAAACATTGAAGAGACATGTCACGTGTTTTACATAATTTTGCATTTTTCCATATATATAGTACAATAAATTCTATACAATTATAACATTCATACTCCAAAAATAAAAATCCTACACCGTATAAAATAAATTATAAAGTTCACATAACCTGCTCAACATTTTCATTTTATAAATAAAATAGTTATTTTTTATCAATAAAGAATTTATTCAAAACCAAATTTCTATAAAAAATAACCAAAAAATATTTTTAATTTTTAGTTTTCAGTTAGAAAGAACATATTTTTTCAAAAAAAATAGTAATTAGTTTTTGTAAACAAAAAGGAATACATTTTTATATTAAAAAAGGAACTAATTAAATAATTTTTTATCGAAGGTAAGCAAAAATAACATTTTTCAATAAAACAAATTTATTTTTAGAAAGAAAAAAAAATTATTAAAAATTTTGTTCTATTTTTAAATTTTTTTTAAAACATTAAAAAGTTTCAAAACTGTAAACCATTTTGAAGTTATATTTTTTGTGAAAAAATATGATATTTTTTGAAGATAGAAAAATAAAAAGAGAAAGCATTAAATGAGGAGAGATATGATATTTTTTTTAAACCCATTAAATAAGAAGAGAGATGATAATCTAAATAGTAAGATTAGAGTGATATAATAAATTTCAACTTTTAATGAAAGTTTATCTTTAAAATATTTAAAAAATATGAGTTATTTTATTATTTAGATATTACATGTTAGCTTACCACAAGAAATATTAAATTTTTTTTGTGCTTTCATGTTAATGCATTATAAATAATAAAACTAATTAGACCAATTAACTAACGTAGTGTATTAGATAAATATTAATTATAATAATTATTTATTATTGAAAAAAATCTTTACTTTACATATAATAACTTTATAATAATTAATTTAAAATAATACTCGATATTTCACTAACATTAGTACGTACCGTACAAAAAGAAAAATTAATACTCTAACCAATACGAATATAAAAATCTTACATTTCATTCTAAAATATTAAAGGTATTTACTACCGCTAAAATTATGAAATTATATATTATAACTGAAAAGATGTAATCGTAATTTTAAAAAAAGTTGCAAATATTTATTAAAACTATAAATTGACAGCTTAGAATAATAAAATCTGCATTTGTAGATTTAAAATCAGAAACTAAAAAATAATAATAATAACCACACTTATTTAAAATTTTAATTAAACTGCAAGTTAAAAATTATATTTTAAACACTAATAAACACCTCAATTATCACATAAGTGTTACCAGTCAATAAAAGTCTGCAAATGAAGTAGATGAAGATCACTCAATTGGTTACGTGAGAGAGAGGATTGATCCCGCCGCCTCGTGGAGCTTGGGTTAGGCTTCTCTCCAGTTTATTTATGAATTAAAAAGGTTTACTTAAATTTTTTTTGCAATTAAAATAAATACATTTTGATAATTTAAAATATTTATTTTATTATTCTTAATTTATATATTATTACTATAAAAAATTAAATTAATTGAATATAGTTAACTACCAAAATAAATTATATTTGTGTTAATAAAATAAATAATAAAATACATCACAATTTATTTTAATTAACAAAAATGTAATTTGTTAAGATAGTTATCGATATTCGATTAATTTAATTTTTTACATTAATAATATATAAACTAATAACAATAAAATAAATAGCTTAAATTATCAAAATGTATTTATTTTTATGCACAAAAATACTTCAACTCAAAACATCAGGTAAATAATATAATATGATACTATGAGAATACCTAATAATTTTTTGATATTTGTTCTATTTTTTTTTATTAAATTATTTGTTCATGTGATCAAGTTCAGTTCCAGCTGTTGAAGGACCACCACTCGCCATGACCGGTTAGTATCTTTGAGCTGTCAAAATGATTTTTACACTCTTTTTTTTTTTTTTTTTTACCAAGGATGTGATTTTTTAATTTTTTTTTGTCTTGTAGCATGTAAATTTGCAAAATTACTCTTATTTTTTTTATTAAAGTGTATTGCATTAAAGAACAATTTTATAAATTTACACGGTAAAAAACAAAAAATAGAGTAAATTTACACAAAATGATAGTGTAAAAATCACTTTTCAATGTCAAATTATACATTGCAATGCGTGCAAATTGAATTGAGGTCGTTGTAAGAAAATCTCCAACTATTTCATCTTTGACAGGGGAGGACTCTTTGTCGTACGTACTTAAAAACATGATTACCAATATATATATATATATATATATATATATATATATATATGCA
>JAOTRH010000001.1:7906541-7922828 GCA_034768845.1 Heliamphora exappendiculata
TTTTCTAATTATTTTTTGTGTTTGAAATATTTTATTATTATAATTAGAAAATATTTTTTATTTTATTTTTATTTTTTCTAAAAAATAGTAACACTGTTTTTTAATAAAAAATAAAAAAAAATTCTAATTATAATAATAAAATGTTTCAAATACAAAAAATAATTAGAAAATAATTTATTATTATTTTTTTATTTTTAAACAGTTTTTCTGCTAAAGTTAACAAAAATATTAACGGTTGAACTAATTTAATGTAAAAATAAAATCAGTTGAAAAATTAGTGACATTTTAAAAATTATAAAAAAAATAATTAATATTTTAATAAATTTTAAGAGAGATCAGTATAATTTACGCGTGTTTAAAATATTATAATTTATTTTTAAAATTAATTGACAAAAAAATTATAACAAGCTGTCAAATTAAGCAATGACAAATGTCTCTAATGTCAGCTAAGTTGACGTGAGTACTTGCTGTCAGTGGGGATGCTCTCTCAAGAAAAAGCTACAATTGGTGCCGATGATAATCGAATTTCATGTCACATCTGAGGAACACTCTCACCCGCTTGATAGAAGAATGCAAGAACACGAGAGAGCTCAAACAAATCCATTCTCAAATCATAACATCAATCAACTTACCCGACACGGATCGCTATTTCCTGATTTCTCGTTTGCTCTTCTTCTGCGCAGTTTCAGAATCGGGCTGTCTCAACTACGCCAGCGATATTTGCCGATCCATACAGAACCCAAATCTCTTCGTATTCAACGCCATGATCAGAGCCCATGCTAGTAAAACCAACAATGGTGGGGGTGATGAACCCAGGTCGTGCCAGGCGTTAGTTCTTTATAAGCAATTGCTATGCAGTGGCATTACCCCGAATTGCCTAACATTCTCATTTCTTTTGAAGGATTGCTCAAGGAGGTTGGACTCTGGCACTGGTCGAAGCATCCACGGGCATGCCCTCAAGCACGGATTTCATAATGATGTATTTATTCAAAACTCGTTGATTGGTTTGTATTCTGTATGTGGGTTTTTAAATAGTGCACGGAGCGTGTTCGATGAAATGTCAATTAGAGATATCGTTACTTGGAATTCGATAATTATTGGGTGTTTGAGGGGTGGGGATCTTGACTCGGCCCTGGATTTCTTTAGGAGGATGAAGAGGAGAAATAATATTACTTGGAACTCAATCATAACGGGGTTTGTTCAAGGGGGTCGCCCAAAGGCTGCTATCGAATTTTTCCATGGAATGCAAATTTTGGGTGATGATATGGTTAGACCAGATAAGATCACCGTTGCCAGCGTTCTTTCTGCTTGTGCCTCTCTAGGTGCAATCGGTCAGGGTAAATGGGTACACAGTTTCTTGAAGAGAAGTGGGTTAGAATGTGATATGGTTATTGGAACAGCATTGGTGGACATGTACGGCAAATGCGGGAGCGTGGAAAGAGCAGTTGAGGTGTTTAAGGAAATGCCTCAGAAGGATATTTTGGCATGGACGGCTATGATTTCTGTGTTTGCACTTCATGGATATGGTAAAGAGGCTTTTGATCTTTTCGCAGAGATGGAAGCACTTGGGGTGAGGCCTAATCCTGTGACATTTATTGGGCTGTTGTCGGCTTGTGCTCATTCAGGGTTAGTAGAGAAAGGCCGCTGGTGTTTTGGCGCGATGAAACGTGTTTACTCAGTTACGCCACAGGTCCAACACTATGCTTGCATGGTTGATATTCTTAGTCGGGCTGGGCTCTTTCACGAGGCGAAGGGGTTTATCCGAAGTATGCCAATGGAGCCAGATGTGTTTGTTTGGGGTGCTCTGCTTGGAGGATGTCAAATGCATGGGAATGTGGAGTTAGGAGAAAAGGTTGCAAAATATTTGATTGATTTGGAACCTCTAAACCATGCTTTCCACTTTACTTTGTGCGAGATATATGCCAAAGCTGGTAGATTTGATGATGCGAAGAGAATTAGGGCTTTTATGAAAGATAAAGGGATTAAGAAGGCCAATCCCGGCTGCGGCATGATTGAAGTTGACGGTATTGTTCATGAATTCTCAGTGAGAGGATCACCTGAATTTCTGATAGAGGAAGTAATGAGTGTCTTGAATTGCTTAAGTGATGGGATGAACATGGAAAGGGATATGCTTGATTCTTTTGAATGAGCCCCGCAGATGAAGATTTAGGTGATGACATTGAGATGAATTTTCGACTTTGAAGCAAGTCGTGCATTTGCTCAAATAACTTCTTCCAACTGAGAAATTACGACCATGTTTAAATTATCTTCACAAAAGAGCAGTAGGGAAATTCTGAAATTTCTTCATTGAAAAAATATACATATACATATATATATATATGTATATGTATATATATACTGGAGATTCACAGCTCCCTGCATCTTGAAGAACATGGGGGCATGGAAAGACAAAAAAGGCCCAGAGTTCAAACATGGAGGTAAATAGTCAATCCTGATATTTTGTTATATAGTACTGTGTGCTGTAGGAAAATAGACATATATGGGTAGGAAAATCTAGATTTTATTTGAGAAACTAACCTATATGGAATTATTGATACATCTATACCTCCTATATGGGTAATTGGGCATTTCAAGTTCAATTATTCTCTTTAGTTTTTCACTAGCATTTGAAATAAATTCATGCTGCCCTCAATTGTGCTGGGAACTTGATTTTCCTGTTGCTCGGTTTTCTATGCTTCAGGAAAATCTTGTGCCTTGATATCCTGCTCCATGCTTCAGTTCGGTTAGAGAGTCGGAGAACAATGCTTGATCCCGTATGGCTGTGTCCGTGCATGTTTAATGATGTAATGTAGGATTTAACCACATATCTAATGTAGGCTTGAGATCCAAGTGGAAGTACATGAAGAAAATGATGGTTTCGGATGGAGCAGCCCGGTCACAAGAATGTTTACTGAAGAGCCGGAAGTGTTGGGATAAATTGATTGAGGTTGGTATTATAATCAAATATAATCTAAATATTGAATCTTTTTATTACTAATATCTAATAAAAGTTCCTTTTATTTTTAATAAATAGGTGAAACCACGGCCTGTAAAATGGAAAGGCACACAAATTAGCAACTCTGAGAAATTAGTTGAGATCTATGGAAGGGATAGAACTGTCGTTGAAGAGAAGCGACAACAATGGGCTAACATGTCAATTGATGATCCAGTAGACACAATTCAAGAGATTGACATAGTTTTTGCTTACCGAAAAACTCTCTCCCTTGGTCTTTGAGGCCTCTCCTTTTATAATGGGCGATGCGTTTTCCCTCTCCTCTAACCTCATGATTATCCCTCCTGACACATAACCCTGCAAAATGGCTCTACCCCTGCTATTGCTGCACTAGCGGCGGTGACAAACTCGCAAATCAATTCCTGTCATGTCATCATTAAGACTGTCACCTTGGCCTGTCTTTTGGGCCAAGACATGCGTATTAAATGCTTCCCCGAAGTGCAGCGCACTCGATGGGTGGGAAGCAACCGGCCGAATAGCATTAATTGCTATCCTATTATGGCTGAGTCACATTAAATGCTGTACTTTCTTGGTCAAGTCGCATTTAATGTGTTGTTAGAACTCGAACTCATATCACGTGCTCGATTGCTCGGCCTTAGGCCTTCCTCTTGGCCGAACTCATGGCTTTCTGCAACTTTCTTCTTTCGACCTAGAGATGCCCCGTCCCTGGACCTCGGCCACAACCTTGCCACGTATTGGGCCTCACCCTCTCAGGGCCTGGGCGCGTTGGGTATGAGGCACAAGGCCCATTAATTTATCCTTTTGGCCCATATCTCTTCATTTGCCCCTCAATTCTCATCTTGCTTGGCTTGAGGGGAACTGAATTGCCCCTTCGCCCATACTTCGGCTATATTTATTGTGCCACCGCCAATTTACTGACGATATTTAAATGCTATTTATTCCTTGCCACGTTTTATTGCGTGATAGGCCCAAACTGGGGCCTCGCATCTTCCCAATGAATAATGATGGAGGCGACGTCTCGTTTTCCCGTGGTGACGGCTGGCATTTGGTTTTTGAGAGAGAGAGATTCTCGCTCCTATAAATGGGGCTCATTGCCTCGTTTTTCTTCTTTATTTGAAATTCGATTTCTCAGTCTCTTTCCTTCTCTCCGATAGTCTCGAAAAAGATTTTCCAACTCTCTGTCACCCATAGCCGCCACAGATACCGCACGATATTCCGACCACCGCCATCACCGCCACTCGGGTCAAGTCGTTCTCCGTCGCTGTTACTCTCTGCCTAGTAAGTTTTGGACTAAGCTCACTTCCTATCTCCATACATTTTTCTTCTCTTTTTGTTTTTTCATTCATCGTTTGTTTTTGTTTCCGTCTAGGTTTGGGTCATACGTGCCATGAGTCATTTCCTCTTATCTCGCCCCTCCCCCTTTCTTTTTTCTGTTGCGCCCTGTCATGGCCCATAAAGGGAAATTTGTAAAAGAAGTAAACACTCTTGCCGCCTTGGCAGCCTTTAGGACCCGATATCGCATCCCTCCGTCGGTCACACTTCGTTACTGTGATCCAGACGCCTCCGGCTCTCCTTTCCTCCCCTAGGGAAACGAGGTGGGATTTTCCATTGCCTTCATCGTGGAGACCAGGTTTCGCTTCCCTGTCGACCCCCTTCTAAGGGAAATGCTAGCCACTTGTTGCCTTATCTCTCGTCAGGTTTCCATCAACTTTATCAGAATTGTCATGGGGGTGGCCGAGATCAATCGTCGGTACGATTTGAATCTCGGCATTCTCGAAATATTTCATAGTTATACCATCGCTTGCAACGATGGTACCTACTATCTCCGCCAAAGGAGCGTTGCTCAACAGATGGTGTTTGATCTTCCTGACTCGGACAAGCACAGCGATGATGACATTCTGGTGGGAGGAGATTTCGAATTCCTGCCCAACCGTGCTGGACTTGCTGGTCGTTCGATTCCAAGGGTCCCATGGAGTTCATGTCGGTTCAGCTTGCTTTTTTTTTAATAACCGTATATAACTGTCCCTTTACTATTTACGTTTACTGTTTCTACTCATGCAGGTCTTAGCCTCTTGCAGCTGCCTCCCTTGGCAAGCAGAAGAAGCGACAAGCCAACTTCGGCGAGGTTTAACATTGCCTTCACATTAGGGAGACCCGTTCGGCCTCGAACTTGCTCGACTACATGCCGAGCTATAGAAAGGTTATACGCCACCGGAGTGTTCGGCAACAAGATCCGCTCTCCCCCAGCTTTACCAGCATCCCCACCTCTGTCGCAGCCAGAAGAAAGAGAAGAAGAAAGAGAAGCAGAAGAGGAGATGTCACGCCAAAGGACCTTTTATTTGAGGTTAGCTGTGCTCGGCCGGAGCGTTGCAAGCACCTCGGCCATGCCTGCAGTACGGATAACGGCTCCGCTTCCACCGCCTGAGGCGCACCATAGGTTCTTCCACCTCCTCCTAATCCAGCGTCGAGCCCAGTACGCTAGAAGGTGGCGGCTGGTGGCATTGCTCGGCCTCGCTCCTCGTCTCCTCTGGAACCTCGGCCTCTTTAGCGCCGTTGCCTGGTCTGTGGGGATGGCACTTCAATTGCCAAGGTGACCCTTGCCGGGGAAGGGGAGACCGCGGCTCCTACTCATGCCCCCTGGCTCCCTGAGTTCGTCACCTAGGGCCGCCAGCTCAACGTCGGTGACTCTTTGAAGACCAGCAATGTAGCGGAGTGCCTTGCTAGGGGAATGGCTCTGCCCCTCGACATCGCCGATCACTATGGCCTGAACCTGCCTGCTCTCTTTGAGAGTGTATCCGCTTGGTGTCGAGGTAAGCTGCCTTGTATTGCTGTTATTCTTTTCCTTCTCATGTGCCATGTGTTTGATATTCACTAATCACAGGTTTTTTTTTCAGTAACTCTAAGCCGTGATCATGCTGCATGACTGCTTTACTGAGGTCTTGAGGGTGACAAAGAAGCTCGGCAAAGCACTCGCTCAGTCGACAAAGCATGCCAAGAGTCTGCAGGTCGACCTCGCTCGCAATGCCTCGGCCATTCAAGGGCTGGAGGCTCGGTTGAAGATGGCTGAGGAGGAGGAGAGGAAGGCCAAGGAGGAGGCTAGGAAGACCAGGGAGGAGGCGGCTACCATCGTTGCAGCCAACGCCGAGCTTAGAGACATGATAGCGATGGCTTAGGCCGAGGCAGAGACGCAAAGGAAAATTACAACTGACCTCGAAGCGTCGAGGGCCGAGCGAGACGACCAGTTCTGGTAGCAAGGTTGGGATGAATGCAGTGCCCACCTGACAAAGGAGGTCCTTAACATCAAGGCCGAGCTGCTAGCATTGGGGTATAAGCAGGGTCTGGAGCGAGCGGGTGTTCCCCTGAGCTCTCCCTAATGGAGCGAACCCCCTACAAATGCTGATGCTGTTGCTGCCGCTAAAGAATAAATGGCAGAGGTGGATCCCACAGATCCCAAGCTTCCCCCGGCTCTGGCGCTCCCTTGTTTTGGGGAAATTCAAAACACGGCTACCAGCCGTCATGCTTTTGACGGGGAAGAAGTGGTGGAGATCCTTGACGACGGTCAGGAGGAAAGAGATGGAGAAGGCAGGGCCGAAGTGGTGGACGATGCTCAAAACTAATAGTTGCTCTTCCCTCATCCTCTTGTTTATGAATTTCTTTCCCCTTATGTACTGTTTTCTTTTTCCCTTTATGTACTGTTTTCCCTTTTTCTTGTATTGTTCTTCTAAAGGTTGGAGTCTCGGCCATTTCCTCGTGTAAGGCCGTTCTCCCTTATTGTGTATTGCTTTCAATATGAATAGAAAATTTGTCTGAAGATGCTCTTTTCCTTTTATCCCTTTCGTGCATGCCGCCCTTTTTATTGTTCGAGCTTTCCTCGAAGGGTTATTAGAAATGCCAAAAGTTGTTTCCAGCTGAGAGGATATTCCATCCTCAGGTCGAGCTGGCCTCCTCGTAGAGGGGTTAGAAATCCTGAAAATTGTTCCAACTCTTGAGAGGATATTCTATTATCAAACCGAACTGGCCTCCTTGTTGAGGGGTTGTTAGAAATCTTGAGAGTTTTCTAACTCCTGAGAGAATATTCTATCCTTGGGTCGAACTGACCTCTTTACAGAGGGATTGTTAGAAATCTTGGGAGTTGTTCTAACTCCTGAGAGGATATTTTATCCTCAGGCCGAGCTGGCCTCCTTGTAGAGGGGTTGTTAGAAACTCTGAGAGTTATTCTAACTCCTGAGAGGATATTCTATCCTCAAGCTGAGCTGGCCTCCTTGCAAAGGGGTTGTTAAAGATTTTGAGAGTTTTTTAACTCATGAGAGGAGATTCTATCATCAGGCCGAGCTGACCTCCTTTTGTTGAGAGGTTGTTAGAAACCCTGAGAGTTGTTCTAACTCATGAGAGGATATTCTATTCTCAGGCCAAACTGGCCTCCTTGCAGAAGGGTTGTTACAAATCCTAGGATTTGTTCTAACTCTTGAGAGGATATTCTATCCTCAGGCCAAACTGGCCTCCTTGCAGAAGGGTTGTTAGAAACTCTAGGAGTTGTTCTAATTCCTGAGATGATATTTTATCCTCAGGCCAAACTGGCCTCCTTGCAGAGGGGTTGTTAGAAACCCTGGGAGTTGTTCTAATTCCTGAGAGGATATTCTATCTTTAAGCCTTGCCGACTTCCTTACTGAGGGTGAAGCATGTAAGTCGAAGCATAAACTTGATGACATAGGAAAGATTGTTCATTCATTGGTTTTGCAAGTTCGTGGAATATAAGGTACTTAATGATAAAAGATTCTTAGATTGGCCGAATTCCACGGCCGTGGAACCTTTTTCCTGTCGGTATCCTCAAGGCAATAGGCACCGGGGCTTATAACTGTCCTAACCCTGTATGGTCCTTCCTAATTCGCCCTATGCTTCCTTTCTCTTGGTACCTTTGTGTTGCCCATAACCTTCCTTAATACAAGATTTTCAGGACCAAACTCCTTTGGTTTGATCGTTTTGTTATAGTCCCGGCTCATTTCTTGCTAATAGGATCTGATCTTGAGCAGTGCTTCCTCTCTCCGCTCCTCTATTAGGTCTAGCTCTCTAGCTAGAAGCTCCCCGTTTCGCTCAAGATTAAATTCGTCGGTTCTCATTGTTGGGAGGCCAATCTCAATGGGTATTACGGCCTCAGTGCCATAGGCCATTGAATAAGGAGTTTTCCCAGTGGATCTGCGTGGAGTAGTTCGGTAAGCCCACAACACGTGGGGGAGCTCCTTCACCCATCTCCCTTTGCTTTGTCCAATCTCTTCTTGATCCTGGCCAGAATTGTTTTGTTTGAAGCCTCTTCTTGCCCGTTGCACTGAGAATACGCCGGAGTAGAGTTATAGAACTCTATTTTGAGCTCGGCACAGAATTGTCGAAATAATTTCTCATCGAACTGTGTACTATTGTTCGAAATGAGGGCACGGGGGATCCCAAACCTGGTAACGACACTCTTCCACAAAATTTCATGTCCGACTCCCTTATGTTGGCGGGTGGCTCAGCTTCTATCCATTTGGTGAAGTAATCAGTTGTCGTCACCATGAATTTTTTATTTCCAACTGTCCTGGGGAACAGACCAATGATATCCAGGCCCCACTGTGCGAATGACCATGGGCTAGTTAACGGGTTTAGCTTCCCTGCGGGCTGATGGATAAAAGGGGAAAAAGCTGACATTTTTCGCATTATTTCATATATTGTTGAGCATCCTTTTGTATGTAAGGCCACCAATATTCTTGGGATATTGCCCTATGGGCAAGCGACCGTCCTCCCGTATGATCGCCACAGATTCCATTGTAAATCTCAGAGAGCAGGTCCTCCACTAGGGTGAGATGCACACACAAAAGGTATGGTTCTGTGTAGGAGCAACAATATAATTTGTCAGTTTGAGAGAGCTGACTTTAGCCTAACCTTGTGTGCCTGCTTTTTCTCAGTCGGTAATGCGTCATTTTTTAAGAATGAGATAATGGGATCCATCCAAGACGGGGATTGCTCCGTGGGGAGTGCCTTTAGTTGCTCTTCGCTAGAGTCGCATCTAGTCGAATTTGGGAGGAATTGCACCACCACCGTCCTCTCCCTATTTCCTGTCGTTGCTGATGCGAGACTGGCCATATTGTCTGCATGACTGTTGCTAGCTCGGCCTATTCGCTCAATCTTGATCATTGCAAATTTTCCCATGGCTCCGTGACCTTTTAAAGGTATCTGGCCATTCGGTTGTCTTTTGCCTCATATTCTTCTTTTAGCTGGTTGACGACGAGTTGAAAATCGCTAAAAACTTCTAGCGCAGTGACACCGAGCTTCGTCGCCGCTTCAAGCCTTGCTAATAGTGCCTCGTATTCGGTCTCGTTGTTGGAGGCGTTGAAGCCAAGCTGCAAGGCCTGCTCTATTATCATATCGTCCGGGGAAGTGAGGATAGTCCCTACTTCTGATCTTCGGTTGTTGGATGCCCCATCCACGTACAAACTCTAGAGTCCCTCTAAACTGGGTAGTTTAGTGAGTTTGCCCACCCCTTGCTCTTTGGTCCCCTTTTTTGAAAATTCGGCAACGAAATCGGCCAGTACCTGGGCCTTGATCGTGGTTCTGGGTTGGAAGCTGATGTCATGTTCCCCTAATTCCACGGCCCACTTTGTCATCCTTCTTGTCAGATCGGCCTTTGAGAACACGACCTTCAGCGGATACTTGGTGAGCACGATGATAGCGTGTGCTTGAAAGTAGTGTTGTAATTTCCGCGATGCAATGACTAACGTGTAGGCGAGCTTTTCTAGCAGGAGGTATCTTGTCTCTGACCCCGAAAGAGTATGGCAGACATAATATACAGGCAGCTACTGCTTTCCTTCTTCTCTAACAAGTACCGCGCCGACAGCATGCGAGGACACCGCCAAGTAGAGATATAACACCTCTCCCTCTTTGGGGGTAGAGAGCAGGGGCGGGGAAGATAAGCATGCTTTCAACTCCCTGAGCGCCTGGTCACAGTTCGCGTTCCAACAGAACTTCTCTCCTTTCTTTAGTGTCAAAAAGAATGGTTTACATTTGTCCGGTGCTTAGTTGATAAACTTGTTCAAGGTAGCTGTCATCCCTGTTAGTTTTTGTATCTTCTTCATGGTGTTCGACCTTTGGATTCCCAGAATGGCTCTAATCTGGTCCGGACTAGCTTCGATCCCTCAGTTGGTGACTAAGAACTCGAGGAATTTTCCCGTGTCGACTCCGAACGCGCACTTGGCCGCGTTTAGGCATAGGCAATGGATTTTGAGTATGTCAAAGATACCTTGGAGGTCGGCCAAATGGTCCTCCTTTATCTTGGATTTTACCACCATATCGTCTATGTAGGCTCCCATTGTTTTTCCCAGGACTTTGGTGAACATCTTTGTGATCATTATTTGGAAAGTTGCCTCAGCATTTTTTAGGCCAAACAGCATGACCTGAGGGAGTAATGAACGAGGTTTTCTCTTGATTGAGGTAGTTCATGGCAATCTGGTGGTAGCCCCGGTATGCGTCCAAAAAAATCATGCGCTGGTGCCCCGCCGTTGAGTCCACGAACTGATCAATCTTTGGGAGGGAAAAACTGTCATTTAGGCAGATTTTGTTCAAATTTGTGAAATCCACGAACACCCTCTATTTTTCACTTTTCTTCTTGACTACTACCGTATTGGACAACCATTCTGGGTACTGAACCTCTCTTATTGCCCCTGCCTCTAGCAACTTCCCAACCTCTTCGGCTGCTGCCTCGACGTGATGCGGCGCCGAGTGCCGTCCTTTCTGCTTTGCAAGCTTGGATGTGGGATCGACATTCAATGTGTGAAAGATGTAGGTGGGGTCAACCCCGGGTATTTCATACGGAGTCTAGGCGAATATCTCTAAATTCTATTGTAACAATCGGAGCAGCTCTTTTCTTTTACGCTTGGCCAGGGTGGAGCCGACCAAAAAAAAAATCTTTTCTCATCAAGGGAGTTGACTTTGACTACCTCGAGCTTTTTTACGACTTTGTTTCGGGCCTCTCCTCCGACGTCTTCTAGGATGGGCATGTCGGTTACCTAGACCACTTTCGCTTCTCTAACCTGCCCCTTAGTTCTTAGGGCCGCTACGAAGCAATGTTTGGAAGTTGCCTGGTCCCCATATACAACCTCAACCCCTCTTGTGATAGAAAATTTCAACATCTGATGATACGTAGAGGGAACCTTCAATTCGTGCAACCACGTTTGGCCCATTATGGCATTATAGGCCGAAGGTGCGTCTACTACTAAAAAGTTTGTCACGAGCTCGGTTGCCCCAACTCTTACTGGTACGGAGACCCTTCCCAAAGGCTATACCGGTTGGGAATTGAAGCCAACGAGCGGAGTGTGAGAAGGGGTCAAATCTCGGTCTCGAAGACTGAGCTTCTTAAAAAGGTCATTGTATATTATCTCGATTGAACTTCCCTGGTCAACCAACATTCGCTTGACTTCAAAGTTCAAGATACTGAGGGATATTATCAAAGCGTCATTGTGTGGGTGTTGTACCCGTTCCAAATCTTCCTCTGAAAACGAACTTTGCTCTCTACAACCATCCGATCTCGGCTTTTTTCTTGTTACTGCCTGTATCTTTATTACTTCGGCGATATGCCCCAGCCTCTTTTTTTGGACTCGCATGGAGTGCTTCTGCTGTACCCCAGCCACTCCGTGAATCACATTGATGACACCCTGGTTTACCGACCTGTTCGAGAAATTCGTCTTCATAGTGGCAGGGGACGTTTGCCTGTCTGCCCCCTCTTCCTGAAATTCTTTTAGGTGCCCTTGTTGTACTAGATCCTCCAAATCTTTCTTGAAAGCTTGGCAATCCTCTGTCCTATGACTCTGTTCTCGGTGATAGGAGCACCTCCACCTGATGCCCCTCTCTATCGCTGATTGAACGACTGAATCGAGTAATCTGGCTGGCCATTGAAAATAGAGCCTGTCCTTGATTTAGGATAAGATTTTGTAAATCGATTCCTTGAATATTGCGTTTATTGTGCCTCTGGAGTCGGCCCTCAGCCTAATTGGTGCCTCAGGTGGCACAACCCCTAGGCCTTTTACTCATTCGTGATGGGGGCCTCCTCGTTCTCGCGGGGCTTTGTCGCCTCAACCTTTCTAGGCTCGATCTTCTCTCTCTGGACTTAACTTCGGTTTCCATTCTCCCAACATCCTCTTCCACCCTTATGTACTGTTCCACTCGGCCCATCAATGTCGAGATATCTTGAGGTAGCTTTTTAGTAAGAGAGGTCTTCAGCTTTCCTCTCGGTTGGAGTTCGTGTTTGAATGAGACGACTGCCAACTCTTCGTTGCAATTCTCGATATCATTATACACTTCCCAATATTTTCTTGTGTAGTCCCGCAACGACTCTTTTTTCCTATTCCGTAGCGCCATGAGTGAATCTATCTCTTTCGAAACCTTGGTGTTTGTAATGAATCGAGCTACGAACCCCTTATACAAATCCTTCTAACTTGTTATGGATCGAGGTGAGAGACGATCAAACCACCGTAGGCCGGCCTCCCCCAGATTGGACGGGAACACCTTGTACATGAGGGTTCTGCTCCACAACGTCATCATCTGCCTGTAGTGGTTGATATGGGTGTGCGGATCAGAACGGCCATCGTTAGACTTGAACCTCGGTAATGAGAAACTATGGGGTAGATCGGCCCGATCTATATGCTTGGCGAATGGCGTGGTGATCACTCCTTCCCAAACATCGCTTGTTTCGGCCGTGATATAATATGCTGATACTCCTTTCTCGCGCCTTCGTGGAGGATCCCTGCATTGCCCGGACTTCCTTGGAGTGTAACTACTTCCTTCTGTACTAGAATCTATCCCTTGCTTGGTAAATTCCTTAAGAATTTGCCCTAACTCCAGGTTGGCTGCTTCCCTTCTGTCTTTGCCTTTTTATCCGCATGACCCTAGTTCTCCGGTGTGGGAACTCCCCATTTGAGTCTGGTGGTCTTGGCCCTAGCTTTTCAAGGTGGAGCGGAGCCTCTGGACCTCTTGCCCCATTGCATGGAGTGCGGACTCCTTGGCAAGATCATGCTCGATGGTCCTAGCCGTTCCATACAAAGGTCTTTTTTCCTCCCTTCTTTGCTCTTTGCGCCTTCCTCCAGCCCCCGATGTGGTGCACTCGTCGAGTACAGTGGGTACATTTGAGGGTGTCACCATTGGCAGCTTTGTAATCTGTTTTTAACTGGATTCCCATATATGGCACCAAATGTATGGGGAAGACCCGTAGATTATATTTATTTGATGGGTTGTACCTTGCCTGATTGAACCTGTTAATGAATTAGCACCTACAAAGGTAAATAAACATGAGCTGACCGGCGGCAAATCGCCGAAAGCCACTTCGATGATGTAAAAAAGAGTTTAGGAGAATGGGATTGGTTTGAAAGTAAATTGACATAGTTTTTGCTTACCGAAAAACTCTCTCTCTTTATCTTTGAGGTCTCTCTTTTTATAATGGTCGATGCGCTTTCCCTCTCCTCTAGCCTCATGATTATCCCTCCTGATACATAGTCCTGCAAAACGGCTCTGCCCCTGCCACTGCTGCATTACCGGCGGTGATAGATTAGCAAATAAATCCCAGTCACGTCGTCATTAAGATTGTCACCTTGGCCCGCCCTTTGGGTCGAGACGTACGTATCAAATGCTTTCCCGAAGCGCAGCGCACTTGATGGGTGGGAAGCGACAGGTCAAATCGCATTAATTGCTGTCCTATTGTGGTCGAGTTATATTAAATGATGTACCTTCTTGATCAAATCGCATTTAATGTGTTGTCAGAACTCGAACTCATATCATGTACTCGGCGGCTCGTCCTTGGGCCTTTCTCTTGGCCGAAGTCACAGCTTCCTCCAACTTTCTTCTTCTAGCCTAGAGATGCCCTGCCCTTGGACCTCGGCCGCAGCCTTGCCACGTATTGGGCCTTACCCTCTCCGGTCCTGGCGAGGCGCGTTGGGTATGAGGGCCAAGGCCCATTAATCTCTCCATTTGGCCCATATCCCTTCAGTTACCAATTGGGCTAAAACTCATGTCTAAACGCAGTTCTAATGAACTCTTTTGAAAATTCTCAATATAGCATGGCCTTTATTAAAATTAATCTTTCTTTGCGCTTTGTCATAACGTTATGGATTCGTTTGATTGAATGACTATTTTTATTAGATAATTAATGTACTTAGATCTTGATTGTTTTTAAGAGTTTTTTTTAATAAAAAAAACAACTTTAAGCTGTAGTGTTTTGCATTTCTAAAGAGCCAGTAATTTTTTTCAAAAAAATAACCTATATACATCTCAAACACTCAATTTTTTTTTGAGTAAAATAACTATAATACCTTTAATTAAAAAAAGTTAACCCTTCTTACAAAAACAAAAAAAAAAATTTATAGGGTAAATTATACTTACCTCACTTGAGATTTAAGCTTATTACAGGAATTTCCCTTGTGGTCTCTGAAATTACACTGGCCTTCCATGTCAGTCTTTTCAAGCAGATGCCATTAACGGAAAATATTTTTTTACATTTTTACGCTTCAATTAAATAATAACTTTTATACTCAATTTTTTTTTAAAAATAAAAATTATTCCAAAATGAGAGAAGAGAGTTTTGGGAGTCCAAATGCAGCCCTGGCCTCCTACGTCACCGCTTACCACTCTGCCTACGGCGGCGACACCGCCACCGCTTGCAACTCGATTGGCGGCAACGACCTTGTACCTAAGAGAAGAAAAGCCTATGATGGCGGTCGAATCTTCGATATCTCTCACAGATACAGCCCCGACATGGGGTTGGTGAAGGCGGCGACAAGTCTAGGAGTTTACGGTGTTGAACTTGCGGCCAAGTCAGCGCAAGGTGAGGATGGGGCGGTGGTGGCGCAAGGTTCGGCGGCGGCGGCGACAATGAGGAAGAGGGCGACGATGGTGGTGCAAAAGCCCTAATTTTTTCCTTTTTGTTTCTCGGCAAGGGTTTTGGTGGAGGTTTGGTGTTTTGACGATTGTTTTGGATGATCAGCTAGGGTTTTGGGGCTGTCGACAACTGTTTTGTGGTCTGTCGGTGAGGGTTTGGTGGTTTGGTTGTGCGACTTGGTGGTTTGTGGTTTGTCGGCGAGGGTTTGGTGATTTGTGGAGGTTTGGTGGTTCGGCGGCTGTTTTGGGTGGTCGGCTAGGGTTTTGGGGCTATTGGCGACTATTTTGTGGTCTTTCGGCGAGGGTTTGGTTGTTTGGTGGTGTGGCTTGGTGGTTTGTGGTATGTCGGCGAGGGTTTGGTGGTTTGGTGATGCGGCTTGGTGGTTTTTGCGCTGTCGGTGGCTTTTGGGCTATCGACGACTAGTTTGGGGCTGTCGGCAACTATTTTCAGGATTGGTTTATTTTTTGGGGTTGTTTAGCGACTGGGGATTAGGGTTTTAGTGGTCTAGTGGGTTTTTTTCTACAAAAAATGTCATTAAAACTCTCTAATTTCTGCAAAAAATGTCATTAATCTCTCTCGTTTATAATGTTTCAAAAATTGGATTGTGATTTTGCAAATTTGTGATTTGTGATTCGTGATTTGTCCAACAAGAAAGAAATAAGTAAAATCAACAGCGAGAACGAGGGAGAGAAAGGATTGTTTCGTGAATTTTCTATTTTTCATCTCTTTTTCATTCTACGCGTGAAAGATTATCGGGTTTGTGTTCTTCATTTACGGATTTGGACTGAGCATCGCTAGATCTTGAGGGCAGTGGCAGCATTGTATTGTTCGTTGGACTGTGTTTGGTTTGCTGATCGGCGACGATCGTAGTTCTAGGATTTGATTTGTTGTTCATAGAAAGAATTTGATTTGTTGTTCATGAGAAGAAAATAGAAAATAAGGGTAAAATTAAAAAAAATATAAAATATTTAATGATAACATTAGTTTTTGTTCAGTCAACTAACAGTCAACTGACATAAGTGTTAAAGTGAAATACAAAAGTAAAACAGAAGGGAGGGCAGTGTAATTTTAGAGACATCGAGTTAGGTCTCTGTAATAAGCTTAAAGCTCAAGGGAGGTAAGTATAATTTACCTAAAATTATAATATTTCAAACACTACAACTTAAAAATAAAAAATAAAAATATATTAAATACTTTAATAAAAAGAAAAAAGCAAAAATACTACTGTAAAAAATAATCTCAAATAATTAAACTTTTGAAAATACTATTCCTCACGAAACATGCTACCGAAATTTTTGACTGAAATGTTAGTTTAAATATTTTTATGCTTTGATTATGGCAAATTTTTTTATATATTGTGTTTTTTTAATATATTTTTATAATAAAATTATTTATTTTGTAGTATTTATTAATTTTATTACTA
>JAOTRH010000001.1:7922928-7936644 GCA_034768845.1 Heliamphora exappendiculata
ATAAAAATAA
The DNA here is from genome assembly GCA_034768845.1 of Heliamphora exappendiculata. Classification (NCBI taxonomy): domain Eukaryota; kingdom Viridiplantae; phylum Streptophyta; class Magnoliopsida; order Ericales; family Sarraceniaceae; genus Heliamphora; species Heliamphora exappendiculata. The sequence goes on from JAOTRH010000001.1 coordinate 7,922,939, forward strand.
AATAAAAAATATTTTCTAATTATAAAAATAAAATATTTCAAACACAAAAAATAATTTAAAAATAATTTATTTTTATTATTTTTATTTTTAAACAATTTTTTCATTAAAATTAATGAGAATATTGACGATTGAACTAATTTGATATAAAAATTAAATCAGATAAGAAATTAGTGACATTTCAAAAACCACCTAGGAGATGGTTGATATTTTAATAAATTTTAAAAAAAAATAATATAATTTACCCAAATTTAAAATAACAGATCCATTTTCCATACACAAAATTTATTAAATTATATAAAAATTTTGAGACACAAAAATATAAAAATATATTTAATGACCTTATGTGCATTGAACCTATAATCCTTTGCGCTGTCTCAAAACATCAACAGTATCATGTCTCGAAATTCGTGTCCATAAAATTGAAATTATATTAATTATACTATTGCCAATGCATTAAAATACAAAGACAAATATTTAACTTTTAATTTTTTATAGATTTTTTCAGTAAACTGTTTTTTTTAGTATTACCTCAAATATGTGTACTTTTTACATTTTTTTCCTGTCATGAAAAAATAAAAATTTAAAAATTTTTTAATCAAAATATGAAAAAAAATTATGTAAGATGAAAAAAAACGAACTTAAATAGGTTTTATAACACTTTTTTTTTTAGTTTTGATTTTTTTTAAAAATTTGGCCCTACCGAATAATGACTATACTTTTTAAATTTCTCTCACTACAAAAAAAAATCAAAAAAATTTTAAATTTTAAATCAAAATATATATATAAAAAAAAGATGGAAAAGACGAAAACCACCTCATCACCGTTGATTTGGCGTTCCAGGGACCCAATCATAAGTGACGTGTGCGAGCCTAATCTGGAAAATTGTTAGTTACTTGTCATTGTTCACGTGCTATTTTTGGTCATTATTCATGTAATATTTTTGATAAGTAAAAATATTTAATATATAAATTATATTTTTTATATTTATTTAATAAAAATAAATTAAAATTATTTCATACGAAATATTATTTTGCTACGTAATTAAATGTAAGCAATGCATAAAAATGTCACGGTCCCGTTTGGTTACGTTTATTTTTATTATTTTTTGTTTTTAAATTTTCTATAAAGTGTAAATAAAAACATGAATTATTTCTTTTCAAAAAAATATAAATAATTTTCAGAATTTAGTAAATTCTTGTAAACAAAAAAATGAATTTTTATTGGTAAATTACACTGGCATCCCATGAGATTTAGCAAAATATTAACTACGTTAGTGATGTGATTTCAAAAACATCACTAACCTTCTATGAAATTTAATTTTTGAATCAATTAAGTTCAATTGTTAAATATTCCGTTAACTATAACGAAAATTACCCTCTCTCTCCCTCTCTCTTTCTCTCTCTCTCTCTCAAGTTTTTATTAAAAAAAAAAGCTGAACTGAAGCAGTGAGAGAGACGGTCCCGACGTCGACCTCCGGTCTCCACCACTGCCGCCTCCGTCGTCGCCGACCCGCTCACTGCCTCCGCTCACCCACTGGCCCTCTCTCTCTCTCTCTCTCTCCGGAGACGCCACCCCCTCTCTGTGTGTATATATGTATAGCGGAGGCGGTGAGCGGCGACGAGTCGGCGACAAAACGACGACGGAGGTGGCGACGGCAGTGGTGGAGGCCGGAGGTTGGTGTCAGGATCATCTCTCTCGCTGCTTCATTTCAGCTTTTTTTCTTTTTTCTTTTTCTTTTAATAAAAACTTGAGAGAGAGAGAGAGGGTGATTTCCGTTACCGTTAACGGAATATTTAACAATTGGGCTTAATTGATTAAAAAATTAAACCTCATGAGAGGTTAGTGATGTTTTTAAAACCACAAAGGAGGTGGTTGATACTTTGCTAAATCTCATAGGAGGTCAGTGTAATTTACCAAATTTTCATTTGTTTTGTAAATAAATTTTCATTCTATTTTTTTTCCTCCTCCACCACCTCCAACCACCACTTGCGGCCACCACCTTCGTCTACTGTCTCCGACCACCTCCTCTGACCACCACATTTGACCACCCTCTCTGACCATTACCTCTGAACACCACATACAGTTACCATCTTCGACTACTACCACCAATCACCATCATTACATCTTGCTAGCATTATCGGCTAACACATCTAGTCACCACTTCTAACCACCATCTCCGACCACTACTTCTGGTCACCTCTCCTGATCACATATAGTTATGGCCTCTGACTACCACATAAAACCATCATCTCCGATTACCACTTTTGACCACTATCACTACCCTTTTGTTATTGTTACCGGCTAACATATCTGATTATTACTTCCGACCACCACTTTTTAAACATCTGTGCTAAATATGTTTTTATATTTATTTTATTATAAAAATAAAATAAATATGTTTTTTTTGTTTATTTAAACAAAAAATTGTAAACGTTCCAAGACACATAATAATTACTGGCCCTATCTTCAAAAGTATGGTTGAATTGAAACAATATTTTACCAAGACAGTTGAATCACTTTTACATAAGAGGGGACCAAAACAACAATAACTTCCACCACCAGCCCCCTCTCTACCCCCTCTATAACTGACATTCAAGAAACAACCACCACATTTATTACCTGCACATGATCACAGAGTTAAAAACCACAGGCCCCCTCTTCATAAAGCACCATCCCCCTCCCAACGGACACTTCTCAGTTCCCATCTTCTTCCTCTTTTTCTTCTTCCTCTTCTTCTTCACTCCAAAATCCATTCCTTTCTAACCCAACCCACCAGATGTCTGGAACTCCAGTCAAATGGCTGCTTCTCATTCTATCAGCCCATCTTACCATCAATTTGATCTTCTGTACTTCACCCAAAATCCCATTATCAAAGAAAACTTACATTATCCAAATGGATAAGTCTGTTATGCCGGAAACCTTCACCGACCATATCGAATGGTATGCTTCGATGATAAAATCGGTTGTCACTAGACAAGAAAAAGAAGACATTGAAGACGGAGAAAGGATAATCTATAGTTATCAGACGGCTTTTCATGGCGTGGCAGCTCAACTCAGCGAAGAAGAAGCAAAGAGACTAGAGGAACTATATGGTGTGACAGCCATATTTCCCGAGACTAAGTATCAACTACACACAACAAGGAGTCCCATGTTCCTCGGGCTCGAGCCCGAAGTCACCACGAGCATCTTGGCCGAAAAGGCAGCCAATCACGACGTCATAGTCGGCGTGCTCGACACCGGAATATGGCCGGAGAGCCAAAGCTTCAATGATACCGGCATGACCCCGGTTCCAGCTCGTTGGAAAGGAGCATGCGAGACGGGCCGAGCCTTCACCAAGCAACACTGTAACAGAAAAATTGTGGGCGCTCGAGTGTTCTACCGCGGGTTCGAGTCTGCTTCTGGTAAAATTAACGAGAAAGAAGAGTACAAATCGCCACGAGATCAGGACGGTCATGGCACACACACTGCGGCGACCGTCGTGGGGTCCCCCGTTCATGGTGCAAATCTCTTGGGCTATGCTTACGGGACAGCCCGGGGTATGGCCCCAGGTGCAAGAGTTGCAGCTTACAAAGTTTGCTGGACGGGTGGGTGTTTCAGCTCGGATATTCTTTCAGCGGTTGATCGAGCCGTGGCTGATGGCGTGGATGTTTTGTCCATCTCTTTAGGCGGCGGAGTGTCACCTTTCTATCGTGACAGTTTGTCTATAGCTTCGTTCGGGGCAATGGAGAAAGGAATTTTCATTTCATGTTCAGCAGGAAATGGTGGTCCTGACCCTATTAGCCTCACTAATGTATCGCCATGGATAACCACAGTTGGAGCTAGCACCATGGACAGAGAATTTCCATCTTCTGTTAAACTTGGGACTGGCACAACTATAACTGGGGTTTCACTCTATAAAGGAAGCATCAACTTGTCAATCAAAAAGCAATACCCTCTAATTTATCCTGGAAGCAATTCAAGCAACCCAGATCCAAGCTCCTTATGCCTAGAAGGAACTCTGGATCCAAAAGCTGTTGCCGGGAAAATTGTGATATGTGACCGAGGCATTAGTCCTAGAGTTCAGAAGGGGCAAGTGGTGAAAAATGCTGGCGGAATAGGCATGATCTTGTCAAACACTGCCGCCAATGGGGAGGAGCTGGTTGCAGACAGCCACCTTCTTCCAGCAGTCGCGGTGGGAGAAATAGCAGGTAATGTAATCAAGCATTACGCATTAACAAATTCAAATGCAACTGCCACACTAGCATTCCTAGGGACTAGATTGGGGATAAGGCCATCCCCGGTGGTGGCGGCATTTTCGTCCAGAGGACCTAATTTCCTCGCGCTAGAGATCCTGAAGCCCGATGTGGTAGCACCAGGAGTGAACATTCTCGCCGCTTGGACTGGAGACACGGGTCCATCAAGTTTGTCAACTGATCGGCGACGAGTTGAGTTCAATATACTTTCTGGAACTTCCATGTCTTGCCCACATGTGAGCGGTGTTGCAGCCTTGCTCAAGGCGAGTCACCCGGAATGGAGTCCAGCAGCAATAAAATCGGCATTGATGACAACAGCTTATGTCCATGACAACACCTATAAAACTCTGACAGATGCCTCAACAGGTGCACCTTCCAACCCGTATGACCATGGTGCAGGTCATATACAACCATTGAAAGCTCTTGACCCTGGTTTAGTTTATGACATCGGGGCACAAGATTACTTTGAATTCTTGTGCACTCAAAGCCAAACCCCAGGCCAACTGGAAGTTTTTGCTAAGTTCTCCAACAGGTCTTGCAGACAATCTCTCGCTAACCCGGGGGATTTGAACTACCCAGCTCTCTCGGCCGTGTTCCCAGAAAGCCATAACATCACGGCCGTGACCCTTCACAGAACCGTCACCAATGTTGGGCCTCCTGTTTCAAATTACCACGTCGACGTTTCACAGTTTAAAGGAGCTTTCATCAAGGTTGAGCCAGCAATGCTGAGTTTTAGCAGCAAACACCAGCAACTGCCTTACAAAGTCACATTCACAACAAAAGCTCGACAAGCAATGCCTGAGTTTGGAGATCTGATTTGGAAAGACGGGTTGTACAGGGTAAGAAGCCCAATAGTTATTACGTGGCTGTCGCCGGTATAATTACTGTTGCAATACGTTCATCATGAATCTGGCTGATGCTACAATAACTAGACATCCTGTGAAAAACTCCCAAGGCTACTCATTTTTATTAAAATGGAATGCTTTGCTTACTTTGTTTCTTGCACTGCGTGTTGCTAGTTTTCGGAAAGAAATAATACCGTAAGAACTGCTTTGCATTCTTATGGCACTTCTAGCCATGACTACAACCTCATTGTTAGGATCTAACTCACGGTCAATTTGTATCCTATATTTGTTGCTCAAACAATTAGATCAAGTACTCCAATCATCAATGTATTGCATTGTATGAAAGCCTCAGGGTTCTTATGGACATCTAATATTCCTAGAATGCAGTGGAAAAGAACGGAGTGAAAAAGCTACGATGATATTCCTAATGCTCTTTTTTAACTTTGATTTGTTTACTTCATTTTACATAGTACATTCCATCTTCTTGGTATAGTGGTAAAAGCTAAACCTACCAAATGTGACAACACAAGCTGAGAGCAACCACTTTGTGCAAATTATGCGAAGGGTTAGGTTTGGACCAATCAGCGATGGAAAGGGTCAATGTAATTGGCCATTTCAGAGTTTAGAAACGAATGAAAAGCACATTCAACTAAACTTAATTCTTTCAAGTAAAATCACTCATGCAATTGGCCATTTCAAATATCTCCCAATAACTTGATTTCTTTAAAGATACATAGTGGTACCCTTTCTCATGCCACTAACAAATTATAAGAGCAAAACCTTGGATGCCCGAGTGGCAATGTAAGCTAAAATCATTTAAGCAGCGAAATTAGCCCAACTAAACCGGTTCAATTCATTACTAGAATAGAGAGAAGCTAGGCTTTTGTTGAATAACACTCAAGCAAGTGATGGGGAATAAGAGTGAGTTATGTACCCCAAAAAAAATAAAATAATGAGTTATCTATAGATCAATGGGACAGTGTTGGTGTAAGTTTGAGTGGTGAATTGACAGAGCATGCGTGCCCTCATGCTATATCAAGGCAAAATTCCATACAAAGCATCAGCTATGAGAGCTCAGATGACTTTTCAGAGTTTATTTGGTTAAGCAGGTTTACAATAAAACTGCAGCCAAACTGAAATAACATATATGTGGTTTCGATCCGATTCTTCTGAGTTATATTTTGTATCTTACAACCACGGTAGAGTAGAATCTAATCATTGTGAATCCAAATGTTTTAACACGAAGGAAAGGTCATCAAATTTTATGATGCCCGATTCGGTATATTTCAGTTTGGCAAAAATGGTTTATAAGTCCTAGAAAAATTATTCCTCAGTGTAAGGATAAATTTATAGTTCAGACTTCAGTCAACTTTCCACAGCTGAACTGTTTTAACTACATTCATAGTAAAGAGAATAAACAAATCATGCAGTGGAACGAACTTGTATTATTTATCAGCTATGCTCCCTAATCCCTAAAGGCTTTAAGTATTCTAAAGACAATAAAAAAGTACACCAATGAACAGGAAGATAAGGCTAAAACTAAAACTTATAATAAGAAGTTGGACCTCCCCTGCTTATCAAAGGTCCCTTTAAAAAAACAATGCAGCGATCCATGGAAGCTGATCCGAACATTATAGAGGCATTATCAAATCCTAAATGGAATGGACATTTAGCCAAGTTAATTTAGAAATTGCGCCAGACTTTGATAACTCAAGTCAACAAAATCAATACAACCTAAATCAATTCACCTTTAGCTTTAATGAGATAGGGTAGGGGCATCCAGTTGCTTTATGGTTTGCCTTAAGTAAGTGAACAGAAAAAAACATATTTATGGAATTGTGTAATTAATTGGACCAACAATCCTCTGCCAAGCAAGCAATTTCTGTGCAACTATGGTTTCTAAATAGGCCGATTTTGAGCTAAAAGTTTACGTATTAATCAATAAGTGGAAGGAGACTCATACTAGAAGAAGGGTGTCAACTTTCGGGGTTAAGAGTTGACAAGCCATTTCCCATTGTTAGACAACATCAGAATTCTTTGATTCAATAGTGTTGGAGGAAACCTCAAGGACACGACTCAATATTCCGAAATGTGTGCTTTGATACCCTTCTCCTTTTCTTAGGCCCGGGCAGCACCTCGGCTAGCTCTAATGGGTTGCCTGCTTGCCTCCAGAAAACAATACTTTGGCCCATAAATGATTTCACTAACCATATCTGATCCTTTTTCTCTTGTCATGGCAGCCAAATAAATAAACAGTTCAACTATGTGCACAGATTTAATCACATATTAATATTTCTTCATGGTAAGAACATGAGTTATTTTTACTTTTCTCAACAAAACACATTCTTACCGGTAAGAAACACTCGTTAGTTATTGAATCTGTGTTTTAAATCTGTGCACGACTTTCTAATGAATAAATTTAAAAACAGTTGTGCTATGTGCTCAGACAACCATTCACACATTCACGGTAATAATCTCAACTCTTGTATCTCTCTGTGGTTGAATCGGTGTTGATTGTATGTTTAATAGCATTTTCAATTTAAAAAGAAAAAAAAGGGAGCAAACTGCAAACATGAACATATAAGAAAGCATTGTAGTAAACTGAAAGGATTGTTCAAAAAGAGGCAAAAACTATTGTAAGAAGTAATGTAAAACATATAAGAAAGCATTGTAGTAAACTGAAAGGATTATTCAAAAAGAGGCAAAAACTATTGTAAGAAGTAATGTAAAACATATAAGAAAGCATTGTAGTAAATTGAAAGCATTGTTAAAAAAATATTCAAAAACTATTGCAAGAAATAATGTAATTATGTATGTATTTCTGGTAAAAATCCATTGAAACTTTGACAGATCGTTCGATGCGTACTCACCAGATGCTCCGGAGAACTGTATTCTCTTTAGAAAACAATTTCGAGAACTTCGAACGGAGACAGATTTCGGATCCGCTGAAAAGAGTTCGGAAAACTGGAGTCTGGGGAAGGGGAAGAGAGAAGGTTGGGGCAGGGGATTGATGGTTTTTGTTTACTAAATAAATTATAAAATTCTTATTAACAATTTATTTTTTTAAATATAAATATTTTTGTTATACTTTTTTAAATTCATCATTCAACTGAGATGTTAACAGGCTAAAAGAATAGTTGAAAGGAGTGCCTACAACTGAGATGTTAAAGAATGGGTGAAATTGTAGTTGAAATTATTCTTTGAAAATCTACTTTTACTTTGTTTGCTTAAAATTACTTTATTTTAAATTAAATAAGTGAAAATTTTATTTAACTAATTGTATGGATGAATTTAAATTAAAAGGAAAGTAAGTTAAAAATATTGGCTTAAGGATTTAATTTAAAATTGTTATAATTTTTAAAAATTTATTTTTATATAATTTTATATTTAATAATTTTGTTTGATAAATTTTAAGAAGTAAATTTTAAAAATATAATTTTTATAAAAAAAATAGACATGTATAATAAAAATTATAATATTTTTAAAAATTATATGTAAAAAAAATACTAAAAAACTAAAAACTTTTAAATTTTGAAATGAATCTTTTTAATTTTTTTTAATTTTAAATAAAATAGACAAATAACCTGACTTAAAACCAATTGCCAGACAACGCCACACAAATCACGCCGTGTTTTTAGTTATTGCAACTTAGCATTGTTTGGGTTTTAAAAAAAAATATTTTTTTTAAAAAATGTTTAGCTTTTAAATTATATCATTTTACATTTTAAGAATGCCAGACTAACGATTTGAATTTTTAAAAAAAAATCTATTTATATTTTAAATATTTTTAAATTTTTAAATAAAATAACTACAGTACTTTTAATACCAAAGTTAACTCTATTATTAAAAATTAAAAAATATATATGTTGTTGTTTCATATATTTTGAGTGTTTGGCAAAGTTATTGTTAATAGTTTTTAATTTTTTATTACTAATTTTACTTCAAAGTTATAAGTTTTTTTAAATACATAACTTTTGCTACAATTTATAACTATTTTTTATTTTAATTCAGTGCAAAACTATATTTTTTTTTTAAATACTCAAAACTTCTACTATAAACTATAATCTATAAATTACAAGTTTCAACAATATCAAACACCATTATTATAATTTAAAAATATAAAATAAAAGCTATTAAATATTTTAACCCAAAAAAAAAAAAGAGTATACCAATTAGGCAACCGCCTAATGCCCTCTTCTCTACCATATCCCAAATTTATAGGATCATTTATGATATATGCACTTGTATACCACTTTTTAAAATTATTTATATCAACAATATTTTTCAAAAATATTATTCATTAGGTCTAATAAGGTCTGTTGTGATTAATCCATTATACATGAACTTTAAAGATAATTTTTATTGACAAAGCTTAAAAATTATTATTTATTAGATCCACAAATTAAATAGTATAGGCTAAATTAAATTTAATAAAATTTTACAGTAGATCAATTATGTCATAAAAAGATTAAATAAACTTGCATTATTATGAGTTAAAAATACATTTTAAAAATGCAATCATAAAAATGTAATTAATAATCTTAAATATCAAAAAATAAGAAAATAAATTTAAAAATAAAATACCTCAATTTTAAATCTTAAGGTTTCCAATTTTTTAGAATGTGTTGATGGGTTGGGCCTTCTATGGCCCCGTTTACAAACATATTGCTAGGGAAATTACGAGTTGCACAGGCCTAACATTCGTTAGGCCATACATGTGTTAATTTAGTTTATTGACTTGTTGATTTATTTGTCATTGAAAATTTTTTTGTATTTAGTAAATTTTTTTCATCATTTAGTCAAATTGTTATATTTTTTTAGACTCTTCTCATTGAGATGAGCGAAAAAAAAAAAACTGATCAAAATATTAAAAAAATTTAGAAAAGACAAAAATAAACAAAAATAAGCCAATAAATCAAATTTTATGAATTTTAAGCAAAAATAAGACAATAAACTAATAAGCAACATTTTCCCAAACAGAACCTTATTGTGGACCTAGTTTGAAAATAGAAATACTAAAGTACTTAATAAGAACTAAACACATAATTTTTTATTTATAATTTAAAATAAACAATTTAAATTTAACGAAATGTCAGCCACACTCTAAATAAATTTAAATATTTTATTTTAAATTATGAATAAATTTTATGAATGTATAATATTACTGGTCAATTTTTTTTCGTGCATTACTTTTGTTGGTTTCTTTCCTACTAGTCCCTTGGTATGTACTGGCAATCAATCAAATTAGAATAACTCTAAAGTCTTGTTTGATAACTTGTGTAATTTGAACGAGATTAACAATGCGATGAGTTTAAATGTGGGATTACCAAATAAAGGGATTACCAATGATGAGGCTAATCTTTTCTCATGTTTTTTGAAAAAATATTATACTATAGATTGGAAGATATTGTGTTTGTTTTGAAATAGATGAATGAGATTAAATTAATACATTTTTAATTTTACCCAGCTAAAACATAAAATATAATAAAGTATACAAAAATTTAACAAAGCTGTATCTATTTGCAATTATGATCAAAGTAATAATAATAAAATTATAAGTACAAATCAAAATAAAATTTTTTTAACTACTTATAATTATTTAAAAATAACATATGCCAATTACGTTTATCCATTTTTAACTTTCTACTAGGCATTTCAATGGTAGCATTTGTGTTTAACATCGCATAAAGTGGTTATTTATTTTGCAATCCCATAGGATTTGATTATGAAACCAAAGTTTTGATGGGTTTGATAATCCTCCACTTTTGGAGGTTTCATAGTTAATTGGATTATCAATCTAATTTAAATTGTTAAAACCAAGGGCTTGAATGGATAAATTTAGTTTATTGATTTATTAGTTTATTTAATTTTATAAATTTTTTATTTTTAGTAAAAAAATTTTATTATTTAGTTAAACTATTATATTTTTTAGACTCCTCTCATTGATACGAATTAAAAAAATAAAAAAATTTGATTAAAATATAAAAAAAAAATTTAAAAGACAAAAAATAAGTAAAATAAATAAAAATAAATTAACAACCTAAATTTCATAGTATTTAAACTAAAATAAATAAAAATAAATTAATAAATTAATAAATAACATTTGTCTCAACAGAACCTAAATATGATATTAAAGGACCCACAAGACAAGCAAGTCAATCCCTAAGCTTATAATAGGCATCAATGCCATCAAACATAACCCGAACGTTAATAAAGATCAGGGAAAATCGCAATAGTAAACTGCCTTATGAATTTGGGAAATTGACTTTGTAAGTCACTACTCACTAGAGCTACTTTAATAGGCTCTACTCTAGCTCCATCAATGAAAAAGTAAAGTACATTATCTAATCATTGCTAGGCAAATTTCCAAAGAAGAGAAGATATGTCTTTTAGTACTTATATATAAAAATAAAAAATATTTAAAATTATAATAATTATAAGTGTATTAAGTTAATAATTCATATAATAAAGTTATGAGAAAAAAATATTAATATTGTTTAAAATTAACAATAATAATGTTATATAACTAATTTAGTTTTATACTTAGTAGATTAGTTATGGAAATAATTCATTTACTGAGAAAATTAATAAAATATTATATAAAAAAAAGAAATATTTATATAATTTTTATAGACTTAAGTAAAAATGTATGTTATAGCGTCTAGATAAATTATATGGTGAGCATTTGTGAGAAAGAGAGTGTATTTGTATCATATTTTACAATTTTTTGTCGAGATTATTATTATAGCCAACTATATGCTATAAATGTTTGATGAAAAATAATATATATATTTAAAGTGTCCAAATTACTTAAATGACGACAAATAGCGCTTAAAAAAAAATAGTAATTAGAAAAAGTTATTTTCATTAAGAACTCTTAGTATCATGTAAAAGACACGTTTAAAGTAATGGGAAGTTAATAACACTTACTGTTAATTTTTTTATGAAGAAATTCTATATGCATGTTTATTGTAATTAATATTAGATCCTACAGACTCAATTTGGCGCAAAGTCTATCTTTTTTTTTTTTTTCTTTCTAGGAGTAGTTCGTAGTTTGTAGATCTTGTAACCAGTTTCCATTTCGATCAAAGTAATAAAATTCATTTTTATTATTTTTGATTATTTCTGTTGTCATCTTCTGGCGAAATCTTGAAACATGACAAATGACCCCTTATACAATCGCTTAATACGTTGAAAATTTTCTTCTTTCGAAGAATATTAATTTGTTTTTTATTAACAAATTTTGGCACACCAAGTAGGACAACACACTAACTCAGAAGAAATGGAAATGAGGACAGCAGTACAGATAGTCGTGAATAGCTATGAATATAGAGTAACTTATGTATTAAAAGTCCCCACAACGGACTATCAACAACATGTATGTTATTATCCTTTTTATAAGGTGAATCGTTCTTCATCACCAGTTCATTATAATTCTTATTACGAGAAATATTATTCTTCATTACCAGTATATTATAATTCTCTTTACAAGATGTATCCTCTCCCACTACCAGTATATTACAATTCTCTTTACGAGATGTATCCTCTCCCACTACTAGTTAATTTTTATAGGATTGAATAATTTAAACCACATGTTGATTTTTATAGGATTGAATAATCTAAATCAGATATTGATTCTTTTAAGATTGAGCAACCTAAACCACATGTTAATTTTTATAGGATTGAAGAACCGATAACACAGGTTCAATAATCTTTAAAAAAAATTTATGTAGTTGGCCAACAAATAATGGCCAATAGTAAAATTGAACAACCTGTAGCAAAATTAGCCAATAGCAAAATTGAACAACCCATAACAAATGTTGAATAATCTTTAAAAAATACTCCCGCAATTGACCAAGAAATCATGGCAAAAAGAAAAAAAATAATTACAATAGTTCAAGATTCGTATAGTGCCGACCTTCAAAAGGCTTTGGGTAACTTCATAAGTTAATAATGACTAAATTAGATTTTATTTTGTTAAAATATACTGTTAAAGAATAGTGACAAAAAAAAAAGAAAAAAATTGATTAAATTCGAAAGAAGAGTTTTTTGTTTTTTTAAATCGACGAAAATAAAAAGATAAAACAGAAACTTATGTCGATATTTTCGATGAAAAACTTCAATGTCAAAGTTGGAATTATTTCAACTAGATCCCAAATGAAATTATTAAAAAAAATTCAACAGTAAAAATAATATTTGACAAAAAAAAGCCTACCGATGGCCTACCGATTTTTGTGAAAAAGTAAAACAAAGACATTAATGTAGTGATAGGGAGAGGGAAGTCAGGCAGCAATGATTTGGTGTGTATGCAATCATTGCAAATGGCACGTACTTGCTTTTTATTCAAAACATGAAAGATTCTATATTCAAATGGGTAGAATATTAGATTTAAATTGATTAGAATATTAGATTGATTAGATTAATTTTATTTTAATTTAATTTTATTTTATTATATTTTTTTATTGTTTATCCCTATTCGCCTATAAATAGGTCATATATTGTATAGTTTCAATAGATAGAAAATATACAGTTATTTTCTCTTCTCAATCTCTTCATGGTATTAGAGCTACGTTCTTGTAGCCTCTAATATTTTTTTTCGACGTCGTCGCGGTGATGTGGCATCACTGGC
>JAOTRH010000001.1:7936744-7965756 GCA_034768845.1 Heliamphora exappendiculata
TCTTTCTCTCTCTTGCGGCTTGCTCCGTAACCTGAGAATTGTCTCTCTTCTTTCTCACCTTCTGTCTCTCGGTATACTTGTATATCTCTGTGCCTTTCTGTTCTCGTTCTGTTCTCAATAGTTCTGTATTTTTTTCTTCCAGAGAGAGATGACCCTTATATAGCCCCTTCAAGAAGGAGAGGGGTTATAGAGAATTTAATTGCCACTTATAGCTATTGAATTTCAGGCTGACCCCCAGAGCTCTTGGCTCTGTCTCTTCCTCTTCTCTGTCTCTTCATCTTCCTCTTCTGAGACTCTGTCTCTTCATCTTCTCTGAGTGAAGAGAATAACAAGTGCTTTCATTATGGAGGATTTATCCCTGGAAATTAATAGCCACTCATGGCTGTTAGTTTTCAGGCTTCAATTGCAATTGAATGGCCAATTCAATTGTAATTGATCAAGTTATTGAAATCTGAATTTAAATAGCCAATAAAATTCACAGATTTCAACAATAGCAACTTAAATTCAAAGGGCTTTGGTTATGCACCACGACATGTGCATTGGATGTCAAGTTCAACATGTTGAAATGAAACACCATAATACAACAATTGACGTTGTTGTCAGATGCGTCGTAGTCTCGGGAAAATTAACTTCCCAGCAAAAAAAATATTTCTCAAATGGTGGTTGACTAATTTGCAAGGAAAAATAAAAAAAATGTGTCATTCATGGATAGGACATGCGAGAGAGAGAGGACGGCGACGGTGGTGGCGATAGCAATGGCATTTTTTTCATGTCATAACGGCCAAATTTAATTTTAAGCGAGGCTACGGAATTTAAATGCACCGACAACGGTAATTGTGGCGAGTAATAACAACAATGCGATAGCAACGACAGTAATCGGTGCGACAGTGAGAAGGGGACGTGACTATGAATGCATCGTCGACATGCTAGGGTTTCACAGAAAAAAAGAAGAGAAGGTACAGAAAAATAATTTGTCTAAGTTAATAATAATTTTTAAAAAGTAGAATCTCATGAAATAACAATATGTTGTTAGGAACCAAAGCAAAACAAGTCCCCAATTGGGACTTCTAATTAATTATTTAAAAAAAAAAAAATTATAATTAAAAATAAAAATAAAAAGCTAAAATCTATTACCATAATTTTGCTAAACACTCTTATTATATCGTACACAGGGCCTAAGATGGATTAAATGCACGATTAGCTCCAACAAATATATGTTTTGTTTGATAACTTGTTTTAAAATTAACTTTTTTGTTTTTCTATTTTTATTTTAAGACAAATAACTAACAAATCGGTTTGGTCTTAAAAAAAATTAAGACACAAAAATATGATTTGATAATTGATTTTTTTTTTTAAAAACTAAAAGTTAAATTTTAAATTGAAATGAAATGAAACCAAGATAATAATTATATCTATATAATAAAATAAGAGTATTTTTTTAAAAATATCTTTTCTTTTCCACATATATTTTAAATTGACGGTTGAAATAAATTCAAGCTTATATTTAATGACAAAAAATATAATTTTAAAAAAATATTATCCATCTTCTCATTTAATACAGTTACTTTAAAAAAATATTACATCTCTCTTCATATAAATATAATCTCCTTTTACATAATACAACTTCAAAATAGTTTACAATTTAGATTTAATATAAAAATATTTTGAAATTTCTTTTAAAAATAAAACATAATCTTTAGGAATTCTTTTTTCTTAAATGCAAATATATTTTATTGAAAAAATATTATTTTGGTTACCTTCCAAGAAATGTAATTTATTTTATTAGGAGTGTGCAGTGGTTGAGCTGGGTTGGGTTGTATTGGGTTGAGTTGGAGCAATATTTTTACCAAATTCATCATTCGTGGGTGGAGAAATTTTCAATTTACCGTTAACTCGGTCATATTAAAAATCGAAAAATTTATTAATTTTTTAAGTGGTTTCAAACCGACAATTTTGGCAATTTAACGAGTTAAGTTATTTTATAAATAAAAAAGTGCACAATTAAATTTTTAACAAAATTAATAAGCAATTTCTCTCGGCAAAACACATCAAGCTATTTAGGCCAAACTATTCAACAATTAGCATTTTCAAAATAAAAAAAATATATTTATCGACAATCACAAAAGTAAATTAGGTATTAAGTAGCAATCAACAACCACATTCAACGTTAGTCACAAAAGTAAAATAGGTAACAATGAGACATGAACATACCGAACATACAAAAATATTAAAAAAAATTACAAAAATAAACTATTATGTTAAGTTTATTTGAACAATATTAAAACTTATATGTACCTAGGTGCGGTGGGTTGAATTAGGTTGAATGATAAGTTAAATAATTATAAATCGCAATTAATTTATTTAATTTATTTTTTTTTTCAACTCACCCAACCTAATTCACTAACTCACACAAACGGGACGAGTTCGAACGGGTTGGCACTGGTTAGTGGGTTGGGTGCAGGTTGGTGGCACGCTCTTATTTTTTATTAAAAAAATATTATTTTAGTTAATTTTGATAAAAAATTGTTGAATTAATTTTTTTAATATAAAAAAAATATATTATGTGATAACTTAAAATGTATTAATTTTTTTATAAAAACTAATTATTATTTTCTTTGAGAAAATATATTTTTTTCAATCTAAAAATAAAAAATAAAAATTGTTATTTTACTTTTTATTTTAATGTTTTATTATTATCCTATTAATCATATTTTTTGTACAAAAAAGTGCATAGATTTTTTAATAATTAAGCCAAAAAAATTAATTTAAAAATATTTTTTTAGAGATATGAGTCACAGCTATAAATTATTTTATTAAAAAATTAAATTTATCAATTTTATTATAAAAAAATTGTGCATAACTTTTTAGTATGTAATTTCTTTTATATAAATTTTTACTGGTGAGATATTTTGTTTTTAATAATAGATTAAAAATACTTAAAAAGGGATAATTATCTTTTAAAAACAAAAAAATCAATTTGATCGGACTTTTGATATATAAAAAACATACCAGCGTTTTCTTCATGTCCTACCTTGGTTTTTTTTTTATCTTTTAATTAAAAATGTTAAAAAAATTAAATTTATTCGTTTTGTAAAAATATAAAAAAATTAAAAAATTAAAAAATTAAATTAAAATATAAAATTTTAAAATATTTCAATTAAAGTCTTATCACTTTTAAAATATAATAATATTTTTTATTTATAACTTATTTACTATTACTACCAACTATATATAATTATTAATATTAAATATATAAAATAATAAAAATATCAACTTTAAACAAAAAATAAAAAATTAATTTTTTATCTAAATAATTAATTTTAAAAAAATTAACTTAAAAATTAAATTATCAAATAACCACCTTTAAACTTAATTTAATTATTTAACTAAAAATTAAAAAAAAAAATTTTAAACTAAAAATTTACAATCGCGCCCTAATAACTAGTGGCAGTGTGGTAATACACAACTCATCGTTCGTGATTCACGGTTTTCCCAATTCCTCGAGATTTTCATCACCATGCCCTCTCGCCAGTTGCCGCCACCGCTGCCGCCGCCGTTGACGTCACCCCACCACGGCCACCAGGAGCACCGTCTCCTTCCTCCACTCGCCGGCGGTGTCGCCGCCGCCTTCTCCCTTCTAATCCTACTAACTGTTTGTTTCCGCAAACTAACCCGCAAACGAACCGTTCCTTCCGACTCCAAGCCCCCTCATCGTTTCTCCTTCTCCGTCCTCCGCCGCGCCACCTCCTCCTTCTCCCCCGCCCACCGCCTCGGGCAGGGCGGCTTCGGCTCCGTCTATCGCGGAACCCTTAGCAGCCCCAACCAAGAAGTCGCCGTGAAGCTCATGGACGCGGGCTCCCTTCAAGGCGAGCGCGAGTTCCAGAACGAACTTTTTTTCGCCGGAAAGATCGATTGCAATTACATCATCTCCGTTATCGGCTTCTCCTCTGATCGCAAGCGTCGCCGTATGTTACTGGTCTACGAGCTCATGAATAATGGAAGCTTACAAGATTGCTTGCTTCATCGCAAGTGTGCGGAGCTAAAGGAGTGGAAGAAGCGGTTTACGATCGCGATCGATATAGCAATGGGCTTGGAGTATCTCCACCATTACTGTGATCCGCCGGTGATTCACGGCGATATAAAGCCGAGTAATATACTATTGGATCGGGATTTCAATGCAAAGATCGGTGATTTTGGGTTGGCGAGGTTGAAGTCAGAGGATCAGTGTGAAATTGCTGTGATCAACGGTGGATTTGAGGGGAGAAACGACTTGGAGTGTAATGGTCGTGGCGGAGCTGAGGATAATGGATCTGTGGTTGAAGAGACGGAAAGCGTGACGACGACGGGTTTTGACGAGTTCAATGTTTGTCTTAATCACTCACCGGAGAGTTTTATTAGGCTTACGGCAGCGGAAACATCGCCGGAGATGGTTTTGGGAATGGAGGCATCGCCAGAAACGGTTGCTGGGACTGCGGTGTCTCCTGAGCCGGCTGAGGCTGCTGCGGTGTCACCCAGGACGGCGTTAATGGAGGCGTCGCCGTCGCCGTCGGAGGGTTTAGAGAAGGCCAGTGTGTCGGAGGGTAATTTTGATCGGGCCAGTGTCGGGAGTGGGACGGAAATGCTTAATGATGGTGGTGTCAAGAGGTCTGGAGGGCGGATGAAGAGTCGTTCAGGGAAGGATTGGTGGTGGAAACAAGATAATGGAGGAGCAGAGTCTGGGGTTGTGAAGGACCATGTGATGGAATGGATTGGCAGTGAGATCAAGAAGGAGAGGCCGAAGAGTGAATGGATTGGAGCTTCTTCGAGTTCAGGGCCGATAGGGAAAACAGAGAGAAAGAAGAATCGAAAACGACTGGATTGGTGGACGGCTCTAGACGAGGACAAGAATGCGAAGAAAGAGAAGAGGAGGCCGGCAAGGGAGTGGTGGAAGGAGGAGTACTGTGAAGAACTTGAGAGAAAGAAAAAGAAAAAGAAAAAAAGACAAGGAGCAACATGTGATGGCAACAATAGCGAGAATTGGTGGCCGGCCGACGAGGATTCATATGGTGGTAGAAAGAAGAAGAAGAGTAGGAGCAGGGGAAGTAGTCGAGGTAGTGTGGATTGGTGGTTGGACGGGCTTAGCGGCGAGCTTTGGAGGGCTCGTGGCAACGGCCATGATTCTGCTAGCGGAGAGATACCAAAAAGTGGTGGCATTAGTAGTACGCCAAGTATGAGGGGAACTGTTTGTTATGTTGCCCCTGAGTATGGTGGCGGTGGTGATCTATCGGAGAAGTGTGATGTTTACAGCTTTGGGGTTCTATTGCTTGTTCTAATCGCTGGGCGAAGACCACTTCAAGTGACTGGTTCACCCATGTCTGAATTCCAGCGCGCCAATCTCATATCATGGGCCCGCCACCTTGCGCGTGCGGGGAAGCTTCTTGATTTGGTTGATCAGTCTATTCAATCTTTGGATCAAGGACAAGCTCTATTATGCGTTACCGTTGCACTTCTCTGCCTTCAGAAATCACCTGCTCGCCGGCCTTCCATGAAAGAAGTCGTGGGAATGCTTTCTGGAGAGTTAGAATGTCCCAAGCTACCAGTTGAACTTTCCCCTTCTCCTCCCTCTCGCTTTCCATTCAAGTCGCATAAGAAGCCCCGGTGAGTCTAAATGTTCGGTCCAATTTTCATGATCCAGGGTATACTGTTGTAGGTTATTATTTCATCATCCTAGTGGATGATTGTTGTAAAAAACCCCCGATTTGTATACATAATGGACTCAGATTTCTTTTCCTTTCTTTGATGTTAGCACTACTTTGCTACTTCAATTCAAGCTGATAATTTTATATTGCACCTGTTAAAAGGCAAATCAAAGGCTTAAAACCACTTTATTATTAATAGAAAGAGCAAATAAGTCTGGATCTAATTAAAGGGATGTGGATGCCAATCTAAATTTGTTGGATGCCAATATAAATGTTGCACTTGGTTTTAGTTGTCGGTATCTTATTGAGTACATCTGATCATTGTCCTTGTAAATGAGAGTGACTAGCCCAGGTGCTTCTTAGCTTCTGTAGCAGGATGGAGGTGATATGGCTGGAGTGGGCCTTCTAGGAAGATGGTGAGCACTTGAATGGCCAGAGATCAATGGAGGTAGAGGTGAGAGCTAGCACTTCTAGGAGAGACTGTGGTAGTTTCTCTGAGATGGAGGGAGGGAGAATAAGGTAATGGGTGGTACCTTCATTAATTGAAAGAACTTTTATATAGTAGCAATTGAACCATGGGAAGGGACAACTCACCTACGACATGTGGTTTGTCGTCCTTGATCCAACAACCTCTAGGTTTCTCCACCTACCTCTCATCTCAAGTGACAGACCTCATGGTTTGTATCACGGAATGATAGATGTAGGTGCGAATTGTCCTTATTGGAGTTTTTATAGTATATGCTCTAAAATGTTAGGGACTATGTTCATTGACCTTGTTCTAAGAGTGGTCAAGGTAGAGCCATCAAAGAAGGTTGACTGAGCAACCTTGATGATTTGCTAGCTCTAACATTCAAACCACAAGTCCTTCAGTGATCTCAAGTGGGGATCTTTGGTCTTCCTACCCTAAGTGTCTTATGCAAGTCATAGGGGTTGCTCCATCTATGGTTTGCATGATCCAGTGGGTAGAGAGGTGATAGTGTTATTGCACAATCCATTTGGCTAAGTGAAGATTCCTTGGCCGAACTAAGGATATGCTGTGGGCAGAGGTCCACACCCAGAGCCATACCTTTGGAGCAAGGGGCACCTCAAACATGCTTCTGTCATGGCTCATTCCAACGGGAAAATGGCCCAACGGGTCTGCTATTGGTCCACGTGCCACCTCACGAGACTAACACCTAGCAATCATTATTCATGGAATGGTCCTTGTGGCGATTGGACATTCGCACCCACAGTTGCATCATAAAAGTTGACTTGATTTTGTTGGAATGCAATCATATGTACAAATAGTTGATCCAAGATGTCCAAATTGTCCATCATTTTAAGTGTTAATATTGGCATGGACATGCTAGTTAGTGATATCAATAGAGATATGTATGATACCAATATATGTGACCGCCAGAATGCCATGATACAAGTTATTGCCGCTAACGCCAATTGTCAGGCAGGGCATAAAGTTATTGCCCACTCTAAAATAATTCCTTTAATTTTATCTATGGTCGTACTTATTTTGTTGTTCTATATAGATATGGCCTGCTTGCGAGCTTCAAAGAAAGGGTGTTGATGTCAGGGTATTGGTTCCACCATAAGGTATTACCTGAAATAGTGGAGAGTTATTGAGTACATGTTTTGGGCTACTCCTTGTTTGGAACTTACACCTTGAAAGCACCACTCGTGGTTAAGGAGAATGATGGATGGTGCTGTTGGCACATGTTTTAAAGTTTTCATACCCCTAGACAAGTTCTAGCTTTCCTCTTTGGTGGATTGGATGCTTATGGTGCCAAAAAGACTTGGGAACAATGAATGCAGTTTTTAAATCTTTCCATGAATTTTTGTTTTTTTCCTTGAGCAGTTCCAACTAGAGAAAGGTTTGAAACGAAAGAGAATATATTCTGTGTCTTCATATGACAGAAAACTGGAGCGGAGATGGCATAATGAAAACATTTAGGTAAACATCTTGCCATTGACTCCTCAGTGTTTCGTTAGATCTGAACTCCTTGTATGTTGGCAAGTTAATGTGAACGATCATGCTTCTTGTGCTCTGTTATGTGGTGTTTGCTAATTTATTAGGGGTTTCTGTGTCTCTTAGTCATGTTGCAGAGACCATGGGAAACTTCACTTGGGAGGATAATGGGATGAGTATTTTACTGCACTGTAATTCCAGCTGTAAGTCTCATGTGTGTAAGAATTCTATCATGTTGGAGACTTGCGGCAACCAAATTCATGCACATAAACACACTGCTAATCACGAAGTTTAGAAATGTAAACCAATCTTTAGTGAAGTAAGAAATGACTTGTGAGCGAAGGAATATATTCTTGGCCAAATTAGTCTCTTGGGTGGAGGAAACCTATTAATGTATAAGATTAGCAATTAAGATTGGAAATTTCACAGTAGCATAACCTTGCAACTTCCAAGCTCATGAAGCCGTTGTTCCAGTTTGCTCAGTATCACCCTGCAATCTTCTTGGCCACAATTGATGGTGGTATGGATTTCATTTTTAATGAACTTTCTAGGATTTTGAGGTCTTTGAAGTAACACTTGCAAATGCAAATCAATTTTGTTTTAACAACATTAAGAGAAAGAGAGAGAGAGATGTTTCACTCTCAGCATTTAAAGTTTCACCTATAGATATTTAGTCCTTGTATCTCGATCCAGCAATGTGTTTTACTCTGATCTATGCATCTAAAATAAATATGAATGTTATTTTCATGTGGTACTGACCTATTTGCCAGTTGAATTATGGATGTAGTGGCTAGAAGTGGAAAGTGTCCCACTCTGTGAAGTTTAAGCTCATGGAAGTGGAAATCAGGTAGCTCAGTATTTTTACTTTCCAAGCTACACATGGACAAATTATTTTGCATTTTTTAGGATATATATATATGCAGTGAAACTTATTGTTATTTCTCTATGGTGAATGGTTTCTGCTCAAGTAAACAAGGCTTACGTGATATTACTGCTACTAGCCTAAATTTTTTTAATGAGATTTTATAACTCATTAACTTTATGGATCTTTTCTAAAGCTCAATAGCTCATCTTTTTCTTAGGCTTACGCGATATTACTGCTACTAGCCTAAATTTTTTTATTGAGATTTTATAACTCATTAACTTTATGGATCTTTTCTAAAGCTTAATGGCTCATCTTTTTCTTATTTTCCAAGGTCAGGGGTCAGAGAATTTGTTTTAATCTCTTAGTTATCAGCTCTTTTTAGATGAGTTTCTCTTATTGATACAAATACGAAAACGAGAAAAATGCCGTCTCGAATTTAATATGGAGCACATTAGGGCTTTAAAATAATAACATTTAGGTTTAAGTTGAGTTTTATTTTTACGTATTTTGTCGGTTAGAAAATGCTGGAGAATGTTGTACTTGTTCAAATGTTCTTACTTTCCTAATCCTGGAAACATAGTTCTAATAGAATTGGGCAGATGAACGGCCTATGAATTTCTATATAATCATCACTTCTCACAAACATTATTCTTGGGTTATTGTTCCTGGCTCTAGAAAAAATCAACTTTTCAACCCCAAAATTGAAGCAAATGAAACATAAACTGTACCTTGATCCCTGCCCTATCGATTGCCCTTTAATCTAATCATTTAAACTCTAAATTGCATGCTATCCAAACCTTCCAGCACCCACATTTCTGCAATTCCTTCAATAAATAGCTTTTAAAGTCAAAACATCCATAACCTTTTTTCATGTGTAAACCCTAGATGTCTTCTTCTACCTTATATAGAACCATAATCC
The DNA here is from genome assembly GCA_034768845.1 of Heliamphora exappendiculata. Lineage (NCBI taxonomy): Eukaryota > Viridiplantae > Streptophyta > Magnoliopsida > Ericales > Sarraceniaceae > Heliamphora > Heliamphora exappendiculata. Next base: position 7,946,167 of record JAOTRH010000001.1, read on the forward strand.
TTCTTGCTTCCGATGACCAAAACCCATCAGAGTTCCAATTGTAACTTGCCTTGATCTAAGTTGATGCCACTCGAACATGAACAAGCCTTTAGGAATCCGCACTTAAAGGAATTTAGGAATCCAAACCCAGGGTTGAACTATAATTCACACCAATTCTAAAAGGAAATATTTTCATTTATTCACTCAATGATCCAAAATACAAGTTTAAGGTCTTTAAATAGACCATTGAGATAACAAAAGATAAATATGAATTTTCTTATCTAAATAAATATTTTCTAAACTAATCCTATTTAAACAAATTTTATCAAAGCAAATTATTCCTATCTAAACAAATCTAAAATAATTAAAATTTATAGAATTCGACTATCTCCCTGGACCAAACACAAATAATTCATAAAGAGATATTTTTTATTTCCCATCATTTCTCCTTAGCTGAGAAGAATTCGACTTCGACGAGTTAGAACTGTGATGTGATAAAAATTGAGGAACCTCCCAGGACGGAACATCTTCTTGTACATTTGTGGGTAATATGAATAGCTCCAATGTGTATTGATACGGAATTAAATTCTCCTAAAGAAAATTAACGTTAGTACGTACCCATATTCAATGAGAATTCAAGTAAACTTGCATGAAGGTTCAAGTTATGGGCAAGATAAATAAGAGAAGAAGTTTAGATAAGTGGAGAAACAACATGATGAGACAGGATTAGTGATAGATCAATGTTGATTGATTAAGGGGACAAATCAGGAAATGGAGGAACAAAACAATGATCACAAACGGAGTCAGAGGACAAGAATTCGTTAGTTTGACAATTCAGCTCAACAAGTTTCTCAAGAGGTAGTTAGGTCGATTAATGGACCAATAGGAACATGCTTACACATGAAACTTTCTTTTTGACTAGACTCATTTGCTGCATAAAGTGGGGACAAATTGGAACAAGTTGGCACCGGGGAAGTTGATGTGGGTAACGATTTTTTATCATTGACTTTAGGCTTTAGAGGCATAAGCAAGATAGGTGTACCATTAGACCAAATGAGGTAACAATTTTTTGGTCTTTTAGTTGTGCTCACATTACACATCCAGGGTTGACCCGGGAGAATAAAGCCACCATATAATGGAAGGATATCACTATAAACATTGTACACATATAACTCACAAATATTGATTGACACTAAACATCTCATGAAAATAAAAAAAGTGGAATTATTGTCCCAAGTTACTTTATTTGGTTGTGGATGTGGCTCAATCACAAGTTTTTCTTTTTGAATGTAAGACTCCAAAATGATATTAATAGGAAAATGCTCATGAATGGCAATTTTGCTCTTTGTTTCTCCATAATATGCAGCTGTATAAAAATTACTAGTAATTTGGCCGGGGACAACAATTGGAGAGGGCCACAAATACGTAGGCAAAGTAGGGAGTGTCATGAGTAGAAGGAATACGATACCTATCCTGAGTCAAATGATTAGGATACCTATTATGAAATCTATGAAGAGAATAATTCCATATTTGATGTAAAGTATGAGCAAGGAAGAGGATGTCATGGTTTTATGTTGGGAAAAGATTGAATATGGATCACAATATCTCATAGTGACTCAAGGAAAAAGGAATAATTAGAACACAAAAGAATAGACCTTTAACAAAAAATTTATAAATTCTCATAACGCTATAAATATTAAATGCAATTTTACAAAAGGAAAATATATACCTTTTCCTGTATTGAATGGAAGCCCCAAACATATTGGGACGCTCTCATGTATGAGCAACCAAATGAAGATCTAAGTTGTTTCTCATTGGACCTACTTCGCGGCTCTTGATTCTATCCGTTCCCTACTGCTCCTGTATAGCTAGGGTTAGGCTGGTCTCTTGCGTTGGTCGAGATGGCGACGAAGTTGGTTCGTCTGTTGAGATGATGGAGGTTTTCGGCACAATTGATGGTTTTTGGAACTCGTGGTCATGATGGGGATGGGGTTGTTGTCGTGAAATGTTAGATCTGGTAAAGGAGGGTTTAGATTTGGCAATTGAGGTTGCAGATCAAGTTATGGTGGCTTCAATGGTTGCTAAAGTAGTGGGTTAGGGTTTCGGTGAAAGAGGATGATAGCAATAGAAGTTGAGTTGCTGGATTGAAAGGGTGGTGGTGGCAGATGGGTGAGGGAATCTTTGGTGATGGTGGTGAGGAGCTAGGGTTTCAAAATGGTAGTGGATAAACAAAGAAGAAGGTCCGATCGGACTGGTTAGTGATGTTGGCAGGTCGACGAAGCAGGTCCGTCGCGAATAGGACTTCGTCGCCGACTAGGGTTTTGGGCTGGGGCTTTGTTGCTGACAGAGATGGAGATCACTGAGGGAATTGCGTTTTCTGGATTTCGTTGCCGACTAGGGTTTCAGGGTGTGACTTTGTTGTGACGGGTGTGGAGGTTATCGAAAGGGGACATCGCGACCTCTCGTGTGTTGAAATGACGAGGGCTTTGGTGCAAAGTTTCTGGTTTTGGAGTGGATTGCCGGCGGTGATGGAGGGTATGATTTGGTGTCGCTGGAACTAGTAGTGGATGAGGCCTCCTGGTGATGGCATATAGGGTTTACTTTGTTTTGGAGATGGAGGTTGTTCGAATGATGTAGAGTTCTTTTTTACCCTTAAAATAGAAATAAATGAAAATACAAATAAAATAAAATAAAAAATTACAATACCGTGTTGTTTATTCCAAATGAAAAAGCGAATCCTAAATAAACAAAAGAAGAAAAAAGAAATTAATAAATAAATAATGTGATCAAAAGCTTAGATAGTGGAACCATGGTCGATGGTGAACCAACAGTTGTGGCTTTTTGGGCGGCAATTTTGGCGGTGGTAGCAGTAAAAATCTCATGAGGGAGATATAGAAATAAAATCTGCATTGTCAGGATTGTTGGCTTAGGCTGCATATTTGGACAAGAAATCGTTAAACGAAATTGTGAACAAATAAGATTGATTTGCTCTAATAGACTAATACCAAGTTGATGTAATACAAACTCGAACAAGCCTTTAAGAATCCGCACGTAAAGGAATTTAAGAATTAAGATCCACGGTTGAATTAGAATCCACACCAACTCTAAAAGTAAATATTTTTATTCATTCATTCAATGATCTAAAATACAAGTTTAAGGCCTTTAAATAGACCATTGAGATAACAAAAGATAAATCTGAACAAATCTTTTCTAAACTAATCATATATAAATAAATCTTATCCATAAAGAGATATTTTATGTCCCCCATCATAAGTTCTTTAAAACTGCCCCACATCAAGTTGGCTAATTTATGAACCATTTGATTTAATATTTACTAGATTTTTTTTCCTATCAATAAATTGATATACGAAGGAGGGGGTGGAAACTAAGAAGCACATATACTTCTAAAAATGTGGTTTGTTGTGTCGGATACCAACATGACGCCACCTTCATTGGACATTTCTAAGAATGTGGTATGTCGCGTAACACACACTGTGTGACACAAACGTGATATGACACTCGTTGGGCACTTACCCAACACATGTTGGACGCTTGTCCAAGCGATTCTTTTTATTCCATGAATTTTTAGAATTGGCAACGCACCTGACACTTATTAGACATAAAGGAAACGAATTATCAGTTTGAAAATAATAGCTTGAAGTAAAGTTATAAAAATAAGAACAATTTAAATTTATACCTACTGATTCCTTGCCCATTAGACTTGTTACGGAATGATGTTTAGATGAAAGATGATGTAAGCCATCTATGATGTATGGATTGATGTAACAGTTTTCTTTTAATTGAGGTTTGAGTTATTTAATTAATTTTGATTTATGCGAGGGTAGGATACTAAGAATTTGAAGATTTACAATAGAAAGCTTTTTTTTGGGGGGGGGGGGGGTGTAGATAATTCATTAATAAAAGAAAACCAACAATAAACAGCCAACGAAGGGGCATACCCCTCACCTGAGCCAAACCAAAGCTCAAAATAGACACTGCTCCAATCACATAAAGCTCCAGGGACAAAACTGAATAACAAACAAAACATGGAGGAAACATACAATATCCACATGAGAAAACATCTCCCACAAACCTCTCAGACAACACCAGACATTACAACTACAGCTGGCTACATCCAAATTGCAATACACAATACCACTATTTAAAGACTCTAGGAGAAAACATCCAAATTTTATAGGGTAATCTATTCTGATCATTGTCTTTTAAAGATTTCCAAGAATCAACTTAGTTCTCATTTCTTCCATCACTTTACTACCAGTAGCTTCAGCAGTTGCACCTAGTGCTCTAAGACTCTAGGAGAAAACATCCAAATTTTATAGGGTAGTCTACTCTGATCATTGTCTTTTAAACATTTCCAAGAATCAACTTAGTTCTCATTTCTTCCATCACTTTACTACCAGTAGCTTCAGCAGTTGCACCTTGTGCTCGAAGATTCTCAGATTCCTTTCCCCATCATAAAGCATATAGAAGTAGCCAAAGACAACTTGTAGATAGTACTTCTAAAACTCTCACCTTTCCTTTGATTTATGGCCCATGCCACTTCTTGTGAGAGCCCAAAATGACCCCTGGTAATTTGGTTTTTTGGCAAAGACCAAGTTCCACATAACAGAAGAGTCAAGACAATCAAAGAATAAGTGGAGATGAGACTTCACTTCATTTGCACACAACACACAATGATATTCCCTTTCCACAAAATTCCATCAACGCACATTTTTCCTGAATCAAACCGCCACATGCCAAGGATGAATCATTTTCTAACTCTACTAGCTTCCTAAGCAGATTTTGTAGTGAATTCTTCATTTCTGGAAGGAAGCCATTCCACTTTATCAGTCCTTTTTGAATTAGAAGTAAGGACCCAAGAGTGTTGTTCATAATTTCAGCAATCACACTATTCCTATCTCTTGGCCGTCTCTTTCCTCCTTGATAGATAATAGAAGAAACATTGGCTCTCAAAGGTCCACCAAGATTAAACACCACTCTTTCACTAAATCTCTGGCACAAAGGACCTAATGGATGCCAATTATCAATCCAAAGAAAGGTATATCTACTATCTACGATTATGTATATGAATAAGATAAAAGGCTGACAACAATCTTAGACCCCAAAATTCTTCTTTTCAGTACCCAACCATAGGAAAGCTTTGAGGCTACCTTCAATTTCCTTCAAAGTCCTTTAAGGCAACACAAAGACTGAGCTCCAATACACTTGGATACTAAAAAGCACAGACTGGATTAGTTAAACTCTACCCTCTCTACCCTCACAAGACAAGAATTTACTAGTCCAGTTATGAATTGTCCCCAGAATTTTATTCTTTAACACCCCCCAGCCTGCTGCTGTAAGTCTAGTGGAAATAAGTGGCACCCCCAAGTATTTAACATGCAGTGACTCTTCAGGAATGTCTAGAATATCAGAGAGAGTAGTCTTAATATCAGCACTGACCCCAGCATAAAACACTGCTCTCTTCCCCATATTAGGCTGCAAGCTTGCAACCCAGAGAAAGAATGGAAATCTAACAAGGTCTGTTTGATAATCTGAAAAGAAACAACATTAGCACCACTTAGGACAAAGATCAACAACAAATGCCAAGCGTGACAGCGTCAGAGATTGACATTGATGAAAAGTAATCCCCATGTTCAATATTGTATTGAAGCAAGGAAGAGAAAGCCTCGATGCCCAATTTGAAGACACGTGGATAGATGGGATCGCCTTGCCTTAACTCTCTAGTTCCTGGAAAATACCCATCTAAAGCAACATTGATTACCACTGAGTACATAGGAGTAGAAACACACTGTCTAACCCACTTTATGAAGAAGTCTGTGAATCTCATAGCCTTCATAGTTTCAAAAAGGAAATCCCAATCAACAGAATTGTAAGCTTTTGCCAAGTCGATCTTTGATACCCCTAGGATCCTCCAACCTGATCCTTTCAGAATATACCAGGCTCAAGATTTTATTCCTCTTTCTGTGGCTGTTGACTTTTTTATGGGAAAACTTTGTTTTTTGATCCCTCGAAGGCTCGAAGCAAGGCAATTAATCACTGACTTCTGTTTTTTAAAAGCCTCTTCAGCAGCACTCATTTTCTCCACACTTCCTTCTCAAGATTGCAACAAACCAAGTTTTGAGGATTCGCAAAGCACTCCTCCTGAAGCTTTTCTAACTCCTCCTTGGCAGCCATAACCCTTTTTTTGATATCAGGATAAAATTGGGAATTTAGGGATCTCAAATCAGGTTTTGATCTCTTTAGCTTCAAAAGATAAACTTAACATAGCAGAACCAGACATGGACTGAATCCAAGAGTCCATAAGCAACTCCTTAAATTTCTAATGTGTCATCCGAAAATTAAAGAATTTAAATGGTTTCTTACTAAGAAGTCTCAACCTGAACATTAGCCAGAACTGAACAGTGATCAGGTATCCTGGGAGCATGCAGGATGACCTCAGATTCAGGAAAAAACATCAAGCCAAAAAGAGTTAACAACAGCTCTATAATTCTGCTTCTCTTTCCCCCAATCCCTTCTCTTTTGTTACTCCAGGTAAACCAGAAACCTTTTGCTACAAAATTAGTTGTTACAGGCTAACCTTTTGCTACCAGATGCCTTCTCTATCAATAGAAAACTTGTTACTGGAGAACTTATCAAAATAATAAAAACAAGAAAAGATGTTGCTACGGAAATGGGATAAAGATCAAAGACCTTATTGTGCCTCTAGATAGGAGACAATATCTAATGGGAGAACAATTTGAGAAACCTAATTTTTGATGCATCAAAATTTCTGGAAACCATGGTGATGAAGATTGTGCCACCTCTGAAAACCTCGAACGTCTTCTTCAAAATGACGTTAAACTCTTTTGTTGTGGAATTAGGTGACTGTGAAGACCATTATGGCTTTTTGTGAGCACTTGAGACATCTCAAGGGTCATAATGTTATAGAAATGTCGTAATGTTGCTAATTCATGTTGCATGGAATACTTTGCACTTAAATCCACATCCTTTCCTGTTCAAAAACAAGTACAGAGTTTACGGTCCATTTTGAATTAGTGATATGCCCAGCAAATGTCGTTCCATCATACAATTCCATTGATTGCCTCAATTAGCTGCAAATAAAAGAGAAATTCCATACTGATAAACAGACTATTTGTAGTAGATTTCTTTCCTAAGGAATGCTAGCAACAACACTAGGAAGGCAATCAAGCTCTTGTTAGGTATGATTCTTGTTGTTTTTGACATGTAAAGCCCACAAAACTGGTTTCTAGTGATTTTTTATTTGTGTATATTTGGGCTATCAAAGTAGTTCATATCTTGGAGGTCTTTGATAAAATTTGCTCTTTGTGAATTGTGTGGTCTAGGTCTCTGTATTCTTCTACATGTTCTACAACTTTTTATTTAATTATTCCAAGATTTTGAGCTTTCTGTTATTTGTCCACCATTTCCTTTTCTTTTTCAGAATGACTAGGAGGTAATAAAAAAAATAGTATCAAAATCACAAAATAGTCGACAGCATAACTTTCATTTGTCCAGTCCTTTCTGAAAAGAAATGGGACAGGAAATTAAATTGCTTTGAAATGCTTAAATATAGTAACAAAAAAGGGAAAAAGAATGAAACAAACTCTCCCAGTTTTTCTTTATTTGACCACTTTAAACCACCTTTTAGCTTTCCCACATTTATTTTCAAGAATCAAAGCAAGTATGGCATCCTTGGAAGAAAAAATGTGTTATTTACTCAGTTCACTGGAGCAATTCTTCTGTACAATTCCTCATAAAAGATAGAAGTAATAGACTACTTTTTTGACGTATCCAAATGCTACTACCAGTGACAGAACTAAGAGAAGACTTTAGGGGGCAGGGGCCCACTTTTCCCATTTTTTCTATGATTTTTTTGGGGGTTATAGCTAGGGTTAACCTCTTTTTAGATTTTTTCTTTTCCTTGGCTGACCAGGGGCAACCCTTGTGAATGCCCATTATCTCATTTTATTTTCTGCTTTCTTAACCCTTTCTTCTCAAGGGTTCCCTTCGAAGCTGCAGTTTATTCAAACCATTAAATGCTCTGGAAGATGCAGAATCCTGAACAATATCGTATTATTGCTTCCTTTTAGATATGCTTTCAAGCTCTCTTTTCCTATTCCCTATTTTCCATTTTTCTATTGCAACTATGAAGCGTTCGTTTTCAGTTATGAATGTTTTGAAACCAGGACTCAACAAAATGGATGATGGTTTTCTTAAGGTTTCTTCCCTTTTGTACACTGAAAGGGTAATTGCCAAAAATTCTTGTACACAGTCAATCATAGAAGATTTTAGGAATTTGAAAGAATGCCAGAGTTTATTTTAATAGATGATGGGTTTTAAATGTACAGAGATCCAATTCCACTATGATGTTTGTTTTGTTCTCATGTTTTTGAGACTTATGTAGATCAGTTTTATTTATTATGTCTTACCTTGTGTAAATTCTTAGTTTTCTTTTTATCTTTTCTTTCCTTTCCTTATGCTTTGATGGGAACAGGACAGTTTATATCAATAGGCCAAAAAAGTTTATTCATGTTTCACTCCCATGAAGATTTACTCCTGCGTTCCATTCCTGGCTACTTTCAAAATAGTTGATCTTCCGGATGGTTGGTTCCACCTGAGGGAATATTGCATACTGCTAGGTCAGGATACAATCTTATGCATCCCAAGGGTGACAAAGAGTTCCTATTTAACCGAATTCCCATAGTCTCAACATCACCGACAACACTTTCCAATCGGGGAAATCCCCAAACCTTAAAAAGCACGCACATGGAAACAAGGAAACAAGCAAACAACGGCCCTAATGTATCATTCTAAAACAGGCATTTTTGGGAAGGCTGTGTTGAGCTTGCCAAACCCACTTGAATTACTGAAACCGACCACACTCCATTTTTTCTGCTGGAACTTACATTTTCTTTTGTAGGTGTGATCTAGCTAATGATAACAATGGAAAGAAATAATGCTATTATTGCATATTAACCAAAAGTCTTAACATAATCATAAATTACAAGATATAAATATAATACAACCTAAAATCTTCATTAGTCTTAAATGACTAAGCTACCCGTTAACTAACAAATAAATAACAAATAATAAAAAATGCTACACTTTCACTCTCTCTCAAACTCATGTTGCGAGTCCCATGAGCAGTTTGAGTTTGCCAAGTAAGAATCGAAAACGAGCCAAAGTGTGAGTCTCGGTGAAAAATTGACAAGTTGTAATGATGAGGAGACGAATGGGAAATTAATAGTACTAAGTTGAAGATGATGACGAACGAAGTGACGATTAATCTTTATATACTTTGTACGTTTATGGAAGATAGAGTTATGAATCATTTGAATTGCACTTTTATTATTATAGTAGAGAGAAGTAGGAGAAGAGAGAGAAACACCTAAATCAGAGAGGAGCCAGTGAAGTCAAACAATCTCAACGGTAGCACGAGTCACGGCACGATATTCAGTTTCAACAGTAAAACGAACAATGACAGACCGTTTCTTAGTTTTTCAGGCAATGAGAGTCACTAAGAAATACATAAAAGCTAGTAGTATACTTGCAATCAGATACATCATTAGCTCAATTAGCATCAGCATAAGTAAAGAGTCGATGATGACGATGAAGACAAGAATAGGCTCTGAAAAATAGTACCATGAACAAAACGTAGAATGCGAAGCAAAGCTGCCCAATGAGTGGAGTTAGGAGCAGAGACAAACTAACTCACGAAATGAATGGCATATGCAATATTATAAACAGTTACAGTAAGGTAGACCAGACACCCAACCAGCTTTTGGTAGATAGTGGGATCCTCAAGAAGAACGTCATCAGAAGGAGAGAACTTAGCATGCAACTTAATGGGAGTATCTACAACCTTATCGTCAGTGAGACGAGCACGGTGGACTACCTCATTTGCATATTTTGATTGACACAAGTGATAACCTGTGGGGGAAGAAGCAACGTTTATACTTAAAAAGTATCGCAAATGGCCCAAATCTTTCATCTCAAATGCATGAAATAAATGCAGTTTCATTTCAAAGGTAGCAGTAGAATCATAACCAATGATAATAATGTCATCCACATATAATAACAAAATAACCACCCAAATTGGAGTTAAACCAATCTAGGTAAAAGTGGACTGGAAGCGATCAAACCAGGCATGGAGAGACTACTTCAAACAATGAAGGGCACGACGAAGTAGACAAATAGAACCAGGAGGATACAGAAGGCTCGTGGGAGGATGCATTTAAACTTCCTCATTAAGATGCCCATTGGAAAAAGCATTCTTGACATCTAGCTGAAATAGAGGCCATTGACGAATTGCAGCAATAGATATCATAGTACTAACTGTAGTCATTTTGACCACTGGTGCAAATGTTTTCTCATAATTAGTCCCATACTCCTAAGAAAAATCATTGGCAACTAATCTGGTCTTATAGTGCTCCAGAGAACCATCATAATGAGTTTTAACTTTGTAAACCTATTTACATCAAATAAGATTTTTACCGGCATGCAATGGAACCAAATCCTAAGTACAAATCTTCTGAAGAACAGTTAATTCTTCTTGCATGACATTGATCCAGTGGGGATCAGTACATGCCTCTTTATAGGGTTGGGGCACAACATAAGTATGAATAATAGATAATAAAGCATGATAAGAAAACGAAAAACAAGTATTAGAAAAGGCAAGTCTTACCGACAGAGTACGGGTACACAAAGGATAGTGTCATTCAGGAGGATCATGATCCACAGAAACAAAAGGAGCTATGTCAGAGTTGGTGGAGTGGTGTTGAGAAGGAGACAATAAACTAACATGGGAGATGTAGCTGGAGGACGAGATGTAGAAGTAAGGTCAGAAACATCGAGAGTTTGAGTGAACTCCTCGGAAAGCATATCATGCAGAAAAAGATCAATATGAATTAAATCCTATTTGGGGACTAGGGAAAACTTTGGAGAGAGAGTAAAGTATGAATGTCTCTCAAGAAACATAACATGACGAGAGACATAAAGGTGTTTAGATGCAGGATCATAACATCGATACATTTTTTGTTGAATACCGTAGCTCAAAAGACAGAGCTGAACGAGCGCTAAGTTTAGTGCGCTCTCGTTTGAAAAGAAGGACAAAACAAACACAACCAAAGACACAACTAGTAATTAGGAGTATATCCAAACAACTTTTCATAAGGAGACCTGCCAGAAAGAAGAGGTATTGGTATGCAATTAAGATGATACATTGTAGTAAGCACTCATTCTCTCCAAAAACTAGTTGGGATAGAGGAAGAGAGAAGAAGGGAGCAAGTAATGTCTAGGATGTGCCGATATTTTCTTTCAGCTTCACCATTTGTGCGAGAGTATCAGAACAGAAAAATTGATGAATAATGCCATAAGCAGTTAAGAAGTATGTGAATTTGGTTAGGAAATACTCCTCACTCAAGTCAGAACGAATAGTCTTTATAGTGATAGAAAATTGAGTATGAACCACGGATGAAATGTGCGGTAAATAAGAAAAAAGTCAGATTTGTGAGTTATGAGATACACCCAACAAACACGACTATAATCATCAATAAAAGAAACATAGTACACTGAGCCTCCTTTAGTTGTAATAGGAGAAGGACTCCACACATCAGTATGAACAAGAGAGAAAGGAGACGTAAAAAGAAAAGTACTATGACTAAAAGGTAAAACTGACATTTTTGCAAATTTACAACCACTGCATTTAGAATTGTCACTAGTAGTCACTTTACACAAATGAACAGACTGAGCTAACATTTTTAAACGCTCACTAGACAAATGGCTAACCTAGAATGCCAAAGATAAAATGGTGACGAATGTTGATTTAAGTGAAAGGAAATCAGAGTTGTAGAGGAAGGAAGTGTAGGAATGTGCAAACTTTCCATTATATATAGCTCACTAGCCCAACGTCCAATCCCAATCTACTTCTGAGATGCCTGATCCTGAATAACATAACCAGAGGAAGAAAACAAAATATCAAAATCGAAATCAAAAAGTTGACTACTAGATAGTAAACTAATAGACAACTGAGGTACATAGAAGATATCAGGAATAGACACAGAAGAAGAGGAACAAGAAAGAACTGAACGAATAGAAACAACATGCATAGAAGAACCATTTGCAGTAGAGATAGTGATGGGGGAAGAGGGGAGAACATAGTGACTTAGACAAATAAAATTTAGTGTCCTATGATGAGAAGATCCAGAATCAAAGATCCAAGTATTAGGTAAAATACTTGTATGGTAAGAACTATGCAAACCTGAAGTAGTCATAGCAAAAAGAAAAAAATGAGTATGATCAAAATATTAACTTGCCAGTCAAAGTATCATCGCAAAATTTCATTCAAATGTTTGTGTTAAAATTTCATGCTAACAATAACTTATGAATGCTTCTGAGCACCAGATCCAGGGTTGGTCTTGACTGGAGTTCTGTGGGATATTAGGAAAAGATGTCCACTTTGGTGTGTAGGTTGCCATCCGCTCTGGCCATTGTTAATTGGCTGCGTATTCCAAGTTACGCAGTTGTGTGAACCATATATATGGTTGTTAGGCTTGCACTCTATGTAAGAAGTCCGCTTTAGAAGTAGATTTAGCCAAGATAGTTGTCCAGATAGCATCCTTATTTTTTGTTGGACTCCGCCTGGTTGCCTTGAGTACGCCATTCTCAATGAAATTTTCATTCTTTGCTATGTAGCCTGCCACGTGAGCATCAGAACGTGAAACTTGTATGTTTGGATGGAAAGACCTATTCAGTACTTGTGGGTCCTTGATATCGCAGTGTTGAGGAGTTGTGATGTTGAACCTTTTCTCCGTTTGTAGAAGGATGTGAAGGTGAGGCTCATCTTCTTGATGGAGTTCTATAGCAACCCTTATATATGTAGGATTGTATGGTAAGAATAGTGACCAGATGTGGTCTAATACAAATTGTGCAATTAAATTGCACTGGGTATAGGTTAGGAAGAGTGATTTTTTTTGAACTCTAAAAGAACATGGAAGTCTGGCCATATTTATAATAGTGTTGGGAATAGTGATTTTAAAGTTTTATTAGATATACTATAAGTGAGAAGAATGAGAAAAGAGAAGAGATACTTATAATGAACCCTAAAATGGTACAGCTATCTTTAGGGGCAAAACCTAATATAATATTACAGGTTTTGCCCCTGCGCGCTGTTAGGCGCGCCACCTGTCCCGACAACCCACATAGGTGACGTCATAAAGTAAGTGGGCCGCACATTGTACAGGTTATGTTGTCGGGTATATCTCACTTGTATCTAATGGAGAACAGCTAGCACCGACAAGATTTAAAAGTAAATAGTAAAAAGTACACTACAGTGTAAAGTGAGGAATCTTCCTCTCACTTTTATTTTGAATTTGAAATTTGAATCCAAGGTAACATGGACTATTATATTCCGCCATATAAATATATTAAATAATAATTTAAATAATTATAAAAAATAAATAAAAATAAATTAAAATATTCACCTGGAAAGTATAATAATTATATCCCCCACTTAGAGGTAAAAAACTTTCAACTGAAGTTTCATATCATTAATAATAAAATAATTTGGGGAGATTAAAAATATTCTCCTCGAAGAGGAATAATTTCTATTTAGGCATATTTTTTTTTTCAAGTGGTATTTATGATATAGATGGCATCCAATGCTGTATATTCCTCACTATTAATCATGTAATTCTGTAGTTAAAATAAAAGAAATATATTATTTTAATAAAGCAAATATTATAGATGTGATCTAAATTAAAAAAATAATTTTTAATTGACGTTACCCCATAATAGTATATTTTGATAACTATAAATAGAGTATGGTATATTGTCATTGTCCTATAACTATGGATTCTCGATTTAGAGAGATTTTTTCACATCTGCTTACTGACATCCATTGTGAAATAAAAAAAAAATTATTTTCAATATTATGTGGAGTTTTCCCACGAATATTTATTTTTTCGGAAAGAAGAAATGCTGGGAGAAATTATTCGAGGTGCTGCACGTGGAATGCACACGTGGGCACTGAAGTGCGATGCCCATTGTCTTGGAGTCTTCTTCCGTCACCTGTTGAAGAGAGGAGACTATGAGTGCATGTGCTAAAAGGGGAGCTGCCCCATAGGGTAATGGAGGGCATTGCCTTCGTTGCAGATAATTACCCATGTGATGATGGAGGATACTATGCAGACTCAGTACATGATTGTATGGCGGTCGTACGAGATGCTATCTGTCGAGGAGTCTTCTCAGCCTATGACATAGTCATTCTCCCAGAAGAATGCAACGTGCAGTTAACCACGTAGATGCTGTACGTGAGTGATGTCATGGTTGGTCCACAAGGAATATTTGGGGTCCCACAGAAAGAACCCAATGTATCAATGATCCACTAAATAAATGCAATGAATTTTCTTTTCGTTATCATCTTAGTATATTATTTTACTCCTTCGTCGCATGATAACATTAACACCCCATACCCACTGATTTCCATTAAATATTTTCAATTGTATTATGTGTATCCCAACCTCAATGGGTTGGTCAGAGTAGACATCAATCACATTTAAAGTTATTAAATGTTTAGAAAAAAAAAATTAACATATTAATTTATGCCTCGTAGAATTTTATCTTTCAGAGAGTTTAATAGGATTCATCACCTTGCAGAGTTCCAAATATAACTCATGTCAGAATTCTCAAATGTGTGGAGTCAAATCATAAAGAGTACTAAAATTCAAACCTTCACATTTCTCTCACAGAAGTGGCGTGTGAAATCATAAATAGTAAATCCCAAAGTAGAAAATACTGAAGTGCAAATGCAAGTAAAACCAAACTGAAGGTCAATCTCAAGGTAATGATGGCATATCCATTGTAAACGAAGTCCAGCAGGGTCGCTGACGATGACCAAACGTTGCGGCGAGGTCGCCGGTGATAGTCAAAGGGCCTGATTAGGTTGTTGGTATTGATCAAAGGTCCGATGAAGGTCTCCGGAGATCTATAATGCAAGATTAGGGTCAAACAAGCTCGATGGTGGTCGCCGATCTACCCAAGGAGGTCGTCAATGGTCGGTGCTGCAAAATGAGGGATGGCAAGGGTTGTTTGTTGATGGCTAACGTTGAAAGGGGTGGCGGCTAGGGTTTTTGCGATTGGTTAAGGTCTATTTGAATGATTTCGAGCACTCCAAGGGGCGACAGCTAGGGTTTGTAGAAGGGTTAGGGTTTTTTTCTTTTTCGAAGGATCTTAGATCTAGAATGATAAGATTCAAAGGTGGTTAGGGCTTCAAAGGGTCAGCGCCAAAGAAGAAGGAGAAGTCAATGACGCTGGAAAGGCACGAAGGGTTTCGAAGGTCTTTGCGAACAGTTACAACAATAGCTTTTGCGAAGAAGAAGAAGTCGACGATGGTAAAGAGATTGGTGGCTAGGATTCCAGATCAGGGCCAAATGAGGAGGAAGAGGTCGGTGGCGGCAGGCTAGGGTTTTGATGTCATCTCTTATACCACGATAACAAAGGGAGGAAATAATGCTATTATTGCATATTAGCCAAAAGTTTTAACATAATCATAAATTATAAGGTATAAATAGAACACAACTTAAAATCCTAATTAGTCTTAAATGACTAAGTTACCCATTAGCTTACAAGTAAATAACAAATAACCAAAAATACTATATTTTCATCGCTTGAATCCAAAATTCCTCAAATACTCTCGTACAGGGCCAACAATTTAACCTATGTGCTTTCCTATAAAAGGAAGAAAAAACAATGCCACCGATCTCTCCATTTGAACTCTGAACCATTTTTTGTAAGTAATTAAAAGTTCGTTTCTTTTAACTAAATCTTTAGGTCTTGACTCGACCTTTAAATTTTCTTTCAGCTAGGATTCATCATTTAATAGTTCATATGTAGTTTTGATTTGATATAACCAAGCTGTGTGACTTAAATCTTGAATTGTTGGAACAAAGATGCAGCTATTAACCTTTGGAAGGTGGGAGGGGGTGCAATCATTTGAAGATGCTTACCATCTTAAAAGTTACCGAATATGTTATTCGTTTGGATTTTTACTTTTACCTTCAGGTGAAAGAGAATAATATTCGGTATGCTGCTCGATGCTCTCAAGACCAATGCCATATGCAACAAGTGTAAACTTTCTCAGGCTTGTTTTTGGAGAATGTGTTGTCTATTTGATTGAGGTGGTCTGGAAATAAAATTTAAATCTCTCTAAATTCCCTCTTTTGACAACAAAGTTGTTCTTTTCTCTCTCCGCATCTATTTTTTTTTGAGATGCACTTCAAAAGCACTACCAAATAAAAAAGTCGCCAATTATTGTTTTCTGGCAACTTTTTGAGAAAGGTAATCTATACTTACTGAGAATTGTCTTCATATTTTTTAGGATTGTGTGAGGCTCCCGTGTTGTGTGGTATGTGATGAGAAAGATGTGCGCACCCTTATCCTCACACGTGAAGATGTTATTTTTGTGTTTTGAACCCATGATTCCAAGATCGTTATGGAGCAACCTTACTAAAGCACTAAGGGCCGTCCCCATCCCTTTGGCTTTATATCAATTTTCTCCCTTTTAACTCTTTGCAATCAAACTATTATTGTCTCCGAATGTAGATTGGACCGAGACATATCGTTAGACAATATTCGTACACTGATCTCATGTCCTTAAATATGGCAACTTGTGCTCTTTACTATTGCACCAAATAGTGGCCCGCCCATAATTATGTCTTGAGCTGGATCTGTGAATTTGGGAAGTTGACCCAGTTGATTAATTACAAACATAGAGAAAAGGGGGATCAATTACAAAAATAGAGAAGTTGATCCTAGTTGATTGATTTATTAATGCTTCCAACTAATACCAGTTGGAAGCACTAATAAAGTGCTTAGCAAAATCAATCACATGGTGTTTGTAAAGAATGGAAATCATTTGTTTGTTCAATTCTCTGTCTGATGCTATGACCATTGAACCCAATCTTTAAACAGGGAACAGGGGTGGCCAGTCATTGAAATTCCAGAGGGAAGGGAAAGAAAAGGTTCCACTCAAATTCTATTATGAAACTTGCTACTAGGTTAGAGGTGAGTTTCTCTTTTCTCCATACAATTCTTTCAATTCGTTATGGCATGGGAAGGACATGAACTGCTGAACATCTAGGCCCTGTTTGTTTAAGGATCAGGAGGGATGGAATTGGACTGTACAGGAATAATTTCATCTAATAATTCTATTGAAATTATGTTAAACCAAACAATATATTATTTATTTTTTAATTATTTTACTTTTAACCAAACACCATTCAGTACAAAAAAATACCATACTAAATAATTCAATTTATGATACTCTAGATATTAATAATTTGAGTACAGTAATTATCATGTGAAAATAGTTTTTCAATAAGGCTCGTTATGCTCCTGTTTGGGATAAAAAAAGGTTGGCTTTTTTGGGTAAAAAAATAAAAAATAAAAAAATCACAAGTTATACTGTTTGGAATTCTAGAAAAAGCAACTAAGAGGTTTTAAGTCATACTATTTAGTACTTTAGAAAAAGAAACTAAGTTTTTAACTCTTTTTTTCTTTATTTTAAAAAAGTTAAAATCTCTTAAAATGCATGGTTTTTTTTTCTTTTTTCTTTTTAAAGAGTCATGCTAGCCTTACCAAAAAGCATAACCGAATGGGAAATTACCGAAAATGATGCACCAAGATTTCACAAAAAAATATTATAAAATAAAATCAGATCAAGCATTGCACAATATTGTGCTATTTTGAATATTTTGTTTTTGAACATATTTTTATAATAAGAATTGTTTATTTTATAGCATTTATTAATTTTATTATTCACATGAAAAATTAAGTTAATTGGATATTTGTACCTATATGATCTAATTATATTTATTTATCACTATTTTTTGTAAAATTATATTATCATTTATTTATATTTTAACAAATGTGATCTACTCACAAAGTTATTAATATTCGATTAATTTAATTTTTTACACAAATAATCTACTTAATAAATATTACATAATAAATAATTTCGATTATAAAAATATGTTAAAAAAGGGTAATACTAAATGTTCCAATTAGATTTTTTTGTCTTTGAGCTTAAAATAAAATAAAAAAACCAAAAAATCCTCGTTTGGGAACCCTAAGACTTTTAGGTTTTTAGTCTTTTCGTAAAAAATAAATGTGTATAAAATTTTATATATACTTAAAAAACATTGTTGAAGAAAAGAAGTCCTAAATAATTTTTAACGAGGCGTGCTACCCATACAGAAAAACGATCGAAAATTTTGATCGAAACATCTTAACACACGTGTCATGATTACGTTTACGCTCATGCTCACCTTCATGCAAGACTTGATAATTCCCCCATCTATGGTGCCTCCAGATCCATCTCTCTCTCTCTCTCTCTCTATGGTAAAGCTTGTAGTTTCGAGTTTAGGGTTCCGTTTTACCTTTTTTATAACTATTGTATATTTATTGTATCGAGATTTTAAATTCTAATTTTATAGAAACTAAAAATCACATGGGGGTTAAAAATTGGTTGTTATTTATTTAATCTTTTCAATTCTTTCTTCGCCTTCATCGCCATCTCTACGACGTCGGTCCATCAAAAAATAACTCTTTATTGCCATTTCTGCGATGTCGGTCCATATATCTCGGCAACAAGTTCTGCTTCTCCACCCTCCTCTCCACTATCCTCTACGACTTCTTTCTCAACACCTTCTTCACCAACGACGCCCACTGAGAACATTCTCACTAGTAAAAAAATATTGAGAACATTCTCAGTGGTTCGATGCCGCGCGAGCTACCTCTACTCAACTATTATCTCTCACTCTTCGCTCAAGTGATCTCTCTCGTTCCACCTCGGCAACAAGCTCTGCTCCTCTACCCTCTTTTTCACTCTCCTTTACGACTTTTTTCTCAACACTTTCTCCACCAACGACTTTCACTGAGAATATTTTCACTAGTAAAAATTATTGAGAACATTATTAGTGGTTAAAATCATTGACAATTTTCTCACTGGTCAAAAATATTGAGAATATTCTCCCTAAATCAACTCATTCTAACTCGTTCTCAATCTCGTTCAATTCTTCTTTAGTGTTGTAACAACCTCAACGCTTTTCTCTTATTCTTTCAATGATTCTTTGAATCTTGAACAAATCATGGTTGTGCCGATTAAAAAAACCGTGGTGTGTTATCGATGATGAAACGTTGTAGCGATGGTTGGTCGAAAAAAGCATGGTACTCGACTTGTAGTTGTGAATCGCAGAAGATGGTGAAATGATTGTCGTCGATGTTTGAGTCTTTTTTGCAGGTGGCGAATAAGATGTTCTTTACGCGTTCATCGTCTCATTCCAACTATTTTCTTTTAAAAAAATTGGTAAAAAAATTCGGTAATTTTTTCGAGAGGTTTAGCATTTTTGATTTTTAAAATGTATTAAAAAGTGCATAAAATGTTTCCCATACAAAATCTCGTCGAGAAAAATTAATTACACCAATAATTTTGTTATTATTTAAAAAATTGAGACATGCTTTAAATTTTAACTTAATAAAATTATACTAACTAATATGAAATTTCTTTTAAAGAAAAATAAGAATTATTTCAAA
>JAOTRH010000001.1:7966954-7980482 GCA_034768845.1 Heliamphora exappendiculata
AACAACGATTTTGAGGACGATTTTGGGATGAACAGTGATTTTGAGGACAATTTTAGGATGAAACGGTTATTTTTCGTTAAATTAAACAAAAATTTTAACGGTTTGGATCTCTTTAATGTTAAAATAAAATCTGAGAGGTATTACTGTAATTTTTGAAACTACATAAGGATTTTTATTTTTGTCAGAAACTTTAAAGAGAACAGTGTAATTTACCCTATGTTTTTATGTACCATTTGGTTTATATATAAGGGTAGGATTAACTACTATTTATTAGGCTATGGCTAATAATTTAATAGAGGTATTTTTTTTAATATTAATATATTTTTAAGTGTGAAACCTATTATTTTTATAAATATTAATATATTTTATATAAATATTTATACATTATATATCTCTCAATCACCGCCCATTAAATGGTAATGAGTATTTTTCTATATCTATATATAATAATAATATGTATGACATATATAAAACAAAATTCTAAACACATGCATTCCGACCAATGCTGGATAGGATAGGCTCATTAAATGTGTAAAAATATATTTATAAATGTGCCTGAAAAGTATACAAGTGTATACAAAAGGGCAAATTATTTGGTACACAGGTAATATCACGTGATTGTCTCTACAAATAAAGATTTTTAATGCAAGCTAACTGAATTATTATTGTCTTTCAATCACACACGATAAACACAAAATTTACGTAATTCAAAAAATATGTTTACATCCACGAATATTATGAATTTTCACTATATTGGCCAAATATACAAATTACAATAATTTCTAAACTTTTTTATGTCTCTCAAGAGCCTCTTGGCAATTTTCCTATTGAATACAATATAAAATGATATAAACCCTAGGTTTAAAACGGCATACTGGCACAATGACGTTCAAGCTCTGAACGAGTGCCTAGCTTGCGCCATATACTGAAAATCTCAAGGTGATCTGCCGCTAGAATGTCCCTCGAGCGCCTTGCTAGCGTCAACTTCTGGAGAACCGGCACTCGATTGCCTAACTAGCGCTCTGCTAGCGCTAACTTTTAGAATTCTGTGTTTTGGTACTTATTAGGCCCAATACATCCCAAAAATCTCCCATTTGTAGATTAATCCAGCACATGACCCAATATCGTTAATAGAAAAATATCGCAATCACACAGCGAATCAACCCAGCAGCAACCAACCTTGTCTTTAAGCTAGAAGATCGACTGAAACTGAGCATAGCTTCAGTTTTTTAATGGTGATCGTCTTTGTTAGCATGTCAGCAAGATTCTTACTGCCACAAATCTTCTCTAGATATACGTCAATGGAATGTGCTTCGTCCACGAATGAAATACCAAGTTTTTTACAAATGAATGGCACTCTAATTATTATTGAATAGAACATTGCCCACTTCTTCTTACCCAATTCATTTAGAAAATACTGTTATCAAGTCATCTTCTTATTAGCTTCAGTGACAGTGACATACTTGGCTTTTGTCGTACATAAAGCCACTATTTTCTGCAATTGAGACATCTAACTAATTTTCGTACCACCTAAAGTAAAAACATACTCTATTGTACTCTTTTTATGATCCATGTTACCACTCGAGTTCGCATTCGCACAACTATGCAAATCTATCGGACTCCGTTTGAAACACAATACTGCGTTTGATGTACCTCTCAAACACCTAATAATCCATTTTACTACCTCCCAATGTTGCTTTTCAGATTGCTCATGTACCTACTGACAACTCCAATTGCATGCAATATGTCCGATTTGGTGCAAACCATAACATACATTAGGATTCCGACGGTTGAGGCATATGGAACCCGTTGCATGTACTCATGCTCCTGCTCAGTCTTAAATGATTGATCCTTAGCAAGTCGGAAGTGACTAGGCAAGGATATACTCACAAGTTTTGTATTTTGCACACTGAATCTATTAAGAACTTTCTTTACATATTCTTTCTGTGATAGTATCAAAGTCCCTACAGCTATATCCCTCTTAATTCTCATCCCGATAATTTATTTTGTAGTATCCAGTTCTTTCATTTCAAACTATTTAGATAGCTTCAGCACAAGTATAATTGCCGTCAACTTCACAATTGGATAAAAGATTTTCATATAGTCGACACCCCCTTTATATTGAAACGCCTTCACAACTAGTTTGGCTTTGTAATATTTGCTATCGTCATGTTCTTCATTGATTCAGTACACTCACGTGTTATTCTTCCCCTATAGTAGTTCGGTTAATTCCCATGTTTGATTTTTTATGAGAGAATCCATCTCATCTTGTGTAACTAACTCCCACTTAATTGAATCATCAACCCAGAAAGCATTATCATGCCATTTTTGTTCAGCCTCGTCAGATAGCAACAACTAGTACAGTGATGAAAAATATTATTGTGTAGGCTTAGGGATTCTAATAGACCGTATCAACTCTGTCACAAGTGCATGCGATTTTACCTACTGAATCATATTTTTAGGGTTACTTTACACCATACTGTTCACATCTTTTTTAGAAATTTTCTCTAACTCAACATGTTCAGTAGGCTTTTCATACATATTGGTCAATGTCGCTATCAAACCCGTCGTTGTCTTCTCCTTCGCAATATTAAATGCAACATTCCACGATAGGGTTAATCGAATAACCCCTAAGACCTGTCTACCAAGGCGTAACCATTCTTTGTCTTTCACGCTTTCTAGTTTCTCTTCTCTGAGGGGTATATATAGATTCTTCCAGCGCAAATAATCTTCAATTTGTATCTTTTAGAATTCAAAGTCTGCATCGGGAAACTCCTCAATCTTGAGGTTCCCGTTTTCCACGACTATCACTTTCACTCAACAAACCCAAAACACTAATACCAGCTCTTGAGGTTAATGAATGAACCCTCAATAGGATGTTGACATAAACAATCACGAATAAGAACGAAAAACAAGTATGAGAATCAATCACACGAGAAACACAAGATTTGTGTAGTTTAACATGAGTGCCTACGTCTACGGATGCTGTGCGTTTTCTTTATATAAGGCAAAGATATTTTCATGCATTTCAGGTGTCTCTCTGGCAACATTTCTATTGAATACAATACAAAACGATATAAGAAATTCTAGATTTAAAATGTACTGACGTGGCGACGTTTAAGCGCTCGACGAGTGCCATATACTTGAAATCTCATTGCGCCATGTATTGGAGTATCTCTCACAACAATTGTCACACGGTACTCAAAAAATGCAAAATAATTACTCTCTACTTTTTTATAACATCATTGAATA
The DNA here is from genome assembly GCA_034768845.1 of Heliamphora exappendiculata. Classification (NCBI taxonomy): domain Eukaryota; kingdom Viridiplantae; phylum Streptophyta; class Magnoliopsida; order Ericales; family Sarraceniaceae; genus Heliamphora; species Heliamphora exappendiculata. Next base: position 7,970,207 of record JAOTRH010000001.1, read on the forward strand.
AGAATACCATATAAACAATACAATTTAATTCATAATACTCAAGGACTACCAAATGATTACTCATATAAAAGTGTTAAGATTTGTAAAAATATGCATTGAAATGTTTTTTTTTTTTTTTATCTTTATCATTATCTTAATCAATGTCTTATGGGCGTTGTATATCAAGGTCCATGAATAAAAAATACATAAATATTTATACAAAATATATTAATATTTTCAAAAATAAATAATTTTACCTTAAAAGGTGTTATTATTACATTTTTATTCATTTTATTTTATTATTTATAGTCTAATAAACAGTATATTTATCGTTATCTTTTCCATATAACGATTGTCACAACGATTTGACCCAATCTCATGTTTATTTTAAAATATTGTTGTTATTATTTTTAATATTTTTATAATTCTATTAGATCTTTTTACTTCTAGAATTATTTTTATTGAGCAGACCTGGGAAAAAAAACTATTGTTAAAGTATTTTAAAAAGAAAAGATAAAAAGATTTAAATAAATTAATAAGTCATTTTCTTTTATTTATTTCAAGTGTTTATTTGTTGATAATTTTACAATTTTTTAGTTCCCTACGTTTTTTCAGAGGGAAGCTCCCTACGTTGGGAAGACCTGAAAACTACATTTTTTCAGCAAAAAAAATAAAATAAAATAACAAAACTTGGAAAATATCACAAAATTATCCCAAACTATGCTTTATTTATCCTGTAAAGCTGCCTTTATTAAAAGTTCAGCATGTTCAAATTTTTTCTGCAAATAAAAACAATAAAACCCCGATTCCTTTAAATTACAAAGATTTTAAATATGTTTTTTTTAATCGAAGTTACAGAAAGTTTTTTAAGAACAAAGAAGTCACATTTTTGTAAAAAAAAAAACTTATTTTTTTTATTTTCTAGTTACCAAGTAGCAGGAATCTAAAAATTAAAAACAATCAGAACAACTTTTTAAGAAATCACTAAAAATAAAATACAAAAATAAAATGTTTATACCGAACATGACCTAAGATTGCAATCTCAACATGATTAGACAAGGGCTACACATAAAAGTCCATTAAAATAAGAAAATTAAAAGCATTCACTATCTTGCATTTGAGCATATTCACATGTAAATCAAATTTTGGTTACGTATAAGAACTAGTTTGGCTGAAACATCAAGTAAATTTTTTATTTTCTGTGAATTTTTTAATTTTTAAGTCAGATTTTTTTATGTATAAGAACTGCATACTTCTGTGACAGAGTTAAAACATCAAGTTAGTTTTTTTTTTTCTCGTGAATTTCTTAATTTTTCCGTCAAATTTTTTAAATATATACATTTTGGTTCAATTTGACTTATGGAATTGAAAATTCTAAAAAAAAACCTGATCAAATTTATTTATTTTTTCATTTTCCAAAATTTATTATATTTTTATACTTTTGGATTCCTTGATCAACTTGGAAAAAAATTGACTTAAAGCTAATAAAAACCACTTCCAGCAAGAAATGTCATCAAATTGGCTTAAAGCTAGAGATGGGCTCCAAAATAAAGTATCTACAAAAAATGATTTTTAATTATAAAAATAATTAAATAATTTCAAATATCGCAGGATTATGCTCTTGATAAATAAGAAAATTCGTTACAAATTAGAGTGCAATCTTTAATTTTCACCTAATCAATGATTGAGAGTTTGCCTGTGTTTGGACAAGCTATTTTTTAGTAGTTTTTAAGTTTTTTAACTTTTTTTTTGTAAAATAATAAGTGTCAAATTATGTAGCAAAAATGAAAAAAAAAGGTAAAAAAATCTTAATAAGCCAAATCAATTGACTTTTTTGAGACTTTTAAGTTAAAAAGCTTAAAAAATAAATTAGTCCAAACACAGACTTAATATTTTTTCACTCAAAAAAAATTTCGACTGAATAAAGTAAAAGCACATTGAAAATAATAACACCTAGATATTATAAGAACATGTTTTCTGTTCTGAATTAGTATATTTGGATTGAACTAAAAAAAATATGTAGGATTTTATTTGCATTGAATATAAATATTAATCTCTCATATAAAAATTAGCAAATCAAAATGCATGAAGCAGAATAAATTATATGTATAACTTCCCTACTATTTAATTATCGCATCTAGCAATCTAATCAATTTTAGGCATTAAAGTACATGACCCACGCCTACTTAATAATTGCCCATCACTTATACAGAGCATCATGCTAGTGGTGTGGATACTATGTGTAAAACAATGTTTGAATTAATACAGTGGGTGTTAGGCCAACTTTTTTTGCTTAGTTTTTAAATTTTTGTTATTAATTTTAAGTAAAATTATAATATTTTTTAAATACTCCTAACTTTTGCTTTAAGTTTTAATTATATTTTTTTTATTTTAATTATAAACTATAATTTTTATTAAATTCTTATAATTTTTATTATAAATTATTACTTTTAGTAATTTCGAATAACCCTCAATTTGTTTTAAAATGCATAAAGGTCAAGTTGTAAGAATTTAGATGGAGTGTTGGATTTGCAGCAGAGACTGTCTTCGAAGCTTCCGTTTGGAGCGTATTCGTAGATGAGGATCCAGGATTCCGGGCAAGACCCTATTAGTGACCAGATGCCTCAACTTTGGCCGGTATTGTGTCTTTGAGAGGTTAATTGATTCGGTGAGTATATTGTTAAAGAATAATTTAGTAAATTTGAATATAGTTAGATTTGATCAAATTTCATTGTGTAAATAGATCTGGTCGAGTCAGGATACAGTAATTTTTTTGATACATATTATTTATATAATCAGTGTGTGCACAACTGATACAATTATAAGTTGCATGTTATTGTTAAATGCATATAACTCCCCTAAATCACTAATGTATTTTTTTAATTTAAAACTATGTTATAAGAAATTATTATAACAGATACTTAATACTGATAAATGTATCAGTAATATATGCGTAGTGAATTAGAGTTGAAATATATCGATGACTTATCTTCTTTATGAAAATATTTTTACTAATTATTGATAAATATATCAGTGGTCATATTTGGTTGCGACGAGTTGAAACATATATTAAAACTAATAATTTTGTAGATTTAAAAATGTATCAAATTTATGTATATAATGAAATAGTTTTGAAAATGTATTATTTGTATGTGAGTGTGTATCGTTTGTATGTGTTATGGCGACGAGTAATTTCGCCCAACAGAAAAAGAGAGAAGTTACTTAATTTAAGAAATACGTCATTTTTAAAAAAAAATTTAAATTATGAGATATATATATATATATGGAGAGAGAGAGAGAGAGAGAGCATTTTTGTGAGTTAATTATTATATGAGATTAAATCTATAGAAAATTTTTTTGTAAGACTTAAGCTCTATTATCAGTTAATAATATAACTTTTACTTAAATTTCTCAAAATTATTTTCTTATTATCCCATTTTGATGCCTACTAACATTTAAAACGTGGTCTTTACTACTTTAATTTTGAAATGATTAATTTGTATTTTTAAACAAATGATTTGCCTTATGTATTATCTTTCATGTTTTGCAAATTTATTTGTACAAAATAATTAATATTTTCAACGAAGAAAAGGCAACTGATAGTAAATCAAGTGGCAAAAATTTTACACAAAATTTTATCACAGAAATATTCAAGAAATCCCTATTATCTATTGTAACTGTCACAAAAAATACTATCAATAATACACTCTTGTTCAATTTTAACAGATACGGATAAGATTTTATTTCCCTTGAACAAAACTTATAATTTGATTGAAATTGAAAATCAAGATACATATATAAAAAGGTTATTTTTAAAAAGTTTAATAAAATTTGTGACTATTTCTATGCTAAAAATTATCAAACCAAACACTTGAATAAAATTTTATTTCTTTTGAATAAAAAATTTAAATTATCCAAGCACTTAATGAATCACAGATATATGACATTCTTAAAATGTGATATCCACTCTTTATATTCTATTTTTGCCATCCAAATTTTGCATAATTTTGGTATAATGGCCTCAGCTAGAAAGAGGGCTTACGTGATTATTAAGTTATTTATTTATTTTTGTCTCTCATTAACTTCTTTTTATATATTGGTTAAATTATTAGATTTTTTAAATTATTTATATTGAGACAAATAAAAAAAATTATTTTTTTGATCAAATTGAAAGAAAATCAAAAAAACAAAAATAAGTGAGGAAATGGGATATTATATTATTTATTTTTATTTTTGGTGGATTATTTTTCTCTTTTTAATCAATTTTATTTTTAAAATTTTCAGTTTTAAGTTTTTTTCATTGAGACATTTCCAAAAAATAGAAAACAAGATTTAAAACATAAACTTTAAAAGAAAACAGAAAAGACAAAGATAACCAAAAAAAGCACGAAAATTAAACCAAACAAGGCTATTTCTGTATTTCTTTTGCTTATACACTGACCCTACAACAACTAAAGACGAAGCTAGACTTGTATATATACAGTGTCAAACGAACCAGGTCAGTCCCACTGTAATGCTGGTTCCTCTGGTTTTTCCTGTTTCTTGTTCAAGGTTTCTCAACCAAGACTTTTGGGCCCATTTGAAATGGGTGACAGCAAAGGAGAAACCACCAAGAAGACACAACAATTACAGCAACAGCACCAACATTTATCATCTTCTCCCAAAGACCCAGTTGAGGAATCCAGTGACGCTAGACAACCACCACCGCCATCACAATCACAGCATCATCAGCCACCGTCGGCGGCTGTTGTCGCCACCGGATCTCCCGCGTTTATCTCTGCTCCTTTGTACATCCCAATTAGCGGTGGAGGTGCAAGTTCAGGTCCTTTTGAGCAACAACAGCAGTTCGAACCTGTGAATCCGAAGAGACCCAGATACACAAGTGCTCAATGGAAGCCCTTGCCATCTCCGTCGCAACCAAAACAGGCCCAAATCAATATTCTGAGCGGCGAGACAAGTCCGTCGCCTTCAACACACGCCGCCGCTGTCCCGCAATCCCAACCTCACACGACGGCAGCATCGTCTTCGGACACGGCGTCGTCTCCTCCTCCTCCTCACTCTCCTCGCCCTTTGCTCTCGGCAGCCTCAGGCCAAGAGACCAGCAAGCCGGAGGGAGAACAATTTCACCACCAGTTCAGAAAGGGGAAGTACGTGAGCCCAGTTTGGAAGCCAAACGAGATGTTGTGGTTGGCTAGGGCTTGGAAGATTCAGTACCAAGGTGGAGGGTCAGATGGGGCAGGCTCATCCTTGAGAATTGATCACCGGGAATTAGCTCCGGCTGGCGGTGGCGACCTGGCGGTTCCGTCGTCGAGGGGAAAAACTAGGGCTGATAAAGATAGGGAAGTTGCTGAATTTTTGAACAGACATGACGTTAATAGGGATGCCAAGACGGCAGGAACTAAGTGGGATAACATGTTGGGCGAGTTCAGGAAGGTGTATGAATGGGAGAGAGGTGGAGAGAGAGAGCAAGTTGGGAAGAGTTATTTCAGACTTTCCCCATATGAGAGGAAGCTCCATAGACTACCTGCTTCTTTTGATGAAGAGGTGTTTGAAGAGCTGTCTCAGTTCATAGGATCTAGGATGAGAACACCACAGACCAGAGCTGCCATTCTTTCTGGTGATGATACTCGGTCAGCTCTCACGGCCACAAAGTCCCTTCCTCCACCTCCTTTTAGAGAAGAAGATCTCTCTCTATCTGGTAAATACTTATTAATATTTTATTCTAAAAAAATGCTAGATGTACACATACTAACACAGAATAAGAGATATAACATAAAATAAGATGGGTGTATTTATTGTGTAAAATCTATTTTTTCATGTAAGAACGGTGTATTTGAATATATATGCGTCTAAGACAAGTCTAGAGACAGAATATGTTATAGGAGTTTGTTTGAATCTGTATCTGAATCTCCTCCGCCAACATAGCAGAACTATTTATTCTTTCCCCATCCCACCCCACCCCACCACCCTGAAGTATTTACACTGGTGGTCAATTTGCTACATATTGCAGGGAGGAGTAAACAGCTGGTTATGAGCAGTGGAGGAGGTGAGGCCTTCCTCCATGGAAGTAGAGGAAGCTTATTAGGGTTCGAGTCATCGCTAGACGTTTCAGCTCCATCATCAGCATCTACTAAAGAATTACGTCGAATTGGTAAGATACGAATGGTATGGGAAGAATCAGTGAGTTTGTGGGGGGAAGAAGGTGAGCATCACAGAGGGAGAGTGAAGCTTCAAGGCTCAAGCTTTCTGAAAGCTGATGAGCTCACTTTCTTAGATGACTCCATGGTTGCTTGCACTATGGAAGCATTCGAGGATGGACCATTAAAAGGATTCTCTGTTGACAGATTCGTTTCTGGACAACAAATCAAAGTCTTCGGTAGAAGAAAATCTTCCTCAGCTCCTGGTACTTCAGGTAGATATTATTAATACATCATCCAATATTAATATATCATCCAATTCTTTTAGTTCAATTAAATATATGTTTTTTTTTATTATCATCTTCTGAACAAGTTAGGAGAATATATATATATATATATATAATGATCTCTATATTCATCCCCAGGTTCCAATGAAAGAGCTCAACTTCCATGTACAGAACCCTCCATCAGATGTAAGGCGCCTTTCACATTCATCTATTCTTCGTATTATTAATTTGTATGCAATATATATACGTACGTGTATTCATATTCCATACAACGCAACCTTGTTAATTAAAATGTAGCTAGTTGAAGATATCTGGTGAACTCTCAGCCGTGGTGGTTCGAAATTGGATAATCAACTTTGCAATTATGATGCAATGCACTTATTTAATAATAAAAAATAAATAATAATTTTAAAAAAAAATAATAACACTATTTTAGCCTTTGATTGGTGCATTGCACCACCAAACTCGATTGATTTGGTAAAATTATTTTATAAATTTATAAAATATAACAAAAATTGTGAACCTTTAATTAGTAAAGGTGTAGTTTTTGACTGAAATAAAAGTAAAATTAATTATAAATTATAACAGAAATTATAATATTTAAAAGAACAAAAAAATTTAAAATCATTAATAATAACATTATCAAACACTCGTAATGACTGCATACAAACACCAAACTCCATTGGTCCACAGTGACATACAATAAAACTACGTACAAACAGCTAACCGGGACTTGAAAAAATAAAATGAATTTCAACTATTTATTGCTTATAAAGTTTACAATATTTTATGGGTGTATTTTGTAATTGGTGTTAAGTATACGAAGTGTTTTCTAATAGCATTTGTTTATGTTTCGCTTAAATTTTTTTTAAAATTTTTTATTAAAAAATTTATTTAAAAAAAAATCATTTGTTCAGTCGTTTGTTGTTTGTAAACAATTAATTTTTTTTACATTTTTTCATATATTTTTTTATAAAAGAGTTAAACAGTTAATTTTTTTTTAAAAAAAAAGGCCCAACACAAGCTAAATATAACTTTCTAAAACATACATATATACGAATGCGAATTTTACATGTTTTGAAAGTTATACATATTTTCTTTCTTCTAATGTAATGAATAATGTTGCAACGTTGGAATCTCAAAATATATTCAATAATTTTTAATTAAGCCCCAAAAATATATAATTTCCCAAACAAATTATCCCTTGCCCATACGTACATACTTGTAAGTATATATATATATATATATATATATATATATATATTTGAATGTCTTGTATGTATTATATGAGCGGCTGAGAATTTAAAAACACGTGCATACCTGTTAATTAATTAACACAATGGTTGTATTATTTGGTGCAGCAATTCCTCCATGGGAGTTTCAAGACCCAACCGAGTATTACGTTGGGTGCCTGCGAGTTTCGGCACCGACACTCCCAAGCCTGTTTGAGCTCTCATGGCTGTTGCAAGAGCCACCGCCGGAGGAGCTGCGTTTTCCGCTCAGGAAAGACGTGTACAGAGATCTGCCACAAGGAAAAGAACTTTTCTTCACCACCGCTTCCGAACTCTTGGATTGCAGAGGCATCACTTTCGACTTGTTAAGCCCAATCATCCGATCAAACCCTAGTCTAAGCGGCGCCACTGCCTCGAGTCGGGACTCATTCATCGGCCTTTGGGACGATTGCATCAATAGGGTTGTATCCAAGTTCTGTTCCATAGAAATGGTGATGGTTCGGAAGCCCTCGTCCTCATCAGCCGAAACAATTCAGGATCAATGGCCTAACGTAACCGGTTTCCTCCGAAACTTCTGTTTGTGGAGAGGGGAAGAGAGTGATCAATTGAGGGAAGGCCATCTTGATCCTTCTTCCTCGATAGTTGAAAAGCTTTTGTGGAGTTATACTGACATCCCTTATATTCTCGGCTACTACGCGGTCGGTTATATGGTAACCTTCTGTGCATTGAGCCGATCGCAGGACCGGATAATTCGAACCGATCTCTACACCCTAGACCTATCGACGCCGGCCGAGAGGTTGAAAACCCTAGTCCCGTGTTGGAGAATCGCCGGTTTATTGCCGCTGCTGGCTGACCGGTGCTTCAACTACATCAGCAACGGCAACAATTACAAGCTATTTCCTTGCAGTGACTTCGAGAGAATCAATTTCGGGAACGGAAACGTCACGGAAATGACACCAAATACTGTGACTAGGTATTTCTCCAGTAAGAGAAAATGGGCAGCGGTGAAAGAGATCTACGACTTCCTCGATCGCCGGATTCCGCATTCGGAAAGCGTGGTGCGTTCGTCGGAGAAAGATTTGGCATTGGTGTTCAAGCCCAGAGGGTGTAGGTTGAAGCCAACGAACTGGGATCAGCTGGTTGAGGCGCTGAAGCACGTGACCAAGGCATTGGTGGCATTGCATGACCTTCCATTCATGCACAGAGACTTGAGTTGGGACAAGGTGATGAGGAGAAGCGACAGGGACAACGAGTGGTTCGTGGCGGGGTTCGACGAGGCGGTGGGTGCGCCGCAGATATACCCGCATGGGGCGGCGTGTGGAAGGCACGCGCCGGAGATGGGGAGGGGATTGCACGGGGTGAAGGTGGACGTTTGGGGCGTGGGTCACCTGGTTAAGACTTGTGGATTGGTGGGGGTTCCTAAGTTGCTGAGGGAGTTGCAGAACAGGTGTTTGGACCACAACCCAGAGCAGCGGCCTACGGCGGCGGACTGCTACCACCACCTGCTGCAGCTGCAGTCGTCTCTGGCTGCCACCAGCGGGTACTGATGGGTGATTGATGAGTGGAGAAATCCGCAGTCGGTTAATAAATCGCTGCTAATTAATTCTATCCCAGAAAAAATCCATGTCCACAAATTTTAATCACAGATATAATTACAAATTAGCGTATTTTATTGGTAAAATAATATTTTATTTTATTGGTAAAATATATTAATTTATAATTAAATTTATAATTAAAATTTGTGCATGAGTTGAACTTGAACTGTTCTACCCTATACTACTTATATTTCATTAATTAAGTAGGTTAATATAGGTTGGTAGGTACTTTTGTTGACTACTAAATTGTTTTTAGTTACCCATTAGTTACATTTTGGAGATTAAACTTTGGTGGATGGAATGCAGGTGATAAACCCTATAAAAAAAAATTGGTTACATCCAAGGCATAGAGCTGGGTTTAATGCACTAGGTGGATTTGAAGTTTGGTGTTATTAATTAATTAATTTTGAGCTTGGATTAGCCTGTTCAATTATTACTGTAATTATATCCTGGATTTTCCTTTTTCCTTTTATTTCTTTGATAATAATTATTCTATATATCATGAATTTTAACTTCTCACAAGAATGTTAACAATCAACTAAAGCCTAAATGTTGATTTGTAGTATAATTTGATGATTTATTTATGAGAACTGATGTGTTCATTAACCTAGTTGTTTCCTTGGTTCTTCTTTGTTTTTTTTTCTTTCTTGTTTTTGTAATTAAGATAGAGTCTTGGGGAACCTCTAACAGTCAAATTGCTGCATTATTAAAGCCACAATAATGATAAAATCAATAATAATAACAATGATAACTCCCTTGCATATTTATTTGTCCATTTGATGTCCATGCACGATTTTGCTTCCTTTTAGAGCATTCACACCGGTATCGCTAAATTTATTGTTATGCTATTTTAACGAGCCAAACACTCAAATTCTCATTTGTCGTAGTCTTAAGTAAACCCTTGCCATTTTCCTTTTGATAGAGTTGTTGAAATCTGTGAATTTCATTGGCCATTAAAATTCAGATTTCAATAGCAGATTCAATTATAATTGAATTGGCCATTCTATTGCAATTGAAGTCTGGAAACCAACAGCCATGAGTGGCCA
>JAOTRH010000001.1:7985546-8005126 GCA_034768845.1 Heliamphora exappendiculata
TACTGAATTTTTTTCAATGTTATTCAAATTTTTTATTTTAGATTACTCTCACTATAAATAATTTTAAAATTAAAATTTTGATAAAAATATGAATAATAGAAAAATTTTAAAAATCCCTAATAATGAAATCTTTTTCTTGTTAAGTGATTTTTTACAACATTGGTAAAAAAAAATTACTTTTAAAATTTCTTGTAAATAGAGGAATTGAAAAAGTAAAAGAATTGGATTAAAAATAAAAGTTTTTAAATATAAGTCCTATTATTTGAATACATAAAAAGAATAATTCTATCCAAAAATTTTCTTTAAAGAAAGTCATGTTCTTCTCTTCGGTCTTAATATACCCCTAAGTAACCACATTACGTACCTTTACTCTTCGATCACGAATATCTAAGAAAATTTTCATTCGATCAACACGACATAATTATTCATTTTTCACACGCAATGTTGCGCGATTGTTGCATTCGGCTATGATCCTCTAACCTCCACAATGTATATTTCATTTCCCCATTGATACTTAAGCTCTGCTAAGGCATCTAAAAATCTAAAATCATCCTATGAGGCAGCCAAGAAAGCAGAGAAAATCGACATGGATAGGAGAAGTAAGTAGGGGAACCCTAACTTTAAGTAAGACCTAAATTTTTCTTGTTTTGCTCATGATGAAGATATTGTTTGAGGTAAGATATTTTTTTAGTTAAATCCGAAAATTTGTCTCTCTTCGTGGCACTGGAAATAAATAGTTTCATTTTGTAAGGAGTTATATTTTCTCAATTGCATTGTAGTTATGTTATTCAAAATAACAATATTTAGCTAGAAAAATATAAAAACCGTTATCATTTGGTATCCAAGAGGAGATTTCTCAATTTGTCAGTAGAGAATATATGAATGTCAATTACAAGCCAATTAAAAGGAAAATTTCTCAGTCAGTTTGTTCTAAAACTGTATAGGAAATGCTAAATTGCTAAGATCAAAGGAGCTATGACATAATTGGTAATTTTCACCATTGGAAAAATCACCTCGTCCAAAAGATAATGCGCAATTTGAACAAATAGCTTATTGGCTTATTTATCTTATAAACAGTCAAATAAACAATTTCGTTTAGTTTTCCAAATAAATAAAATTTAAGCTAATAAGCAAATAAACTAATAAGCCAAAATAAGTCAAAAAAAAGTCAAAATAGGTCAAATAAGCCAAAATAAGCAAATGTCCTCCCAAACGAAGCAAATAAAAAAATAAGCTAATTGAGCCAAATAAAGTTGTTTGTTCAAGTTTTTGTTTATTTATAAATAAGTAAATAAGTAAATTATTCAAACGGGGCCAATAATTTATCAGTTGAAAATAATTGTCACACTTGGTTATGAAGTAAAATACTAATTTTCTCGGTTCAAAATATTACTTGTTTGTTTGATGTAAAATTGTTGAGGAAATTGTAAGTTGTTATGATCGAAGTATGTACAACATACTTTGTACGTTGAACTCTTGAGAAAATTTAGTGTTGCAAAACTGAATGAAAACTGCTAGTTGTAAGTTAAGAGAAAAAAATTCTCAAATCTTTTTTATGCAAATTGCAAATTTCTCAGTTACATTGTGGTTGTGCTGCCCAAAATAGGACTTTGTCAGTTGAGATATGTGGAAAATGTTATCAATTGGTTTTGAAACCAACTAGAGATTTTCTTAGTTGGTTTGTTCTAAACCTATGTATGTAATGTGAAATAGTTCAGATCAATAGAGTGGAAAATTTTCAGTTGTATACAAGATGCGTTTGTCCATTTTGTGTTAGGAAATTGTGCGATCACGAAGGTGAAAGACAGGTTAAGGCACACCGTTATGCTCTGTCCGACCGACCGAGTCTTTAGCAGGAACTTCTCGCTAGGGATGAGCCAACTTAGCGGCTCCAAGAGATCACGTAAGGGGGAGACAAGGTTGCAGACATGACCACCATCAGGATGGCGTAGCCATTGTGGAGGTTGCTGGAGTGGTCCTTCACCTTCAGGCCGGGAACTACAGCAATGACCAATTGGGAGAAGAACATTTGGACGCTGGCTTCTAGCGGAAGGAAGCGTTACCTCAATTTGTTGACGAAGTAGATGTAGACCACGGTGGAGATCACGTTGAGGGCATCGATTATCACAGGAGAGTAGAGGGACGCGTCGCCCTTGAATCCCGGTGTGTTGAAGAGCACTGGCATGTAGAACTAAAAAAAAACAGAGGTATATTAGTCATATAACCTAATATAATTTAAAATACAATACCTTAGTTTAAAAGAATTTAATAATGAGACAAATACTTGTACAAGTATTTTAAATAGAACTAATAATTAATTAACTCTTAAAAATATAAAAAATTTTAAAAAATAAAATAAAAAAACAAAAAATCGCTAAAAAAGCATTATGGAAGTTATTCCAAATGGAAGTTGTCTTGAACCAAATAGGCAATTGATTTTAGTTTCTTTAGTTATAAAAAGTTAACAAGCCTAAAATTAAAAAACTCCAACCAAAATCAAAGGAGGCGGTCCAGTTCAAATTGACAGGCCAGACAGAAAAGACCGAGGAAGACTAGCGATGGCGATTGGGGTTCTTCCCTTCTTTTTCCATCAAATAATCTCAGAGAAAGAAAGAGAGAAAGGCCTCTGAGTGAAATGAGAAATACGTCAAATCTCCACGGTTGCTCTCTTCTGTGGGTCTCCGCCATACTCATCAATCTCTTCCCAATTCGTTCCATAGCTTTTGACACCATCACGGCAACGCAACCCCTCACGTCCGACCAAACCATCGTCTCCTCCGGCGAGACTTTCGAATTGGGCTTGTTCTCACCGGGAAATTCAAGCAAATGGTATCTTGGCATATGGTATCACAACGTATCAATCAAAACGATTGTCTGGGTTGCTAACAGAGACCACCCACTCGCGAACTCCTCCGGGGTCTTGAAGATCGGCGAGGACGGCAACGTTGTCCTCGCCGACGAAGCTTCGAATCAAGTATGGGCATCGAACCAGACAAGCTCAGGTGTCGTCACAGTTGCGCAGATTTTGGACTCCGGAAACTTCGTTGTTCGACGGGAAAACGACGTAGACCCAGAGAATTATCTGTGGCAAAGCTTCGAACACCCTACGGACACGTTGTTGCCGGGTATGAAACTTGGGTGGGATACCAAAACTGGGCTAAACAGCTACTTGACATCCTGGAAGAGCAGCGACGATCCGTCGTCTGGTGACTATTCTTTCAAGTTCGACGTTACTGGATTCCCGGAGTTGTTTCTGTTGAACAAACAGGTCCGGGAGTACCGAAGTGGGCCGTGGAACGGACTGAGATTCAGCGGCGTTCCTGAAATGAACGACCCCGCCGAATTCCTGACTTTCAGCTTCGTAATGGAGCAAGATGAGGTTTTCTATTCGTTCGAATTAACGAACAAATCCGTGTATTCCAGGTTGTTGGTGAGCCCATCTGGAATTCTCCAACGCTACACATGGATTGAAACGATACAGAAATGGAACCTTTTCTGGTACGCACCGAAAGACCAATGCGACGACTACAGAGAATGCGGCGTTAATGGAATCTGCGACACGAACGCTTCGCCGGTGTGCAAGTGCATGGAAGGGTTCGAGCCGAAGAACCCGCCGGTGTGGGCGTTAAGAGATGGGTCGGATGGGTGCGTTAGGACAGTGAAATTGAGTTGCGGCGGCGGCGGCGTTGGGTTTCTGGCGTTGACGGATATGAAGCTGCCGGAGACTTCGGATGCTTTCGTGGACCAGACGATGAGCCTCGCCGATTGCGAGGAGGCTTGTCGGAGAAACTGTTCGTGCGTTGCTTACGCCGGTGCGGACATCAGGGGAGGGGATTCGGGGTGCGTGATCTGGACCACCGATCTTCTCGACATGAGGCAGTACGCGGCGGCGGAAGGTGGCCAAGATCTGTTTGTTAGAACGTCGGCCACATATTCTGGTATGTTGACTTATTAACTTTTATCCTCCATTAACTAACCTAAGATAATTACACAAAGGATAATGCTATCGTCCCCATATTTTAATTACCATGTGACATAATATTTTATGGGCAGTGCTAACAATAAGTGATGAATTCATATAATAACACAAACATTATACCTAAAATATTACATTATGCGATACTAATAATTAAGATATCATATTATGTAATACTCAAATGTAATTACCAAATGCTAAAATTTTTGTAGTTTAATGATGTTATTTCAATTTTTCACCATGAAAATTGTGAGTTTAAGTTTGTAGGTGATTTCTATTTTTTTTTAGCTTAGATTAAAATAGTATAAATTTTTCTTGCGACAAAAAAATATAATCACCACATATAACGACTATAATATTACTTTTACAAAAAAGAATTCAATTACGTATACAAATACTAATTACAAAATCAAACACATTCTTATTAGATAAGGTGAGTTTCCCAAAATTGATAAAATTCACCAATTTAAAGAAAGGGTATGTTTCATTCTGTTTTTGTCACATATTAATTAGATTTTGTGTCATAACCATTTTTTTATTAATAATGTTGTATAACTATAAAAGTTATTTATAAAATTATTGACAATTCAAATAAATAATTTAAATTCATTTGAAATATAATTTACATCATAAATAATGAGTAAGTTTAAGTACATTTATGTGTTCCTACTCCCCTCGTTTTCCTATCCTATTTGCGCGTGAGATGGGTATTCACAACTGAGTTCATTGGAAGTCCCAGAAATTAAAGCAGATGGACGGTGGCATATATTGACTCGGTAAAATTAGTTGAGTCAACTCAAACTCAAAACAGTTGGCGAGTTGTGTTCGTTTTCTCCAAGTTCTTTCCTTTTCTTTTCTTTGACAGATGATGGTTGAATTTTTGGACCGGTGACGACGTACATTATCTGCATTTAAAACCCATAATGGAGTCTGAGAAGTAATTATTTGGTAGTTTTGGAGCGCTCAATTAATATAATTTACTTAGGAGGGTTTGATTGGTAATTAATTTAAAAATTAATTTTAATATTTTTTTGCATTTATAGTTAAAAAATTTAACTGAGTTTAAAATAAGTTGTTTGGTTATTTAGTTTTTAAATTAATTTTTTTCAAGTTTGTTGTATGGGTAAAAAGTTAATTTTTTTAATTTTTATTCAAAATAGATAATTTTATCCTTTTATATATTTGATATTAACAATTATATGTAGTTGTTAGTAATAGTAAATAAATTATGAATAAAATGTAATATTATATTTTAAAAGTGGTGAGAATTTAATAGAATATTTTAAGAATTTGCGTTTTGATTTAATTTTTTAATTTTTTTTTAATTTTTTAATTTTTTTGTTAAACGGATAACTTTGACTTTTTGGCATTTTGGCCAAAAAAACCAAAAATTCAAAGTTGTCTATAAGGGCCTTAGTGTTATTATTTAATTATGTAATAAAAAATACTATGTATAAAATAATATAAATTTACTTTTATTTATTTTTTATTCTAGGTTTTTATTTTTTATTTTGTCTTATCTTCAATTACTTATAGTTAATAATTAATGCCTTTCATAAGATCTTATTTTAGTTAATATGTAGGATAGAATCGTAACAGATTCTATCACGTGGGCCAAAAACAAGAATGGAAGCGTTCTATTTCCATCCTGTTCCTCTCTAAAATAAGTAATTCTGGATTATTTTTTTCCAATTTTGATATTATTTTATTTTTTTTGATTCAATTTTACTATAAAACCCTATAAGGAGATAGAATTTAACATTGTCGACTAAGGACTCTCAACTCAGCTTATAAGGTGTGCTACACCATCAACCTATCAAGAGATTTTTTTTTAAGAAGAATAACGAAATCGTGTATGTTCAAGTGGCGAAAATCGAACAATATCTTGGTATGGGATCCAATAGAAGGGTGGTCCTTTTAAATTTTAAATTTTTCTAAATAGACCAAATTGAGAAAAAAAATTCAATTGAGAACAAAAAAAATAAGTAAACTAAAAATATGGCTTAATCTACCTTAATATCTTTAGTGATTCTTTTAAAATTTGGTACGTTTTTTATTTTAAATTCTTCTAGTCAAGAAGGACCAAAAAAATAATATAAAATTCTGAAAATAATAAAATCTTCTATAAAAAGAACTATCTTAAAAATTGTCATCGAATGCGCCTAATTGGGTTTCCCCCCCAAAAACAATTGTGCTTTCATTTCAGTCCATATTTTGACAAAGGTTTTCCTATTTTATTTATTATATTTTTTGTGAAATTTGTAGCTTAATTTTGAGGTGTTTTCATAAGAAGTTGTCAAAAGTTTTAGAACTCCAAACTTTTTTAGAATTTTTATATAAGTTTTGATATTATTTTTTTTCGAATGGCCAATTAGAAAAGAAAATACCTGTTATTATTACTTTGCCCACGTAAAAATCATTAGAGATTTTTATTTCGGTAGACAACTAAATCTCTCAACTTTTTTTTTATTATTTTTATGATTTTGTCTTCAAGAAACTTGAAAGTTGACGATTGACATTAACATAAAATCTTAAATATAAAAAAAATATTTACAATTTGAATACTTGACTTAGAAAATTAATTTTGAAGTAGTAGTTTTAAATTATTATAATAACATGTAATTATATGTGCTAATTTTTGTGATTTTAATTTTTTTATAATTGAATTTTGAGTAATTTCTTCTTTTATGTTTGTTATACGTACAAATATAGTATGGCCTAATTTTAAAAGGTGGTTTTAAACCTCATAAAATGCTGATGCTGTGAAAAGGTAGGGATTGTAAAAGAGTTTTACTTATTATTTTAATATATTATGAATTGTTTCACAAAAGTTTTAAAACATGAAAATGTGGAACATAATTCTCCTCTTTAAAACAGAGCAGAACACAAAAAAATGTCAAACATGTTAGTGGTGTTTATTATTGCTAAAATTAGTAATTTATAGATTGTAACTTATAAAAGAAGTTGTGAGTATTCGGTAAAGAATATAACTTGTAACTGAAATATAAAAAAAAGTAATTATAAGTTATAGCAAAAATTATTAGTGTTTAAAAAAATTTATAATTTATAATTAAAATTAATAGCAGAAAATTAAAAATAAATAAAAAAATTGTGTTTTTTAAACAGAACCGCTACACATGGGCTCAGCTACACATGGGCTCAATTATTTAATGTTCGGCTCCAAACTCTAACCTCCAACCTCCCTCGGCCCACACTTTTGACACCGTCTAGTTTTTAGGACAAAATTAATTAATGCACTTTACAGGGATTGCACTAAATCAAAATTTTTGTAGGGTAAAAAACTTGTATTTGGGATAGTTTTTTTATATGATTTTTTTAATTAATTTTTTTAACGTTAGTCTAAAGTTGCATACTTTTTAGATTTATCTTATTATAAATAATTTGAAAAGTATAAAGATTTGATTTAAAAATAAAAAGGCAGATAAAACCAAAAAAAAATATTAATTAAAACTTTTATTAAGTTTTAAGGTATTTTTTTGTTTTTAGTGATTTTTTTTCTTCAATTTCAATGGTAACGGCCATTTTTCTTAGATTTGTATAATCAAGATAAATCAAAAAAAGTAAATATTCTAGATCAGTGCATGAAAAAAATTATAAAAAAAAAGGCTTTAGAATAAGTTTTTAAAAAAATCTGTCCAAACACAGGCAAAGTCTGTGCCCACACCCAATTTAATTTCAGAGCATAAAAAGTCAAGTCTGGTAAACTTAGGTATGTCTCAGGTCTGCTCATATCTTTTACATGGGCCCATCGATCAAAGTTAATTATTAAGTAAGATATTTAAATGTTTTCATTTTTCGCTCTTAATTTAATCAAAAGTAACAAAAAAAAATATTCATGTAAATTTAAAAAATCTACAAACTCAACTATTTATTCGAGATATCATATATATATATATATATATATATATGTGTGTGTTGTGTGCGTGTGTTAAAAATATATTTTTTTATAAAAAATAAAGAGAAAAGTTGAATTTGAAATAAAGAGAGAAAATGAGTTTAAAACAAAGAGAAAAAAATTGAATTTTAAATGAGAGAGAGAGTGAGAGAGAGAAGTGAGAGAAGCTGGTGTTATACAAGACATATGTCACATTAACACCATTGTTCCTTGTACTATAGATATTTGTGTCACCTACAAATTTGTAGAAGGGTTTGGAGAGCAAATCATTTGAGTTCTACAGAAAAACTTGTAGGACCCACTCCATTTGAATGCTACCTATTTCAGTATTTGTTTTCTTAAGTGAAAGTTGGGCTGCATTTGAATTATAAATTTATGTGTTGATTTATAAGGAAAAGAAGAAAAAAGAATAAAAAAAAATAGAGATAAAAAATGAAGAGTGAAGAAGCTGATCTTTTTTTCATAGTTTCCCTATCATTTCTTTCTTCTTTATTATAAGTGCCTTTACATATCTATGATCCAAACAATTACCATAAATCAATGTAGAAGGCATTGCATATATCAATCTTAATGGAGGAGAAGGAAACATTATAGCCAGACCATTTTTGTTGCTTTGATTGTGCATGCACACCTTTCACAATTACTTTTTTGGCTAGCAAAGAAATTAGAATGGCTGGTCGTCTAATTTTTTATCCTCACAAAGAAATATTGCACATCGTATAATATTGTCTGCTTCGGATTAAGTCCTCACAACACACTTAACAAGTCGCTTAACACACACTTCACATGTATTGAGAAAAATTTGTGATTTGATAGTTGGCATTTTGTGACTTTAAGCATAAAAGCTAAAAAGCCCGACTTTAAATACCAAAAAATATACCTAACTATCAGTTCATTCATTGCAGAAGAAGGGAGCAAGGGATCTCAAACCAGTTCGCACAAAAGGGAGAAAACTATCAAGGTTGTTGGAATTACAGTTGGTGTTGGTGTTCTTCTACTAGGATTAAGTATATGTTTTGTATGGCACAAAAAGAGGATGAAGAGGGTACTGAAAGAAAAGATAGAGCTTAAAGGTACTAAAGCACTCCTCCTATTTTTCATATATGAGAGTACCGCATTGTAGAATTTCACTTTCCTTAACGCATCTCTTGCCCATAAAAAATCAGGTGCTCAGGAAAGAAGTCAAGACTTCTTGTTAAATGAGGGGATTATTGTGAGCAAAAGAGATTATTCTGGTGAAAGTAAGAAAGATGAATTAGAGCTCCCATTATTTGACTTCGGTACCATGGCAATGGCCACAAACAATTTCAGTGATGATAATAAACTAGGCCAAGGTGGTTTTGGCATTGTTTACAAGGTAAGTTCTTAATTTCTTTTTTATTAATAGAGTGGCATCATTTTATGAAATCAAAAGGGTATCTATCTTGAAAGATAATTGTGACAATGTTTTGGATGGAATTTCCAGGGTATGTTGGAGGAAGGTCAGGAAATTGCGGTGAAAAGACTCTCGAAGAATTCTGGGCAAGGAGTAGAAGAATTTAAGAATGAGGTTAGGTTGATCGCAAAGCTTCAACACAGAAATCTTGTTCGTCTCCTTGGATGCTGCATTGAGGTGGAAGAAAAGATGTTGATTTACGAGTACATGGAAAACAAAAGCCTGGACTCCGTTTTATTTAGTTAGTCCCCCTCTTTATTTTCTTTACATTGTCATGTTTCTCTTAGAACCAAAAAAGATAGAAAGTTATATTCAAGTCATCTAAATTATAATACTTTCTTCAGATAAAGAGAAATGCTCATTTCTCGATTGGCAGAGGCGCTTCAACATCATTTGTGGAATTGCTCGAGGGCTTCTTTATCTGCACCAAGACTCCAGATTTAGGATTATCCACAGGGATCTCAAAGCAAGTAACATCCTCCTTGACAGAGAAATGAACCCAAAAATATCAGACTTCGGCATGGCCAGAATTTTTGGAGGAGATCAGACTGAAGCAGACACAAAGAGAGTTGTCGGAACATAGTAAGAACAATATGAAAAGATCTTTGTACCCATTTCCTAGAAAATTTACAGTGCCTACCCTAATTATACTGATTTATGTGTGTCACGCAGTGGTTACATGTCTCCTGAATACGCAATGGATGGACACTTCTCGGTGAAATCTGATGTCTTCAGTTTTGGGGTATTAGTGTTAGAGATAGTAACCGGCAAGAAGAACAGAGGATTTTATAATATGAACAATCAGCTTAACCTTCTTGAACATGTAAGTATGAAACTTTTGAAAAGATTTGCAAGCCACAGTAACCTATCTGCAATGATATCTACAATTCTTTATTAGGAACTGACAGAAAATTTTTCCTAAAATGGTTCAGGCATGGAGGCTATGGATAGAAGGAAAATGGTCAGAACTAATGGATCCTTCAGCCCGTGAGACATATTCCTTGTGTGAGGTGATGCGATGCATACAAGTCGGGCTCTTGTGTGTTCAAGAGCGAGCAGAAGATAGGCCGACCATGTCATCTGTGGTCCTAATGTTGGGCAGTGAAAGTGCTTCATTGCCCCGGCCTAAACATCCTGGTTTTTGCCTGGGAAGGCGCCCTGTGGAGCCAGATTCCTCATCGAGCACGGTGAATCAAGTCACGGTTACAATACTAGATGGTCGGTAGCACAGTGGCCTGAACTCTTTCGGCTCATCTCAAGAAGTTGGGATTTTTTGTTACACATCTCCTATTCCTTTTTGTCATTTTTGCAGAAGGTTAAAGAACTAATAGGTCTTCTTTTTCTTTTGTTGTTCCACAAAAAGTCCATCTTATGTGTAGGAGATATATGGGCAGTTCATTTACATGGTTCTGTAACTAAATATAAATTCATACATATATCATTCTTTGCTAATTACAAATCTTCATCGAGAACGGTTTTTGGAGTTAGCTCACCCTTGTGAAATCGTGATTCTGTCTTTTTAATAATATTTTCATTGCAGTAGAATCTGATCCAAAAGTAGCCATATGAAGATGAAGGTTTTAATTTTTTTTAAAAGACGAATTGTTGAACACTTTACACCCGCTGATCCAACTCAAACACTGCAAGAACTTGATTTATCTCCTTAGTTTGGTCATGATTAGCTTCTGAATTTGCTTAATTTCCGCAACTAATATAAGTAGAACGGAAAGGATTACACAAATTAATTACTTATTATTGAAATCTTGAGTTCGAACCCTATCCAAATACTTACAGAAAATGTAAGATAGATGTAAAGAAGACATCAGATTCAGTTGCAGAGGAGAGAAAACCGAGATACTTCTTATGATTTTATTTTCTTGCTTGATCTTCTTTACAACAGAAATACAATAATTATACTCAGTGAACTGCAGTATAGCAGGCATACCAGCTGGCATGATACGCTCCCTCTCTTAACTAACTAACTAACCAATAAAACTAATTTCCTAACAGACTTCCTAACCGACTTCCTAACTATTGCATGAGCCTGCTGTGCTGTTGTGGCATTGGTCTGTGCTGTTCTTGCTTTACCCATTGCGCTGTTCTTGCTTTACCCATTGCTAGCTACTGATGCTGCCTGGCTGCCTTTGATGCTAGAAACATTGCATTACAACATACAGCTGGTATTGCACTGTAGTGAGTTAGTGAGTCAATCTAATATTCCCCCGCAAACTCATGAAGGCTGAAGCTAACATGAGTTTGGAAGTAAGAAAATGAAAACGAGAACCAGACAATGCTTTAGTAAATAGATCTGCAATATGTGCATTAGTACCAACATAACGAATAACAATTTGCTTAGACAACACCTTCTCCCGAATAAAATGATAATCTACCTCGATATATTTAGTACGAGCGTGAAACAAAGGATTAGAAGCCAAAGCTATAGCCGAAATATTATCACAAAAGACAACAGGAGGAGAGGGAAGATGGATATTGCGGATGCTTTGATGGGAGCACGTGGGAGATGCACTGGATATCTATTATTTTTAAAAAAATATTTTTTTCTTTTTTAAAACAAAGAGTCTAAGGTATCTGTGCATTCTTTTTGAAAAATGGAGTAGCCACTTAATTTTTGAGAAAAACTAAGAAAAATAAAGAAGGCTGCGAGTCTGTTTTTTTAAAAACGTAATCAGAGAAAAAGAGAGTTTAGGGGCTATGGTACGGAAAGGGAAGGTGTTAGGCACCATTTTTACCCAACTTGGCATGTTGGTTCTTGTTGTAAACTTTTTAAAGGTAACATATACAGAATAGGAGGTTAAATAGAGTTCAGACAAAAGCAAACAATGAAACAAAAAACCTAACTATGATCCTAGGATCATGCAACTCGGTTATTATTTCTAGATATGTTATACGTATTGTTTGAGCAAAGTAAAGCGAAAAACATGCAAATAAGTGGTAAACTAACAAGTAAGATTTCAAAGGTTATGCATTAATGTTTCTGCCCTTATCATGTTGTAAACAGGCTATACAAAATAAAGAGAAAAGATTTAAACACTATTTTAAGCCACTGAATATACATAAAAACTCACGGTTATAGCAACAAATGTTGTGGCCGTGAGAAATATAGTCACAAAACAGCGGTCGTGACATAAATAGGGTTATCGCGAGGAACAGAATAAAAATATCTCACGGCTGCAACAAATAAATATCGCGGCTATGATTTTTAGGAAGCACAAAAAGGGCATATGCATTGTATAAGGTTTGAAACAGTTTTAAATGAATAGGATATGCAAGACAAAGACCATAACCTATTGGTTTTAGGCTAGATCTATCATCATTCATCCTCTATACATGCAGTAACTCTAGACAGAATATACAAGATATTAAAAATAAATAATAGAGAACTTAAAACACATTTACATGCTAGTGATCTCTTAGAAACTACACGGTCGTAACAAAGGGAGATGACGGCCGTGAGAAACATGAGGGAAAAGAAGGCGGCCGTAATATTAACATATCCCCAGAACTTGTAGATATGAAGGTATATAAAATAGAGACCATAGCCCATTTGGTCTAGACCAGATCTATTATCCATTATCTAACAAAAAGATAGATAGATGTACAGAAAGAGAAAATATTAAACAGAACAACAAAATGATGTACAAACTTGAAATAAACATATAACAGAGAGGTTTGACAAGGGTTTTAGCACTTCTGGCCCTAAAACATTGTCACGGCTGTAACAACAAAATGTTACGACTGTCCATATAAAAAGGCCTAAATGTACCAGCGTATATCTAAATAGAATGGCCGTCACTGTGGGTTTAACAGAACATACGGCCTTGACATAGGAAAGTTACGGCCATTATGTTCCAGATCCTCAGTAAGTTTCTGATGTGTCTGTATCCTTATGAGTATCGAAACAGGATGTAAACAAATATAAATATACGAAATAGAAGGCTATAAAGATACTGTTAATGATAAAAACTTGAAAGAAATAACTATTTACATTGAAATGAATGGTAAACAAGCAACAAAACAATGAAAACCTTATCCACGACACCCTCGAAAGAAGAAAATGAGGGTTCAAGAAGAGTCGTAGGACCCTAAGATTAACTCATGTGAATATTCACCTCGAATGGTCTCTCGGTGGTGAGAATACGGTGCTTTCGATCCAATATATGTGCTCCAAGAACTACTTCGAGGCAAGCAAGAACACGAACGGGGCTCGAAAAGTATGGGATGAATGTCGGAATATCGGATGGAAATGGATTTTGGCAGAGTTTTGTTATCCAGGTTGATTCTCTCTCTTATTTCTGTGCAAAACGTTACTTATTTATAGGCAAGGTGGAAGAACAGACACCATCTAAAATGCTGCCACCTGTCTAAAAAGAGGGAACAGTGACGGCAGCCGCCTTTTTGCTTTTGTACAGTACAGACCGCTACTTTTATGGTGGTGAAAAGAACAGTCGTGACTTTCAAAAGTCACGACTTCATTTAGGGTTTTGAAAAAGGTCACGACCGTTAGAGTAAGGACACGATATGTTCTATGATTTTCAAAAAGGTGATAGCCGTGTGAATGGGAATATCATGGCCTGAAGGATTGTTTAGAGTTTTTGAGTTTTGAGCCATATTAGTGTCTTTTCTTGCTTGGGGGGTATCCCTGAGTATGATTTTTATACTTTCGTCATTGAAGCGCATTTGAGATGGGTGTTTAAGATTCGGTTTGGTCGAATTGGGGTGTCTATAGTTATATAAATCTGACAGTAATTGTTGTAGCAAAATCAATTCAGCAGTAGTGTGAGTGAGAGCACGATATTCAGTCTCAGTGCTGGATCGAGTGGAACTGTTGGTTGTTTCTTGGCACTCGAAGAGATGAGCGAAGAACCAAGGAAAACACAATATCCAGAAGTGGACCTGCGATCAATGGAATCCCCAGCCCAATCTGCTTCACAGTAGACAATAACAGTCAGAGAACTAGAGGTGAATTTAAGATATTGAGATAGGAAACCTTTGACATAACGAACTATGCGTTTAACCGCAGCAAAATGACCCTGGGTAGGTTGATGCATGAACTGGCACATATAATTCACATCACATGCCAGTTCTGGTTTGGTTAAAGTAAGATACTAAAGGGAACCTACAAGGTTGCGATACAATTGTAAATCAGGAAAAGGCTCAGACATGGCTGGAATAACTAAAGCTTTAACCGAAGAAGGAGAAGAGCAAGGCTGACAATCTAGCATGCCAGCCTTGTTAAAATGGCATATTTAGTTTGTGAAAGATCGAGGCCAGAATGATCACGGTGAACTTCCATTCCCAAGAAACAATGCAAATCACCCAAGTCCTTGATGGCAAATTTAGTTTTCAACTTAATCAAAAGGTCAGCCACAAAGTTTAAATTATTGCCCGTGACATTAATATCGTCAACATATATCAAGAGATAGACTTGAACTTCTTGTGTGTGATAAACAAACAAAGATGTATCTGCATGGTTGTTGATAAAGCCAAGCTGAAGTAAGTAAGTAGAGAAAAGGGAATACCAAGCTCGGGGTGCCTATTGCAGCCCATAAAGAGCTTTAGTAAGCTTGCACACAAAAGAAGGTCGAGAGGGATCAACGTAGCCAGGTGGTTGACGCATATACACCTCTTTCTCAAGAAAACCATGAAGAAAGGCATTGGACACATCCAATTGGCGAAGAGACCAGCCAAAATGGACAGCTTGAGTAAAAACAACTCGAAGAGTGGGCTGTTTAACTACAGGACTAAATGTCACATTGAAATCAAGACCACAGTTTGTTAGTTGCCGCGAGCAACCAAGCGAGCTTTATGTCGCGCAATACTACCATCAGAGTGTCTTTTAATTTTGTAGAACAAATGGCATCCAATAATATTGACATTGGCTGGTGGTGGAACAAGCTGCCATGTACCTTGTTGCAGCAAGGCAGTATACTCAGCAGCCATAGCTGCTTGCCAAGGAAGAGATTTAACAGCCTCAGAAAATGATTTGGGTTCAATATCAGTGGAAGCTGTAGTGGTAACCAGTAAAGAAAGAGGAATTTTGGGCTTAACTACCCCAGTTTTAGCTCGAGTAAGCATAGGGTGACAGGAATGAGAAGAAGATGTAATGAGAAGAGCAAGGTCAAGAGGATTAGACTCAGGAGCATTAGAAGAAATATGAACAGGAAGACTATCAGTAGGTGAAGAGGAAATATCAAGAGGATTTGACTGAGAATGAATGGGAGAGGAAACAACAGAATTAGAAGAAACAAAGGAGGCTGGAATTGGAGAAAGGACAGTAGGGAAAGAGGCTGGAACATGAAGAACAATAGTGAAGATAGAAGGCACAAGAACTAAAATTGTGGGGCATGAGTTGTCACCAAAAAAAGTAGAAGGAATAGTAAAGAAAGGGAAACAAGAAGTAAGAACAGAAGAAGGCTGTTGAGACAGGCTGTGAAAAGGAAATTCAGTTTCAACAAACTTGATGTGTCTAGACACATAAACTTTAGAAGATTTAGGATCTAAACACCTATAACCTTTTGTAGTGGAACAATATCTTAGAAAAACACATGGTGTTGATTTGGCAGCAAATTTATCATTGGCATAAGGTTTTAACCAGGGAAAGTATAGGCAACCAAAAGGTTTAAGAAACAAATAGTTTGGATTATGATTAAACAACAACTTCTAAGGAATTTGAAACCCAATGGCTGAATAAGGAAGCCTATTAAGAAGATAAACGGAAGTAAGAAGAGCTTCGAGCCAAAAGGAAGTAGGCATAGAGACTTGATGCAATAATGCTAAAGTGGTCTCAATTAAATGTCTATGCTGTCGTTCAGCCTTGCCATTCTGTTCAGGGGTATAAGGACAGGTTGTTTGATGCACAATACCATGAGTTTTAAAGAAAGATGAGAGGCAATGATTCACAAACTTTCCACCATTATCAGATCGAAGCATTTTGATAGAAGAATTAAATTGTGTTTTAACATAAACAACAAAATCTGTTTAAGCAAGAGAAACATCAAATTTGTAATGTAATAGAAACAACCAAAGATATTTAGTGAAATCATCAACAAGGAGAAGATAGTATTTAAAGCCATGAAAAAAGATACAGGGGCATGACCCCAAACATCCATTTGGAGTAGCTCAAAAGGAGCTTTTGTGTAATGGTAAACAAAGAAAAGGGAAGTTTGTGACTTTTAGTCGCATTACAAGAGTAGCAAGTCCCTGCACTAGAGACATTAACAGGTAACTTGTATGTGTGAAGCAGATGATGAAACAATGTAGAATTAGGATGACCAAGTTTATGATGCCAAACACTTGCTGAGGAAGAAGAAGGGCTGAACAAAGTTGAGGTTGTTGGTACTGACTTAGCACAGGGCTGAATTGGATACAACCCCTGATGGCAAGGCCCCTGATACAGAATTTGACTTGTCAATTTGTCTTGAATGACAAAGCCAAACTCATCAAAAATGAGTTTGCACCCATTATCAGTGGCAAATTTATGTACAAAGAGCAAATTGTGAGTAATATTTGGAACGTGCAGAATGTTATTGCGATGAAATTATGAAGAAGAGGTAGAGATCATACCCTTACCAGAGTGAGAGATAGGCAAGGTGGAGCCATTTCCAACCATAATATTGTCAGTACTAACATGAGGTTGTTGCACAGAAGACAACTGCCCTTTTAGATCATAACACTCTTGGATATGATCAATATATGACTCCATGGTAGAATTTTTCTGAAGATTAAACAGCTGCCTTTTTAGATCATGTACATGTGATTTAAACAGAGAATTGAATTTGTTTTCCAAAGCTTTCCAGACTTGATGCGAAGTCTCCATTCTCAAAACATGAGGCAATGTCACAGATGAAATTGTTGCAGTGATGCATGACAGTAATTGACCATCAACAACTTTCCAAAGCGCATAGTTTGGAGTGGTAAGTGATACCTCTACTGGATTTGGACAATCAGGAGATGGACACGCAATCGATCCATTGATGTATCTGAGAAAATCATTTGTGCACAAAGCGTTTTGCAGTTGAGTTCTCCAAAGAACATAATTATTCTAATCAAGTTTGATGGTTACAAATGAATGAATGTTGGAGACCAAGAATATCAGAGAATTTGGTAAAGTCACCTTCACAGTGTTTATTTTAGTGGAGGTGGAAGATTCAGTTGTATGTGTATTTGTTTCCATCATTAGTATTCTAAATTAATAGATTTGAGAGTGATTTGCTAGAATCAGAACTGAGAACAGATGTTCGATGGCTCTGATAGCATATAGAAAATGTAAGATAGATGTAAAGAAGACATCAGATTCAGTTGCAGAGGTCAGAGAACCAAGATACTTCTTATGATTTGATTTTCTTGCTTGATCTTTTTTTACAACAGAAATATAATATTTATACTTAGTGAACTGCAGTACAGCTGGCATGAAACGCTCTCTCTCTTAACTAACTAAGCAATAAAACTAATTTCTTAACAGACTTCCTAACCGACTTCCTAACTGTTGCATGAGGCTGCTGTGTTGTTGTGGCATTGGTCTGTGCTGTTCTTGCTTTACCCATTGCTAGTTACTGATGCTGCCTAGTTGCCTTTGGTGCTAGAAGTACGACTGGTACTGCACTGTAGTGAGTTAGTGAGCCAATCTAATAATACTAACATTATATGCTTTACAATTTATATTCTTAAAGGGGGAGAGATATTTGTATTAACATCACAAGAATCTCAACCACAGCAGAAACCAGAGAATGGACAAAGATCAAAGAAAGAAAAAAGAAAAAGTAGAAGAAAAAAGAGAGGTAGATGGGCTAGGAAGCACGGACGTGGGATACGAATACGACAATATGACAATCTTAATAGGTGGAATATAGATACAACAAAGATACATTTGTCCAACCACACAAAAATGTTGACAAATCCAACATCAAAGGGTCCAATCCAAAATGAAAGAACCCATTTGTCAAACCAGTCTATTATGTTCAACTCATGACCATTTCAACGCCATAGAAAGACTTCTAAGAAGCTCAATCTATATCAAAAATCTCATTTTTTAAACTTCAAAACAAAAACAAATCTTTCAAACCTTAAAAAAAAATTAATGGGTATTTCTCTGTTAATTTCAATCTGTTACATTTTCATATCTGTAACCTCACAGAATTCCATGGCGGAAGACACCTTAACGCCGGCTCAGAACCTCACGGACGGCCAAACCTTGGTTTCCTCCAACCAACGCTTTGAGCTCGGCTTCTTCCGTCCTGGCAATTCAAGCAGCCGTTACTTGGCGATCTGGTTCCACAACCTTCTCCCTTTCACGGTGGTCTGGGTGGCCAACAAGAACCACCCGATCGCCGCGGCGTCCGGCCGGATAACTCTCACTCACGACGGAGCTCTCCTTCTTTACAACAGCTCTACGGCCATTGTCTGGTCTACCAATCTGACCCTCACGGCGAAAAGTCCAATCTTGCAGCTGTTAGATTCGGGCAATCTCGTCGTCAGAGACGAAGAAACCGGCGCCGAGTCCTCCGCCGGAGATCGTTACATCTGGGAGAGCTTCGATTATATCTCCGATACATTATTGCCGGGGATGAGGCTTGGGTGGAAGTTGAAATCGGGATTGAACAGGTTCATGACGTCCTGGAAGAGCAACGACGACCCATCGGACGGCGAGTTCACTTTCAGTCTAGACCCGCCGGAGTCACCCCAGCTGATTCTGTGCAGGAAATCGGCGAAACAGTACAGGTGGTGCTGACGGTTGAGTTTAAATTGTATTTCATAATTTACTTTTCTTACTTTTGTACCAAGAAAGGTTAATATTTTTCTCTCAATTTGGTTTATTAATTTATTTGTTATTATAAATTTTTTATTTTTAATATTTTTTATTATTTAATTAAATTATTATATTTTGAAATATTTTTCAATAAAACGAATTAAAAAAATAAATTTTTTTATTAAAATATAAAAAATTAAAAATAAATAAAAATAAATATTAAAAAAGTAAAAATAAACCAATAGGTAAGGGCCCGTTTGATAACGTTTACAATTTTTTATTTTTTATTTACAAAAAATAAAAAATATGTTTTTATTTATTTTTATAAAAAAACAAAAATAAAAATATAATTAGTAATATAAATATTTAAAAAGTTGTAGTTTGAGATTATGAATGAATTCAATCAAAATTTATTTACAAAACAAGTGAAAACACATTTTTTCTGTTTCTTAAAATTTTATAAATTTTAAAAACTATTTATAATTTT
>JAOTRH010000001.1:8005136-8019099 GCA_034768845.1 Heliamphora exappendiculata
ATATAGTGGACAAAAATCAAGACGATGGTCGGAGGTGGTGGCCAGAGGGAGTGGCCGAAGGCGATGATCGAAAGCGGTAGCCGGATGTACTAATCGGAGGTAGTAAAAAAAAGATACAATCAAAACATGTTTATAAAACAAATAAAAATATATATTTTTTATTTCTAAAAATTTTGTAAATTTTAAAAATTATTTACAATTTTTTAAAAATAAAAATAATTACCAAATATATTTTTATTTAAAATTTACAAAAAATTTAAAAATAAAAATAAAAAATAAAAAATATAAACGTTACTTAATCGTTCTTGTTTACATTGGCCATAGTTTGCTTATTTACTTATTTAGTTTATAAACCAAAAAATAAATCACATCGTTTGAATAGTCAAATAAATAAAAAATAAATAAATAAATAAATAAGTCAAATTAACTCGTTTGAATAGCCAAATAAATTAAAATAAACTAAATAAGTCTAATAAACTAACTTATAAATAAATAAGCTCGTTTACTTCTAAAAAAAAAAAGCAAATAAGTTACAAGCAACCAAAATAATGTAACTTAAATGAGATTTAGCTAATTTATTAATAAATAAATAAATAAGATAACTAAACCACCCAAACAGGCCATTATTGATATCTTGAATGGTTTGTTTAAAAAATCTATAGGTAATCGTTGTTGTTTACATTATTGTGTTTCGACACCAACAGGTGGGGTCCCTGGGACGGCGTGAAATTTAGCGGCAGCAACGAGTTGAAATCAAACCCGGTTTTCCAACCCATCTTCACCTCCAACTCCGACGAAATCTACTACACGTATCAAATGCTGAACGACTCTGTTCTTTCGAGATTTGTCGTTACGCAACAAGGGTTAGTTCAGTACCTCACATGGCGGAACGGGGAATGGACGATGATGGTGACGCTTAACAGGGACTACTGTGATGTTTACGCCCTGTGTGGACCTTACGGGAACTGTTACGACGGCGATCTGAATTGCCGGTGTTTGAAGGGTTTTACGCCGGCGTCGCCGGAAGATTGGAATTCGATCGATTGGACCGGCGGGTGTAGGCGGAGACACGAGGTGAACTGCAGCGGCGGCGGAGATGGGTTTGTGAGGTACACGGGGTTGAAGTTGCCGGATTATTCGGTGGTGGTTGGGGGGAATTCCGGCGGCGGCGGGGAGGATTGTAGGGCGGAGTGTTTGAAGAGGTGCAATTGTATGGGTTATACGAGCATTAATGTGAGCGGAAATGGGCGTCAGTGTGTGATCTGGTCGGATGAGCTGATTGATATGCGTAATTTTCCCGATGGCGGCGAGGAGCTCTACATTCGAATGGCGCGAGCAGAACTCGGTATGTACGCTTCTGCCATTTTCATTTGGGCAAACGCTATATGCAACGAAACTCGATCACCGACTAAATCACAAATAAATACACGAATATAAGACTCTTATTGATTAAGGCCCTGTTTGGGCAAAGTTGTTTATTTATTTATTGACTTATAAGTTAAAAAATAAATTACGTCGATTGGGTAATTAAATAAGTCAAAAATAAAAAAATATACAAATAAGAAAATAAGTTCGTTTGGGTAGCCTAATAAGCAAATAAGCTAATTTATAAGCTAAATAAGCTCGTTTGAGTAGTTAGATAAGTAAATAAACTCGTAGCTAAATAAACAAATAAGTAAATTCATTCAAACAAAATGACTTAAATGAGATTTGACTTATTTACTAATAAGTAAATAAGAAAATTACCCGAATAGAGCCTAAATTTTATTAATAATAGACTATGAGAACTCAAATATCAAAAAATCTCACAATCCATAATTTAATTGGTGATTAATTATTTGTACACATAACACAATAATTTTTAATTTGATTATATTTTTAGTTTGAAATTGAAAATTATTTGTGTTTTAATTAATGATTAGTTGTCTATGCATGCCAACTAACCGTTTTCAATTTGCTAATGTTTTTTGTTAAAAAAATGAAGGTTTAGTTCAAACAAAAATGATATGCTCGTTAAATTAGTTTATTAGAGAAATTTATTATATGATGTGATATAATTATAAATATTGAATATAAGTAAAATTTAAGTAAGATGGATTAATGGTCACGTTTGGGATTAATTTTTTAAAATTTGCTTATTTCTTTTATGATTTTTTTAATTTTTTGACTATTTTTTTTATTTTTCTAAATCTTCTAAATGAGATAAATCGAAAAAATAAAAAATTTTAATCAAAAAATAAAAAACGTTAACTAAAAACAAAAATAAGTAATATAAAATTTGATTTATTAACTTATTTTAGCTTATTTTTATCTTTTTAAATTTTTTTCATATTTTGATTATTTTTTTTTACCTTTTTGGCTCGTCTCGTTAAGAATAGTCTAAAAGTATAATAGCTCGATTAAATAATAAAAAAATTTATTAAAAATAAAAATAAGTCAAATAAAACAAGCAAATAAATAATTATTCCAAACAAAGCCGATATTTATAATTTTATCACATAATTTAATAAATTAATTTGAGTCATGCTATCCACCACTAATGAATGGTTGTTAATAGGGTAATAAGAACAATTTCTTTTGATATTAATACACTTTAAAATAAAATTTACTAATTTTATAAGTATTAATATATTATGCACAAATATTTACATATATATTTTATTTATTATTTACTATTTAATAGGAAATAATTAATATTTCTAAATTAATTTAATTACCACGATATTATTGTAGTCAAAATAAGGTTTGAGAATCCATAATTGACTTGTCAATGATTAGGTTACAGCTACCAACAAGCAAGTGCTGAATAATAGATATTGGTCTTGCTAAACAATAACAATATTAAAAGCCTGAAGCAGCGCCGCACGACGCACACCCTCGCCGTCACCACCTTCGGTAGCCGTCACTGCCATCTCCGTTTATTTCCGTCGTCGCCGCCGGCTCCCACCCCGCCATTGCCGAGTCCCTCTCTACATCTCCCTCTCTCTCTCTCTCGGTATCCTCCTCTCTCTCTGTTCTCTGCCGGTGACTGTTAGCGGCCGTAGTAGAGGGCGATATATATATATATATATAGATAGAGAGAGAGAGAGAAAGAAATGGATACCGAGAGAGAGAGAGAGGGAGACGCATAAAAGTACTCGGCGACGGCGGGGTGGGGGTCGGCGGCGACGACGGAAATGAACGGAGGCGGCGGTGACGGCCACTGGAGGTGGCGACGGCGAGGGTGTGTGTCGTGCGACGCTGCTGCAGGTTTTTGTTTTTAAAAAGGGGGTTTGTCTCTCATTTTTTTTATTAGACGGCTCTGTCTCTCCTTAAACACAGCCCAGTAGGTTGTGTTTAGCATTTGCCAATAGATACACCAGAAATTTTTTTTATTATAAAAAATATTACACTTTTCTAAGTGTTATTTGGTACATTTAAGAGGACAACTCTCTCTCTCTCTCTCTCTTTTTAATTCTCTCAATTTCTTCCGTTTTAATAAATTAAACAAGCGATAAAAATTTTTTTATATTTTTTTCCTCTCCAAATCACCCAAACCAAACGAAGTGTAAAAATATGAGTCTTTTATGTACT
This sequence comes from Heliamphora exappendiculata, assembly GCA_034768845.1. NCBI lineage: Eukaryota > Viridiplantae > Streptophyta > Magnoliopsida > Ericales > Sarraceniaceae > Heliamphora > Heliamphora exappendiculata. The sequence continues at coordinate 8,008,710 of JAOTRH010000001.1, forward strand.
TAATTAGTTCAATTTGTAAATTTTTTTTTTAAAGTGATCAGTTTGTAGGATTTTCGTAACAAAATCTAAGACATGCGTCCAAATCATATGACTACAAATATCCAATGGATGGATTATTTACATAAATAACCTACTTGACGAATCAAAATAATTAACCATTTCAATAAAATTGTAAGACCTCAATTAAATCAAACTTGGTCACAACAGGTTCCCCTATTTCCATATTAAGTGTCTGCTTTTGGTGTAAGGTTCACAATTTACATTTCATATAATATTAGTCCAACAAAAAGAATTTTGACTCTTAAAGTTCATTGTGCCAAATTGGACATACTTCTTCTACTCTAAATACTTATTTTTTCACATCAACACTTTATCCCTTCACATTCAGTGACCGCCAGCGAACTCTAGTGACCACCTCTAGCGATTATAGCCATTACAAACCTTTAGAAGGTGAAGCTAGAGGGCTTTGAATGCCATTTCCTTGGCAATGTAGATACAACACTTTCGGGATAGTATGCTCCTCCGTTGCTTCTTACCTGTTTTTGCCTTGCAACCATCACTCTTTCCAAGTTATTAGTAGTAACTCATAAGTTTTTTTATATACAAAATATAATTTTTGTTAATGCAATTTTTATCAATTAAAAAAAGTTTGAGAGCTTTGCACGAGATCTTGTGATATAGTTTACTCAGAAATGGACTCTTTATTCCAGCCAATACGAACCTAATAGGAAGCCTTCAATCGTCTTTGGGTCTTAGAATTGAGAAGCTTGTGATTTATTCACCCGGTGACCTCTATCAGCAAGAACAAATCTTTCTCAACAGACGGCACCAAATAATTTCCTACCCTAATCAAATAAAGATTGAGAGCTTTACTCGAGATCTTGTAACGCCTTCTTTCTAGGTAGAGCCCTCAATCTTTATTTGATTGGTGCAAAAAATTACATCAATAATTTTTATCTTTTACCGATGTTAGATAAGTTAACACAATATCTCCCCCTCAAATGGCAACGCCCTTGTCGCGTGGCTCAAATTCTTTCACTGGATGATATATGAATAGCAACCCATTAGCGTAGCGGATATAGAGCAGCTCATTAGTGTGCACAAGGTATATAATCTTGAGGTCTCTTCCCTCTCTGGAGCCTTTACTCATTTGCATCGGAGCCTTTAATGGGACCAGAGTTGACTCTGATATCATTTATAACGACCCAAATAGATCATTAGCCAAATAATTTAAATAAAGCGAGAAATTGGTGAACAGTCCAATTTATAGGCCGTTTATTGTTTTTCATCCAGCAATTTTTTTTTTAACGAGTAAGGTCCATCCTCATAAAAGTTTTAACGCGCAAGATTTTTTTGGAACAAAAATACACTAGAATAAATAAATTTATTTGTACATTTTCAAAACATGTATAAAGAATACAGATAAATTTATCTATCTGTTATTGAAAGCACGTGTAAAGAATATAGATAAATTTATCCATCTTATTGACAATATGTATAAAGAACACAGATAAATTTATCTGTGCATTTTCAAAATATGTATGAAAAGTACAGATAAATTTATTTGTCTTTTATTGAAAGTACATGTAAAAAATACAGATAAATTTATATGTGTTATTGAAAGCATGCATAAAGAATACAAATAAATTTATCTGTGTTTTTTCAAAACATGTATAAAAAACACAAATAAATTTATCTGTATTTTATTGAAAGCACGTGTAAAGAGTACAGATAAATTTATTTATCTTATTGAAAGCACGTATAAATAATATAGATAAATTTATCTGTTTACATTATTTGTATTGATATGCAAACAGATAAATTTATCTGTTATGCATAAATATGCAGACAGATAGATTTATTTGTTTGTTATGCAAAACAGATAAATTTATCTGTTTACAGGGCATTTTCGAAAGAAATCATGCAATTGGGCTTTGCGTGTTAAAATTTTTGTTTATAAATCTTGCATGTTAAAATTTTTTTTTTTTTAACCTTTGGCTAAAATTCCCTAAATAAAGAGCCAAAGAAGCATCTCAAAATGCTTAAACTTAAGTTGTTAGTAGGAGTTCACAAGCCTCATTATATACTAGGCTTGTTTTTTTATCTCCCATCGACATGAAATGCGGTATCACATAAATGTGGATTACATATTGGGGGACCATAATTTGGGTTGTTTATGGTTCTACAATTCAAAGTAAGTCCTTTTAGCTTAGGATGACTTTTAAATATGGTAGTTCAATTAGGTATTTTTTCAGTTAACTCTTAGGCTATTTGTTTTGACAGTGTCATTGATGGCCCGAATAAATTTGGGGTATGACTGATGTGGATAAATTTGGTTGAATTGCTAAATATGGGTTCTTCAGTATTCAGTGTTGAGGCTATTATACGTTGAGAACTGCTTAAGGTAGCTGGCATTCAGAACCTTTATGGACTGAGAGCCGGAGATATTCCAGACGCGCTATGCTATGGTTTATATGAGATTTTCGTGTACTTGATGGAGCGAATGAGGAACGGTGTAGTTAACCCAAGTAGTTGCAAAAAGAAAAGGCTTATTTGAGAATATATACTTATATTCTCATTTTTGTTCGATGGGCAGAATTTAGGTAGCGGCGATGATGGTGAGGAATTGGTGGTGGATAGGTGGTTGTTTGATGGTGGCAGTGATGCCGGGGGTGGGGGTTATAAAGTCAATGAAGAGGAAATATAGATTTTGAGGAAATATGGACTTGAAGAATGGATTGTTTTACCTCCAATCCATTCAAAATGACTTAAAGGAAATTTATGAATTTCAAAAATTTGACACCTACCATGACAGTTGCATGAACATTTTTGTTATTGTGATTTGAACTTCAAATAGAGTGATAGTTGTCTTATTGAGCTTATTGATTGTCAGCCGGGTTATAGCTGGCATATTGTACCTTAATCTAGACCATAGAAATATTTTGGTCCATTCTTCCTTTATGCCAAACCCTGGTCAAATGGGATTAGATGAGACCAATTTTACGGCTATGATATGTCAGGAATACTTACGTCACTTCTGATCGTATGACTTTATTGCACCATCATGCTAGCACAGTTTTGAGGCATTGAAGATGATAAGAGTAAGATTTTTCTCACTTTTTGTTAAGAAAAGTTTTTTGATAATAATTGCTGTTATTCGACGTGGAACCCTGCATGCATATGGACAAACTCGGGGGTTAGTAAGTTCACACGCGCATGCGTGCCCACACATAATTGTTCCTTTGTTTTAGGAATTTGTGGTATTTGTCGTTTTGTATTCATATAAAACATGTCCTACCCAGTTCTTTGGGGGTGATGTTTTGATCTCTTTAATGGGACATTATCAAGAATTAAACTTAAGTACCTAATGAGGTATATTCCAGGATTTCACACTTTTTGGTCTCATATTTTATGGTCTTGGTACTGTTATTCATGGGCTTGAGTTTGTAGATCATCAATTTTTAAGATGAATGGGATCATGCATTTGCTAGATAATGCAATAGCTTATATGAATTGTTGAGAATGCATTTGAATCTTGGTGCTCGCATTAATAACAGTAGTTAATTTATACCATCTTTCATGCGGCCACTTTAAATGCATCATGATATCACGCTCAATGGATTTTATATCTCCAATGGCTGGTTTGAATCTTCGTTGTGATAGATAAGTTGGACTTTCTTCATAAAGGAAGTCTTTAATTTTATCTTAGTAGCAGTTGGTTAGATAAATTGGCTCGTCAGACTCTTTCGACTATGTGGGGCCACTTCTATATTTGTGGTATTTACAGAATAGGTAGTATTTTGGGCTTTGAATTTCTTCTTCTTCTTCTTCTTCTTCTTTTTTTTGAATCTCACAGAGCCTTATCCCGTCCCAAAATAATGTAGGCTGCTTGCTTCCTGTTAAATTTAGTTTTATGCCTACATATCAAGAGATTCATCAGATGAATTGATAAAATATTCAAGTCAGCATTAAAATGAACTAAACCATATAATAGAATGACTTATTAGTCAACTTTGTTGAGTGGCCAGATTCAATTGCTGATGCGAAAAGGAAAAAGAAAGTTGTGACGATCGTCATTGTTGTCTTATGTACAGTTTTGGGGATGATTATATCCACCATGATTGGCTATTACATTTATCAGTCATGGAAAGCAAAAAATAAAGGTAAACTAGTTCTACCATTCTCATTATTTTTTTAATTGCTCGATTAGTCAACTTACAGCTCATGTCTCTTGCACCTAACTGTTATTTGATTATAAAGCTACAATCATTTACCATTTTTTGTCTAACGAAGTTCTATGCAACAGCTCCACAGGAGACCATTTTCTGCATAGATTACAACGAAGAAAATCGAGATAATGACTTTGAATTACCTCTTTTTGATCTCGATACCATTTTTGTTGCGACTGACAAATTCTCTTCCAGAAATAAGATAGGACAAGGTGGTTTTGGTCCTGTCTATAAGGTAATGCCCCTATATACTACATTTTGACCTGAAGAAATATAGAGAGGAAAGGGAGCAAGATGGTTTTTTTCATACCACTCTAATCATTTTGTTTTTCATCCCTCCCTCATATATCTACGTCAATTTTCAATGAGCCTACATTGTTGCTCCCCTTTAGCATCATCTTCTAATATTGCTAATGCTCTACACAATGATTTATAGGGTGAATTAGCTAATGGACAAGAAATAGCTGTGAAGAGGCTCTTGCAGGGTTCTGGGCAAGGCCTCCAGGAGTTTAAGAATGAAGTTGTTTTGATTGCAAAACTTCAACACCGCAACCTTGTTAGGCTCCTTGGGTGTTGCATTCAGGGAGAAGAAAGGATACTAATTTATGAATTCCTTCCAAACAAAAGCTTGGACAACTTCATATTTGGTATGTCCAACCTTGACATATTGGCATAAACATTTGTCTATTTCTTACCTATTAGTAAAATCTACTAATGTTCGAAAAGGAGAAGAAAATGCAAGGAATATTAACTTTCTTTCTTTGGTTTCTATCAGAAACGTGAAGACAAAAAAAAAAAATTTGATTGGAGTTGGGAAAATTAGGGTTTGAAATGTGGTAAGAAAAGAGAATATCCAAAGAAACAAAGTAGCATCATCTAAAAAAAAATCCAGAAAAGTAAACCAAGAAGAGAAATTAAGATAAAGTTAGGTTCAGATTGCAAATGGTAAGTGATTGACATAAAAACGAGAAAAAGTTTGGCATTTTGAATGAACTAACCTGGTATTAAGAATGTAGTAATTAAAATATGCATTATATACTGTCAAGTGCTAGTGGTACATTTTGTAAAATTAGTAATCAACTGTGAATATATAACTTGTATATTTAGGCATGTCGACCATTCTCATTTTATGTCGATCATATTTCATTAGATAGTCAAACCGCCATTTGACTATTTTTATCTTATCTTACTTTTCCAAATTTTTATCTTCTTGATTCACTTTTTTGGATTTTTGAGATAATATTACTCTCTCTCTCTCTCTCTCTCTCAATTCTTACATAGTTACACCGCCTAATTGGAATTTTAATTTGTACCTCTGTCTCAACCCTAACTGTTTCCCAAAAATTATACTCTCAAATTATCATTTTTCCTTCTCTTGTTTGGTATGCCTTAGTTCTTGACCGTACTACATATTAGATTTTTTTATTTAGCTTTTATTCAAGTGGAAGATAAAATATAATCTTTTACTTTTTATTTGCTTTTGCTTTCCTTTTTCTTTTCCCCTTTGTTTTTTAACACACAAGAATCTTCAGTTAGATGGATGTATTGTTCCTCTCCCCCCAGCCCCCAAGAAAAACACTAAAATGAAGTTTTAATTGGATTTTGGTGATGTCATACGCAGATCGAACAAGAAAAAAACAGCTAACTTGGAAAAAGAGGTTCAACATCATTGTTGGAATTGCACGAGGCCTTCTTTATCTTCATGAAGACTCAAGATTGAGGATCATTCATAGAGATCTTAAAGCAAGTAACATCTTACTAGACAACGAGATGTACCCCAAAATTTCTGACTTTGGCCTAGCAAGAATTTTTGGTGGGGAGCAAACAGAGGAAAAGACGAAGAGAATAATGGGAACATAGTAAGTGATCTTAGCCTATATCAGAAAAACATACATGTGCATTTGGGAAGGCAATTTCAAGTTAAACCTAGTGTCAAATTTCATCTCTACCAATGGACAGTGTATCTCGCATTTGGAGCATTTTTCAAATATGAGTCATAGTAAATAAACAAATATGAATTCATAGATGAGATAGCTCTCCATCTCCGTTGAATTGAAATTTGACATGCATGATGGACATGGGAAAAGTATCTAAGCCACTTATCACTTTTTTTGAGACGTCAATATGTCAAAAAGTTATTATTAGTGTAGAATTTCTTAGTTTTATTGATATTAAGTACATTGTTTTGGAATGCAGTGGTTATATGTCTCCAGAATATGCAATGAGTGGTCAATTTTCGGTGAAATCAGATGTGTTCAGCTTCGGTGTTTTAGTACTCGAGATAATAAGCGGCAAGAAGAATTGGGAATTTTGTCACCCTGATCACGATCTCAATCTTATCGGGCATGTAAGCATACACGTATAGTATTGAGTTCTCGCATAGAATTTCTTACTTTAAAACTCGCAATATTATGACTATCTAAGAAATTGGATTTGAATTGGTATAGGCATGGAAACTGTGGAGTGAACATAGTGCTCTGGCACTAATTGATAAAGCACTAGAGTCATCATTTTCCTCAAATGAAGTGTTGAGATGTATTCAAGTGGGTCTTTTATGTGTACAACAACGTCCAGAAGATCGCCCAACAATGTCATCTGTGGTTTTTATGTTGAGTAATGAAAGTGCAGTGCTACCCCAACCAAAACAACCTGGTTTTTCTGTGGAAAGCTTTCCCTTGAAGATTTCATCATCATTAGGTGGACAAACTTCAGGCAGTTCTAATGACATTACCATGACGGCATTGGCCGGACGGTAGAAAGGATGAATTAAGTTATTTCTACATTTTGTGACTTTATCCTGTTTCTTACTATAGGAAGGTTGTACAATCACTTAGAATCATTGGTCAGTTGTGTGATATTGTAGGCTGTAGCCAATCCCAGCAGTTTTTCCATGTGTAGAGGTTCCATGTAAAGGAAAACAAGTATGGTGTAACTATATAGCTTAGCTCCTACTTTGGCTCGTTGTGTTACTACAAGTACTGTTAGGAATTTTTGGTATGTTATAGTTACATATTTTTATAATAAAAATGCTTACATACACACACTAAAATTTGTTAAAAATATGTATACTTTTTATGCAATTGTGTGATAAATAAACATATAAACAAGAAAAAAAAATTGAACATAAGAGATGATAGAGCAAAACTAGTATTTTACAAAATGTTCTTAAGATAAATTTATCACTGCTTTCAAAATTACAATATTTTGAACGTCTATCTCCCAATATAAAAATGATATGAATCTCATGTAAGCAACACTATAATCATGGGTCTAACAAACTAAAAAGGTGTTTTGTACCCTTTTTTCATATAGGCACAAACTCTATTTATGAAATAAAAATTCAATGTAAACTCTATCCAAAACTAAAAGAGGAATGTAAACTCAATGTTTTTCTTATAAATGAACTCACAATTATTCAAAAAAATCACGAAAAAAAGAACACAACTATTTATAAACAAGTGCGACAGAAAAATAACTGAAAAAATAATCACAAAATAAAGGAACACAACTATTTATAACGAACAAGTGCGACAGAAAAATAACTGAAAGAACATAACCCTTCAATAATAACTAACTTGTTACCATATATCTTCAACAATTAATTTCAAATCACCCTATAAAGGTCTTAAAACCATTTTTCCAACAAAAATTACCCAGTGTTAATGTTTGCTTAAAGAAGCAAGAAGGTATGTTTCTATACACACTGCAAAAATTCTTCTTTTGGATATAAAAAACTCAACTATCCTACCCCACGGGGGGTGGGTGGGGGGAGGGTGAGATCATTTCTTCAATATGTTATTGATGATTGATGAATTAACTGGGAGTAATTCCCCAACCAATTGAACAATTAAGAACGGTTCTAAGTTGTGCAATGCTTATTCATGCAGTTGTGAACTTGTGATGTTGTAATAAAGTTACATATTAATTATAGGGTTATTAAATTCATTTTTCCCTTATAATTTGGCCCGTGACATTTCATAATAACCACATAATCCTCTATAATTCATGAAATTAAATGAACGGTCTCATTTATCACCTAAACTAACAAAATAGATTAGAGTAAAATATCTTTTCAAGATAAAAATACTCTTATAATGAGAAACACATACGACAACAATAGACTAGTCTGTTAAAGATGACCATGGCGATACCAATCCAAATGAAGCAACATAAATAAGATAGCTCTGATTAAGTTTGGTTATTCATTATAATGCTATATTTTATGTATTTAGTGGTCATTTAACCAGTCATTACACGTCCAGAAGTTCTTTGAATTGCCTTAAATAGCTCGATTGATACATGTATTATATTTCTTTATTTACACGCAAAAACTCATCGTAGATACTACAATGGAATCTTTAGAGTTGCAGTCATACTGGAGCACAAAAACTAGTACATTCTGACCACCATTGATCTAATTGTTTGAGAATTTGTGGGAATCTCATACTGTCACCACTGATTCGAACTAAAGAGTTCTTCAACGCATACCTCTGGGCGTGCAACTGATTCGACGAATACGACACCGTCTCATTTTTCATCGACCCTTTAGTGGCTGAGGCGAGGCATCCATGTTGGAAGACTCATTTGTTCTAATCCCTAAACATCCTTCAGACTTCCAATATACATTAAATTATTTTGCAAATGCAAAAGAAAGGCTGATAATTAGAAATTATTTAGTTTTTCTTTTCTCCAAGTAATAGTTCTAAGGGGGAGATCCCTTGTGGAGTAAAGAGACATTTTTTTACTGATCTTTTAATGCAAAAGAAAGGTTGGTAATTTGTTTTAAAAACTAAATATTTCTCCGTTTTAATACATCAACAATTGTTCAATATATCTTGTAGTATTGTTGAATATATCTCGAGAATCAAGATACTACGTGGTTCAAAATTTTCACATAATTTTAACGATTTTCAACATATTAAATAGAAAATCATAAAATATTTTGAGAACATATAATGCTGTCTGCTCGTACATACAATGAAAGCTAATACAAGACTGGCCCATGCTGATCTCTTCATTCATCACCCCCTAATTTGTCATGCATCTATTTTTATCCCTCTAAACTCCGAAGTTTACTACACCCATAGCATTAGAAAAAAAATTGAGGCGACCTTTCGCCTGAATTCTTGTTCTTGGCAGATAGACAAGAACAAGAATTCAGGTGCGGAGGATCAGGGCAAGAGGTTTTTTGGCGCCCTGTTTACGCAACTCCAAGAGCATGTGGTTTCTGATGACAATGAACCCAGTTTGAGAAAGCTTGGAGGGTGTTCATGTTGACTCGGTACTCAGTAGTGTTTCTGCGTGAACTCGAGCAGCATCGGCCATGTGAAGTCTGGATATGTCCTGGGGTACTTGCTGTCCACCAATTCAGTTGGTGGGCTCACCACCTTATCCTTCTTTGGACAAAGAAAGAAAGCAAGAGATTTCCTAGGAGTTTTGTTGTTTACCACCGCTCGGTGCTGGCAACTTTTGAATCTTTCATTTGAAAGAGCCTGAAAAAACAGAACCCCATAAAAAGCTTTCATCACCACTTTTTTCCAATATATAAATTGCAGCATTCAAGGGTACTTTAGAATCTATAGATTTATTATAAGGCTGTAAAAATTAAGATTTTAAACAATTGTATATTAGTATATGTATGGTTTTGTTTGAGTTATATTCAAGTGTTAAATATTGTTCTTATGTATTGGCTTATATATATCAGAATTTTAATTTAGATTTTTAATATTGATATTTATTAACTGTTCAATATTAATCGATACACGACTATATAATTGTATTAATACGTCTTTCGAGATACTATATTTTAGAATCTTAATTATATTACATGTCACATTAATTAGAACAAAATACATCTCAAGTATTTACATAAACGCACAGAGCTCACAATATTTGTGAGTTTCACTTACATATTCATAAAGATGGTTGAAATGCATTTTTTATAATCTTCGTGATTAGTTGTCCATGTGCAAAGTATTTTCTAAGGATTTTCCGTAATGGTGTACATCTTATTCTTACCAAGAAGGTGTTGTTGGAATCTGTGAATTTCATTGGCCATGGAAATTCAGATTTCAATAGCTGGGTAATTACAATTGAATTGGCCATTCAATTGCAATTGTAGCCTGAAAACCAACAGCTTGAGTGGCTGTTGATTTCAGGGC
>JAOTRH010000001.1:8019199-8058530 GCA_034768845.1 Heliamphora exappendiculata
AACCTATATTTTTTCAATTCTCAATTAATTATACAAACCTACAATTTAGCTTTTTATTTTTTTCATCGGAATCCAAGCAAGACTTCCATTTTTTTCGTTTTTACTTTTCAATTATTAAAATTCTTAAGAAAGGTCCTTTATGCACTTATATATTATTAGGATAATAGGATTATATTTTAAACATTCAAATAATTGTGTCAAATCTTGTTTGTATCTATCATCTTTTACGCCTATAAATACAAATGTTGTCTTTATGAATAAAATACAGAAGAGAAAAAATATTTCAATTACAAATTTGTGATTATTAAGTTCAATATGGTATCAGAGCCTTCCACTATCAATTCTTCTTCTTCTTCCTCATCAACTAAAATACAGTCTCAAATTGTTCAACCAGTTTCCCCCAACAATGCTCATCATTTCATTTTCATCAAGTTAACTTTCAAAAATTTTCTCTATTGGAACACCTAACTATCCCCATATCATCGCGGTTAAAATCTTCTTGGCTTCGTTAATGGCACCTTTCCATGCCCTCCACCCACCCTCCAACGTGAAGGTACTCTCACTCGGAATCCTGCTCATGCTGCTTGGGTATTTCAAGATCAACTCATCATGAGTATGTTGATCTCTTCCCTTTCTGATGAAATCCTGCAGTTAGCTGTTGGCCTCACCACTTCTCGTGAAATTTGGGTTACTCTTGAAACCTCCCTTGCTTCTGCTTCTCAGACCCGGATTCTTTAGCTCCATTAGAGTATTCAGAGCTTGCAACAAAAGGATCGTTCTGTCACTTTGTTTCTCCATGAAGCCAAAACTCTGGCATATGAACTTACTACCGTTGGAAAATCTCTCTCTCTAGCCGAATTCAACCTCTATATCCTTAAAGGCCTTAAACATGACTTTCGTGATCTTGTTACTACTCTTGCCGCTCGTTCAGAATTAGTCTCATTTTCTGAACTTCACAGTCTCTTACTTAGTCATGAGTTTCTTCACCGAGATACATTCTCCACGCTTCAGATCGCATCCCCTTCTGATGCTCTTCAAGCCAACCTTACTCAGACCACTACCCGTAATCGTGATTCTCATTCTGGACACAATCGGGGATCCTTTGGTTCTTTTCGTTCTCGAGGTCGTGGTCGCCACAATCATTATGGCCGCGGTCGCCCTCGCTATTTGTCTGCTGGCATCCTTCCTCTCCCATGCTTTGACAGTTGGTCTCACTGTCAAATATGTGATCTCAATAACCATATTGTTGCTCACTGCTATCATCGATTTAACCACACTGTAAATTCCAGTGCTCATCTCGCTACCTATGCAGCTAGTCAATCTGTTCCGATGGATTGGTTTCCTAACACTTGCGCCACTCATCATGTGACTCCTAACATTGCCAGTCTCTCTAACGTTGAAGACTACCATGGGAACTCTCAACTGCGCTTCTGTAATGGTCACGGTATTCCCATTTCCCACATCGGATCTTCTATTCTCCACTCTCCCACTTCCTCTTTTAATTTGCCTACTGTTCTTCATGTGCCTTTTTTCACTAAATTCGTACTTTCTGTCCATCAATTTAGCAAATATAATCGTGTTTTCTTTAAATTTCACCCTTCTCATTTTCTTGTTAAAGATCAAGTTTAGAAGAAAATCCTCCTTCAAGGCAAGAATGAAGATGGTCTCTACAAGCTTCACTCTGCGCCATCCTCTCATTTGGCATTGTCTTCTGAATGCGTCCCTCTCACTTCATTGCATCATCGTATTGGATATCCTTATGATCGTGTTCTTCGCCATGTCGTGAAGCCTCATGCTCTACCTATTTCTTCTTCAAAATTGTGTTCCAGAACCATTTGCCACGCTTGTCAATTTGGCAAATTGTCCAGACTTTCCTTACCTTGTACTGAGATTAAAAATTTAGCTCCATTAGACTTAGTTTTCAGTGATGTATGGGGTCCTTCCCCGATTTTTTCTAGTAATGATCATAAGTACTTTGTAATTTTTCTTGATGCTGCAACAAAATGCATTTGGTATTTTTTCATGTTTAATAAATCTGATGTCTTTGATGTTTTTACAACATTTCATGTCATGGTTGAATGCCAATTTTCTTGTAAATTAAAGTCTGTTCAAACTGATTAGGGTGGCGAATATTGTAAGCTTCGTCCCTATTTTTAGAATTTAGGAATTATTCATCGTTTATCGTGCCCTCACACTCAAGAAGAAAACGGCTTCATTGAACGCCGGCATCGTCATATTGTGAAAACTGGACTTGCCTTTCTCGCTCATAGTTATGTTCCTCACAAATATTGGCACTATGCTTTTGAGTCTGCTATCTATCTAATCAATCGTCTCCCGTCTCGTGTCTCTCAAAATCTCTCACCATTACAACTATTGTTTAATCGTTCTCCAGATCATCATTTTTTAAAAAATTTTGGGTGCTCATGTTATTCTTATCTTTGTTCTTATCACTCATACAAAATTTCATTTCGATCCACACCGTGTGTTTTTCTTGGTTATAGTCCGTCTTACTCGGACTATCGTTATCTTGATTATGCAATTAATCGCATTTACGTAGCCCGTCACGTTCGTTTTGATGAAAGTAAACTTTTCTTTTCCAATAAAAATGGTATCACTTCAACACCTCCCTCACCTAATTCGTCTTTTTCCTTTGCCACATTTTCTCTCCCCATTCATCCTCCACGATTAAAAGAGTCACTTAATAAATAAAACTAGAGTTTATATCTCACGTGTTAACGATCGACACCGATAATTAACAAAATCTACCTACTGAAAATATACACCCAAAATCTTACAACAATTATACTTCGTTTATCTAACCAGAAATAAAACACCAAAATCTTTCATTACGCAGCGGCTTTTGCACATGCAGTGAGGGGGAGCCTGCAGGGAATTGAACTTCAATTTTCTAATTTAGAAGGGATTATAAAGGTAACCCTTAAAAAGTCTACTTCCAAATTAATAAGGCTTCGGTCAGATCCGCAGGGAAAGTATGATGAAGATGCGATTTTCGTTTCTTTTTCGGTGGACGTCGTCGACAAGTGCGACATTTTAGGTTTCAGCTGATTTTAGAGGTATTTATGACCCATTAAAAATTTGTAAAAGGCCATTGTGCCAATCTGTTCTTTCTCCGACTATTTGTGGTCTGACTATTCTACTCCTCTCTCATTAATAGAAGAAAACGATGTTATCAAAAAAAAATATTGCCTTCCAAAGTAATTATCTCCACTATTATTTTTTTCTTTATTTATAGATTATATCTAAATATATTATTATTATTATTATTATTATTATTTTATTTCGAATATTACAATTACTCCCAAAATACATCTCTATTTTTTCCATGGAAGTTCAACATAACATTATGGCAAAGTAGCAAAGGTTGAAATAGATACAAAACTAAAGATTAGTGATGATATTGAAATTCGAGCAGACATGACTTGAACCCTGACCTCAAAGACACAAATTGCTTAGTCTTCCTCCTGAGAACCTAAAATTGGTTAGAGAAACTTGACATCGATGGGGTATTTGCCGACTACCCCTCAATGCCTAAGTTATAATGTATAATTGAAGTCTTTTATTGAAAGGAAGAGTGCTTAACTTTTAGGAGTGAATTCCTTCCTTTATATACATTTTTTATACTTGCAAATCTTGGGATGCTATTTGATATTGAATAATCTGATCTCGAGATTTTTGGAGTTGATTTTGAAGATCTCTCTAAAAATCTCGGGGTTAGCTTTGATTTGTAATCATCTGGGTAGTGATTTTCAGACTGATTTATAGACAAGCCAGCTGTAGTTTCTGTTGGGAGAAATATAACGCAAGATATGCTCGGTGGTTTAGAAAATACATGTTTATTAACTTTCAATGATTATAATAAACTGAATTTACAGAAAATGAAACTGTAAAAAATAACATGAATAGAATATACAAAGTGAGTCTTGCAAACGCAGTTTTCTTAAGAATAATTCACCGCCTACCAAGGGTGTTGTAAGTTTCTCCATCGGCGTCACTCTCTCAGGATAAAATGGTTGACCCGAACAGTAGAACACCTCTGAAGATCGGCTACTCGAACGTACTTCGTCTGTCTTTTTCTCTCTCACAACTTGTATATCAGAATTTGTATCTCTCCTATCTCACCTCTATGCACACTTTTACAGAATACCAGAAGAAGTCTAGATCATAAGCTTGTTAAAAAGTTTCATCATCCTCACTTTCATCAACATTATTAATCCCTTCATTTTCAAAATTCTCAGGCTTTTTATTTTCAGACTCAACAGATTTCCCATGAACAGAAGCAATGAAAGCAGTAATATTATTATCATCATAATCGGGCTTCTTCTCATCACTCGTGTCAGGTTCACTTTCATCATCCCAAGTGACGGTGAATCCTTTTTTATTTTTTTATAAGAAGGTTCGGGCATTCTTTAATAATATGTCCATATTATTTGCATTCATAGCATTAAATTTCAAAAATTTGGCCTTTCCCCCCTCTTTTAATTAAATTAGATATATTTTTGGCTTTATTTTTACCGTGCTTCTTTTGTGATTTTTCTTCCTGATTATACTTTTTAGTTTTTAAATTTTTTTTAAATATTTTCACAAAATAGCCATATTCTCGGGGTCTAAATCATCATTCGAGTCGCATGCAGAACCTTGAGCTGAAGAGAAAACTAAATTTTTTAAAACTTTTTTGCTTTGAAAATTTAGCTCATAGGTTTACAAGTTTTCAACTAAATTTTTAACAGAAATATAATCGATATCTTTACTTTTTTCTATTGCTGTGATTTTTGGTTGGAAATGTTCGGATAAAGATTTAAGAATTTTTAAAATAATTTTAGAAGTTAAATTTTTTTCATCAAGATGAAAAGAGACATTCACAATATTATTTAATTTTGCATAAAAATCGTCAAAACTTTTATCGTTTTCCATACGTAGAGTTTCAAAATTTGTTGTGAAACGTTGAAGTTTTGAGATTTTTATGGTATCAGTTCCTTCGTGAGTGATTTGAATAATATCCCATACTTTTTTAGCCAAGTCACACGTACTAATTCTACGAAACTCATCTTGTGTGACTCTACTAAATATAGCATTTATAGTTTTGCTATTTCAACCTGCATCCTCAAAATTAACTCTGTCCCATTTAGCCACGGGTTTAGTGACGATTATGCCATCAACAACACTGGTAGGAGGCTTGTAAACTTCAACAACGAAAAGTCAAACTCTTTCGTCAATAAATTTCAAAAAAGCTCTCATCCTAAGTTTTCAAAAGTAGTAATTATGACAGTTAAGAAGAAGTGGTCTACCGATCGAAGCACCTTCTCTAAGAAAATTTATTTATTGTAAATTAGTAAATGGATTTTACAAAAAAAAATTTATAAAAATTTTTTGTCACCCGCTTTGATACTAATTGAAAAACCCGATTTATAAACTGATTTTTAATAACCGATTTTCTTAAATAAGGTAAACGATGCAAATAAGCTTAAAACAATCAATCCCACAAGCAAAAAATCAAACAACCACAAACACACACGATACGATAATTTTTACGTGAAAATTTCCAAATCGGATGAAAACTACGTGACCACACCGGGTCTAGAAAATCAAACACTATAAAATTGTTAGTTACAAGAGAATCTTATAAATCGACGTTGTACCCACAACCAAATATTTAAAAACCTACTCCGGCCGAATTCACGTACACCAACTCCTATACTTGACCACCGCTGGAACCCACTACCGGACTTCAATGTTGACGGACTCCTCCACCAGACGCCAATACTTGAGAATCATCTCAAGTGATTCCACGAATCCAAACTGATTGTTGAAGTTTTGATTGACTTAGTAATTGATTTGAATGATCAGAAGCTAAATAATCATCAAGTTGTTGTAAATTAACTTGCGAGCATGTAAACTAGCTTGCGAGTATAATGAAGAATTTTCAAAACTTGTGACAGCTAGATTTTTCATAAATAAAATAAAATCATGAGGCTCTTAACAAAGAAACTCTAGCTGCCTATTTATAATAGCGTTGCCAAAATTCTCGTTGCTGCTTCAATTAAAATATGTCTCACCGAGAATCGCTCAAGCGGTCTATTCACCGCTCGAGCGGTGAGACCTGCACTGTAGTAATTTTATTGCAGAAAATAAGATACCGAGAGGTGTTATAGGTCGCTCGATGGACCGCTCGAGCGGTATGTCGGGCGATCTAACCCCGCTGCCTATTTTTGATGTTTTCTGTCACTTTTGCGTGGCCCAGCAATATTAAAACAAAAATTCGAACAAGACAAGCATAAAAATATCAACGAATAAAATAAATAAATTGAATAAGCATTTGTCACATATTTATCAAATTAAAAACGAATTAGACCGAGGCCAAAATTCATAACGATCTCCCCCTTTGACAATTCTGTGACAAAACCCAACAAGCCAACTAATCCAAACCTGTAACCAAGGACACAAACTACAAAAAAATTACACAATATAGAACGAAGAACATTATAAAAAAATAAAATTTACTCCCCCTTAACCTAAACATCTAACACTAAGCTCTCTATTATCTCTCCCTTTTTGTTACAAATTGACAAACAAACTCAAAAAAAAAAAACTTTTTGAGTAGGGAACAAGATTAAGGAATAAGGATGAAACCCATGAATTTTTTCATTCACTTAAATTCACAAAATCTAATCAAAGTGATTAAAACACACAGAATCTAAGATACCATATATTCATATAAGAACAAATACAATCAGAGTAGACTGCAAACTTTTTAGACACAAAGATCAAATCTTATATGGGATCAAAATGGCTGAATTACATTTATTTATCAGAAATCAACAATTGCACAAAGTCAAACCAATTTTGATCCAATTTACTTTAAAAGCTAACTCCCCCTTAACTAGAGACTGCAAACTTTTTTTTATGCTTACATAGGCAGCTTTCACACTAGTACAAACGAAAAAGTAAGGTTCGCATAGGTAGCCATTTTCTAAGCAAATTTTGGTACAAAAAATAAGGTGGTTGCACACTAGCACGTACGAAAAGATAAGGTCCGCATAAGTAGCCATTTTCTCAAGCCAAACAAACAGAACCAAAAGAAAAGGAGTTTAAACATTAAGATCAAGTGGGTCGCCACTATGCGGTTATTTTGTGAAATCTTTAGACAACTGAAAGATAAAAGAGACCCATTGATAAATATAATCTGAAGTGCGGAAGGTCCTTACATCTATTAATATTCAAGTGATGTACATAATAGACTCATATCTGAAAGCGTTATATCCACTATGAATTAGATTACTCAAAAAACATGCGGTAGTTAATCTCAAAGCCTAAATTATGATATTTCAGCATAGCGATTTAATGCATAAAAAAGTACTCAACCCTTAATAAAGTCCCCCACAATATTTTTTTTATTTTTTTTAATAACAACAAAAAAAACAAAAAATTTAAAAAACTCAAACACACAAAACAAAACAAAAAAAACAAGATCCAAAACAAACTAGGGACTACGACTAGCTAAAAAGCTATCTATATCACTCTTTCGAACCCAAACGTTCTTGAGTTTCAAAGGCACATGGTCGGGGGGGAAATCTAATTCTTTCTAGGTTTGTGTGACAAGTCATATCTGAATCTATTTTGATCAATCAACTTAGTGCAGTAAGGTCTGATGTATCCCTTTATACCACAGTAATGACAAATAAGTACAAACAAAGTATTTTTGTTCAAATTCATGCAATTAGGACGTATATGACCAATATTCCCGCAATTATGACAAGTAAGAACAAATTTAGTCTTTTTACCTCACCATAAAATGGTGGTTCTACCTGTCTAATTCTTCCACCTTTCACTTTCTTTGGCTGAAAAACTTGCAGATGAAATTTTTGAGCTTATGCCACTTTCTGATTTTACAAATTTTAGTGCAGACTTAAGTAAAATTAACTGGCCAATTTTTTTTCCTTTATACGGTTTGTTTGACGAAGACCCGTGAATCTAAACCCACACCTATCAGTCATCGCCTTTTGTGATCCAAGCATATCATCCAAAGCTATAGTACTTGCATTTAATTTCTTGAAAGTAGAATGAGTATTTAACAGATTTTTTTCAAATTTAATCAATTTTAATTCAAGATCAATTTTTAACTCAATACAAACATGCAACTCTTTTTCAAAAAATTCAATACTGGTTTGTCTAATTTGACACAATTCAGACAAGTCATTTTTTTTTTATATTTTGCAAGTTTTTCATACAAAATCTCCCTATCTGATTTTAATTTCACAACCAGATCTTGAGTTTCAATTAGTTCTTGTTTCATACCATCTATATCTTTTTCACACAATTTATATTTTTTAACTAACTTTGCATTTTGTTTGGTCAACTTGAAGCACTCTCTATAAAGTTTATCATAAGCTTGTTGAAGAGTTTTACCATCCTCACTTTCATCAATATTATTAATCTCCTCATTTTCTAAATTCTCAGACTTTTTATTTGCAGACTCAATAGATTTCTCATGAACAGAAGCAATGAAAGCAGTAATATTATTATCGTCATAATCAGGCTCCTTCTCATCACTCGTGTCACGTTTACTTTTGTCATCTCAGGTGACTGTGAATCTTTTTTATTTGTTTCTAAGAAAGTTCGGACATTCTTTAGCCATATGTCTATATCTTTTGTATTCATAACATTGGATCTCATAAATTTAGCCTTTCGACCCTCTTTTAATAAAATTAGACAAATTTTTAGCTTTGTCTTTACCGTGCTTCTTTTGTAGATTTTTTTTCCTGATTAGGTTTTTTAGTTTTTAAAAACTTTTTAAATATTTTCACAAAAATAGTTATCATCTCAGGGTCTAAATCATCATCTGAGTTACTTGCAGAATCTTGAGCTGAAGAGAAAGTTAAATTTTTTGAAACATATTTATTTTAAAAATTTAGCTCATAGGTTTGCAAGTTTCTAACTAAATATTTAACAGAAATAGAATCGATGTCCTTACTTTCTTCTATTGCTGTGACTTTTAGTTGAAAACATTCGGGTAAAGATTTAAGAATTTTTTAAATAATTTTAGAAGTTAAATTTTTTTGACAAAGATTAAAATAGGCATTCACACACTGCAGGAATTTAGTCTTTTAGCAGCGGTAATTATCACCACTATAAAGTTTCAAAACCGCTGCTAAATGTCCCACGTGTTAATACCAGCATTTTATAAACCGTCGCCCAAACTGTTAGGAGATACCCATCGGTGAAGGTGTTTAGCGACGCTTTTCCAGACTGCTGGTATAACCTTTTTATCTCCAGCGGTGGCTATTGCAACCGTTATTGTGCTGGCAAAGAACCTGATGACACTTCAGTAATACTTTATAGCGACGGATCTTAACCGTTGCTATTTCCACCACAAAAATTGAAACTGCTGTTGTAGCCTGTCATTTAGCAGCACTTTTTACCGCCAGGTAAAAAGCCTTCATAAACTCTATAGCGACGGATGCTTAACCATTGCTATTTTCACAAAAAAACTAAACCACTGCTATGGCCTGCCATTTAGCAGCGCTTTTTACCGCTGGGTAAAAGTTTTTGAACACTGCTCTTTTTTAGTGTCACTTTTAGATGCAGCTAATTCATATTCATATTATAATTATTGGCAAAAATTTACAATATTTTTTTAAAATTAACACTACAATACCTACTATTGCGGCATAGTGCATCTTCTATAATATTAAAATTTTCTAATAACCCTAAATTTCAAATCTGAAGAAATTTAAAGTTCCATATTCAACAATAATTTTCAACATTTGTGACACAAACTTTCATAGTTCAAAATTAAAAAAATAAATTAAGTGGTTCAATAAATTTGTTACAACACCACAATCTAAAAGATATACTATCTAATTATAAAAGCTTAAGTACTACAAATATTATATGCCACTCTTGTAAAAATCTCCACGAACAAGTTTGGTAGATGCTTCTATATTTTTCTATTATCTGCAATACAAAATAAGTAATATAATGAGCTACGAATATTTAATTTAAAACAAAGGTGAATGAATAAAATAAATATTCACAATATATAAAATATTCAATCATTCAAACTTGAAAGCAACAAAATTAATGAAAAGAATGTACCTCGATTGCAACATTCATTTCATGACTCCCATAAGTTGATATTTGGCGTTGTTATGGAAAAATCGAATCAAGTGAGACGCTAAACTCGTCTTAAACATAAGTTAAACAATAAGTAACTTAAATAAATATACGAATAAATCTTCATAAAGTTTAAGAAAAACTTAAGCAATTAAGTAAAATCACGCATTACAAATGTTTTTAAAAATAAAAACAATTATAACTTGTGAGCTAGTAGAACCATGCAACTGCCTAAATAAGAATGCCATTTTCTCTTTCAATGCGTTTATTTCACAAGATTGAGTTTGCAATTTATTTTCTTATTCTCTTGCCTTCACCCTTATGATTACCTAATTCTGCAACCTAACTCTGCATATTGAAGATTTAACTTCTGCATATTATTACTTTTTTTTCTATTGGATTATTATATTATATATAAGATGTGAATATGCTAGCATCCAAGCAAAAGAAGCGCAACAATAAAAATTAC
Organism: Heliamphora exappendiculata; assembly: GCA_034768845.1. Lineage (NCBI taxonomy): Eukaryota > Viridiplantae > Streptophyta > Magnoliopsida > Ericales > Sarraceniaceae > Heliamphora > Heliamphora exappendiculata. The sequence continues at coordinate 8,029,800 of JAOTRH010000001.1, forward strand.
AAAATTATACAGAACAGCAACACAACAAGGCTCAACTAAAGCTAATACCAGCATAACAGCAAAATCATAGCAGCAAAACCCATTCATAATAGCAGCAAAAAGAAGGCTGGGCATCAAAACCATTTCGTAGACCCATTTATCATAGCAACAAAACCAACTTAAAACCAATCATAGCAACAAAGTGCACCCAACATAGCAGCAAAAAGAAGGCTGGGCAGAACACCATTTACTCTATGTTTTTTGATTTTCTAAATGATTTTGATTGTGAATAACGATTATGAAAAACAAAATTAATAACACTAGTGTCGTGTTTATATAAATAGAAAATATAAAAACTAAATCCAAACTATATATATGGGTTTATGGTTTCTCTCTATATTTTTCATAACACAATCCGAATCCCACCTACTTAATAAAAAGATAGACAACATATGCAATGACAAACCTCTTGGTAAGAGCTAAGAACAAATCCGCATGAAAGGAGGGCAAATGTTATAACAAGGGATGGATTTATTTTTTACATGATGATGCTCTGCTTCGAAATCCTTGATTGCAAAGGTCAATGATATGACATCTCAAGCTTTTGATAATCTTTCAAGAGATGCTGACTATTGCACAATCAAAAAAGTGAGCACTTGATTAGATGTAACTGCATTTAGGGCAATAACAAATGGAACACTAAAATATATAAATGCAAGATAACCAAAGCAACCAATATTGTTTGGTTAAAACCGTTGGAAAGCATATGCAAACAGCTTAAGACTCACGTCTTCAATTTGTTCCGACTGTTTTTTAAGATCCTGCACAGGTGCATCCTTGTAAATAACTTGGAGAATATCCAGCAAGTGAGAATGGAGATTCTCCTAACGATATTGGTCAATTATACAATGAGAAATAGTAGATTGACAACCTATTGGATAGAAAGGGGCAACTAACAAGCTTCATAGGACACGTAGTTATGCACCGTTTGTCCCGGTGCCCTCTCCCCAGCTTGTTCTATCATTTGAAACTCCAAAAGGAAATAAAGAAATAAATACCATTACAATTCAATGGAAACTCAAGATCAAAAGTTGAACGCTGCAAATTACGAGGAAATCCACCCGAAAAAGAGACCCGCATCATAAAAATCTAGAGATTTGCCAATTCGTGTATCTTTAATCAAAATTTAGTGCCCAAAACCAGAGCAGAACATAGTGTTTTCACTTTTATCTTGATAGTACAAGAAGGAGATATTCGAAAATTGAGATAAGGAAACGAATCATGAATATGGTGAATAAATTAAAAAAAATACAAGATTGCGAACTTAAATTGGATGGAGAATTATGAAATGAACTCGATTAACAATAACCACTACAGAACAGTTCGTTCGAACACAATAATTGAGTTTCACTGATTAAAAATCAAGATGTACAAGTAACCAAAGACTGCGTTAGATGTGTAGATGATAACTGACCATTTTGAATTTGATTGTGGAACCATACGAATACTTCCTTATGCGAGATGATTTCTAGAGAGAGAAACAAGGGCTTCATGAAGTTGTGATTTCTTTCTTTTACTTTACAGTCCCTGAACTGATTCGTATGTATTTGTATTTTTTTTTAATTTTTCGCTACAATGAAAAAGTGCCACAAGGATGGTAATTAGACGAAATTTAAAACAGAATAAGACGTGGAGCTCTCTCTCTCTGTTTTTTTCATAACACAATCCGAATCCCACCTACTTAATTTGTTTGATTGTAAAGAAATAAATTAGCAAAAACATCGGATTCACATACTCACCTGGGCAGTTGAAATTTGAGATTCATGCTCGATTTCCTGCCGGTGTATTTTCAAATCAAACACAATCCGAATCCCGACCCAAACTTGTTTCAATAACCAGGTGGAAGAAGATGGACAGTCACTTCTCAGATCGAACACAATCAGCGTATATCTTGACAGGATTGAAAATACAACGGAAGAAGATGGAGAGTCGCTGCGAGATGGCCGCCCTAGGGCATACGAAGAAGAGGGCTGAAATTTTGATAGGAGACACAAGACCTAGGGCATGCGAAGGGGCTGAAATCTTGATAGAAAAATCTTAAGAGTTTAGAAATTTTGTTTGCTTGAAGATTTGGCGGTATAATTGACTAGCTACAGTTTGAGAGAGATATGGCAGCGGTTTAGAATAAATTAGGGATTTATAACAAATTCTATAGTGGCATTTTAAATTAACCATTGCAAATACAAAATCTATCCCAGCTGATTATGAAAATACAGCTGCCACATACCCAATTTTCAGTAGCCCTTCATAACCGCTGCTAAATCAAATTTATAGCAACGGTTTTAAAAATTGCTGGTATAAAAATGCTAGGAAAAAATAATTTTCTTGGGGTGACAATATCACTTAATTTTGCATAAAAATCGTCAAAACATTCATCGTTTTTCATACGTAGAGTTTCAAAATTTGTTGTGAGACGTTGAAGTTTTGAAATTTTTACAGTATCAGTTCATTCGTGAGTGATTTGAAGAATATCCCATACTTTTTTAGCCAAATCACACGTATTAATTTTACGAAACTCATCTTGTATGACTCCACTAAAAATAGCATTTATAGCTTTGATATTCCAATCTGCATTCTCAAAATTAACTCTGTCCCATGTAGCCACGGGCTTAGGGACGGTTACGCTATCAATAACACTGGTGGGAGGCTTGTAACCCTTTACAACGGAAAATCAAACTCTTTTGTCAATAGATTTCAAAAAAAACTCTCTTCCTAACTTTCTAAACTGAGTAATTATGGCCGTCAAGAAGGGGTGGTCTACCGGTAGAAGCACCTTCTCTAAGAAAATTCATTTATTGCAAATCAATAAATGGATCTCACAAAAAAAAATTTATAAAAATTTTTTGTGACCCGCTTTGATACTAATTGAAAAATTCCATTTGTAGACTGATTTTCAATAATTGACTTTCTTAAATAAGGTAAACGATGCAAATAAACTTAAAACAATCAATCCCACAAGCAAAAAATCAAGCAACCACAAACACACACAAGACGATAATTTGTACGTGAAAAACCCCAAACTAGATAAAAACCACGAGATCACTCCGAGTCTAAGAAATCAAACACTATAAAATCGTTGGTTATAAGAGAATCTTACAAACCGACGTTGTACCCATAGCCAAATATTTGAAAACCTACTCCTGTTGAATCCACACACACCAACTTCTGTGCTTGACCACCGCTGGAACCCACTATCGGACTTCAATGTTGACAGACTTCTCCACCAGACGTCAACACTTGAGAATCCTCTCAAACGATTCTATGAATCCAAATTAATTGTTGAAACTTTGATTTGATTGAATGATCAGAAGGTAAATAATCATCAAGTTGTTGTAAACTAGTTAGCGAGCATGTAAACTAGCTTGCGAGTATAATGAATAATTTTCAAAACTTGTGGCTACTAGGTTTTTCATAAACAAAATAAAATCAGGAGGCTCCTAACAAAAAAAACCCTAGCAGCTTATTTATAATAGCTATGCCAAAACCCTCGTTGCTTTTTTAATTAAAATCTGTTTCGCCGAGGACCGCTCGAGAGGTCTATTCACTGCTCGAGCGGTGAAGCCTGCACTGCAATAATTTTGTTGCAGAAAATAAGATACCGAGAGGTGTAATAGACCGTTCGATGAACTGCTCGAGCAGTATGTCGGGCGATCTGACCCTGCTGCTTATTTTTGATATTTTCTTCTCTTTTTGCGTGGCTCTGCAATATTAAAATTAAAACTCGAACAAGACAAGTGTAAAAATATCAACGAATAAAATAAATAAATTGAATAAACACTTGTCACAGATTTGCCAAACTAAAAATAAATTAAACCGAGACCAAAATCCGTAACTAGACTCAAGTGCATAAGTAACAGGGGATTTTATTTTATTAGCAGTGAGAATTACAGTCATTACAATAATTTTGAATAGACCATTTGTCACATATTCTTTCTCCACATACAGCCCAGCCTTAGATAGAGTAACTCCGTCTGTCTCAAAGACTATTCAAAAGTTATGCTTGCTCAATAGAGACCTAGATATCAGATTCTTTCGAATATCTGGAACATAGAGCATATTATTCAATGTCAGCTCTTTTTCAGATGTCATCTTGAAGATCACCTGGCCTTGCCCCAACACGTCTGAGGGAGCTAAATTTTTCATATACAGCTTCTAACCATAGGCCCCCATCTCAAAGATGTTAAACATCTGTCTGTCAAGCATACGTGACGAGTGGTCCCTGTGTCTATCCACCATTCATGTGGATTTTAACCTACCATGTTTACCTCAAAGACCATGGTCAAGAGGTAGATATTTGAGACATTATTAGTTGCCTCTGCTATATGAGCTTGAGCTTAGGGATTCTTAAGCATAGAAATTCTTCAGCTTCTTGCACTCTGAAGCACGATTCCTAAACTTGTCACAATTAAACATTTCTCTTAGACTTTCTCATTCTACTTTTTGGCAATATGACATCTTGGTTCTAGTTTGGCTTTCTTAACAAATCTTATGTTGGTATGCCTATCATGAATACTCTTCTTTTCTCTTAAAGAGTTGCCAACTTTCATCACATTGGCCATCTTAGAGTTGGACTTGACACTCTTGCTTCTAGCTCGATTTTCTTTCTCAATATTAAGTTTGAAGAATAGAGCCTCCAGAGTCATCTCCTTATTCTTGAACATTAGATAGCTCTTGATTTCACTTCATGTTTCAAGAAGGTTGTAGATGACTACAGCCATTAGGAATGCTTCACTCAGTAATATCCCTTCTGCTTTGATCTCATTGATCAAAATCTGAAACTCTTAGGCTTGAACCGTCACAGGTTTTGAGTCTTTCATCACATAATCAAGGAACCGGCCCACTATGAATTTTTTGGACTCGACACCTTCAATTTTGTACTTCCAATTTAAGGACTCTCACAATTTCTTAGCAATTTTCACCTCATTGAACACATAGTACAGTGAGTCATCTAGAGCATTCAGAATATAATTCTTGCACAAATAATCGGCATTCTTCTAATTATCATATGCCATTAATTTTTTAGTGTTTGTATTCTCATCAGCAACTAGAGCTTCCTTAGTTAGACATTCGGCCAGATTTAGAGTGGTGAGGTAGAACACCATTTTCTGTTGCTATCTCTTGAAGCTAGCTCCTCCTTCAAACTTTCTTAGCTTGTCCATGTGAGACAATAGAACAGTTGGAACACCAGATATATGAGCAACTTATTTTTCATGAGCAACTTATTTTTTAGTTGACATATTTTTTGAAATAAGATCAATTTACTTATTAGATCTTTACAATATCGACAATAAGAATAGATTAACAATCTAAACTTAATTTTTTCAAATATAGTCTATCATGTGGAAAGGTCTCAGAGGGCGCGCCTCCTGGTGGGGGTTTTAGGGGGCTGTGCCCCCTAGCGGGGTTCTTAGGGACAACGCCCCTAGGCGAGAGTCTGAGGGCAGCGCCCTCAGTGAGGTATTCAACATTACTTATAGCAAGTGCTTTTGAATCCCAAAAAGCTGAACCATTCAACCTTTCAAAGGTCATCCACGCACGACTGCCTACGGCCTTAGCCGATCAAATATCTATTAAGCATCAAACAGCAAAGGTGTTGACACAGGAAGAAAAGGGTTGACATCAACAGAAAAAGTGTCAGCACAAACAGAAAAGGTGTCAACATAAACATCATAGGTGTCGAGACAAACAGAGAAAGGTGTCAACATAACAAGCGAAGGTGTGGACACAAACAGCCTAGGTGTCGACACAAAAGAACCGAGAGATTCAAACAGAAGAAGGTGTCGACACAAAAGAATCGAGAGATTCAAACAGAGAAAGATGTCGACACAGACAAAAAAATGTGTCGACACAAAAAAATCAAGAGTTCAACTCAACACCAACAGAAGGAAAATGGTCAACACCAACAGAAAAGTGTCGACACAAATAAAAAGGTATTGACACAAACGACCAAAATTATCAAATTTCTGAACGGGCGACTGGGTGATGGCGGAAAGCAAACCACTGTGATTTGGATTATTCTGAACAAGATAATTGTTTCCATACAGCAACGAAGATATTGAATCCATAAAACCTGAACATACTCACATAATATGTTAATAGTATAAACATGTATTTATACATTTTTTGTATGTATTTTCTAAAAAAAAATGAAGATCCAAACCAAACAGGTTTAAGAAAAGAATTATTCTTAAGGTTGTTGGGAGAAATATAACGCAAGATATGCTCGGTGATCCAAAAAATATATATTTATCAACTTTCAATGATTACACTAAACTGAATTTATATAAAACGAAATTGCAAAAAATAACATAAATAGAATATACAAATCGAGTCCTGCAAACGCAGTTTTCTTAAGAATGATTCACTGCCTACCAAGGTTATTGTAGGTTTCTCTACCGGCGTCACTCTCCCAAGATGAAATGGTTGACCCGAACGTTGAAATTTCTCTAAAAATTGACTACTCGAACGTATCTCGTCTATCTTTTTCTCTCTCACAACTTGTATATTAGAATTTATACCTCTCATATCTCACCTCTATGCACACCTTTGCAGTATACCAGAAAATATCTATATATAAAGGTTACAAAAGAAATAAATATGAAATTAATTATTAATAAATAGTATTGATTCTAAAATTTAATTGCCAATTAAATGATCAATTCAATTATCAATTAAATTTAAAAATTAATTCTAAAATAATGATCAAAAATCAATTCTAAAAATCAACCAATTAAATTTACTATTTTCAACAACTTCTTCTATTGGGACTGAATTTGCGGACTCATGATAGAACTCAGTTGGCCTATGGAGATGCCGCTGATCTCGGTAAATTTTTCCCGCTCGGTCATGCTTGCTATTATCAATTGGAATGTACTTTTCCCAATAATTACTCTCTTCCACCATGCATTAAATTATCTTGCAAATGCAAAAGAAAGGTTTGATAATTTAAAATTATTTAGTTTTTCTTTTCTCCAGGTAACAGTTCTAAGGGGAAGATCCCTTGTGGAGTACAGAGACATTTTTTTACTGATCTTTTAATGCAAAAGAAAGGTTGGCTACTTGTTCTAAAAACAAAACATTTCTCTGTTTTAATACATCAACAATGGTTGAATATATCTTGAGAATCAAAATAGTAAGTGATTCAAAATTTTCACATAATTTTAACGATTTTCAACATATTAACATAGAAAAACCATAAAATATTTTGAGAACATAGAATTGCTGCCTGCTCGTTCATAAACGTTTACATACTACGAAAGATAATACAAAACTGGCCCATGCTGATCTTTATTCATCGTCCCCTTCTCTATCATCTATTTTTGGAATGAGATTCTCTCCATTTTACAAAGAAATACAGGTTTCTTCATTTTTATTTAATAATGATTAATATTAATCTATTTTAATGATTTGTACCGCTCATATTATAAAGTTATCAAAAGTAACATTCGTACAAAAAATTATATTGATTTAATATCTGCAACTAGACGATTAAATTACATTAATTTTAAAAAAAAATTACAATTTAATTTCAAAATTATACTTATTTTCTAGTTTTTTTACACAAACTTATTCACACTATATAGTTATCGATGTCTTATAAATTTAATTTTTTATTTGTATAATCTTTTTAATTAACTCTATAATATAAACGAATTAAATTACTAAAATAAATTATTTTACATACTAAAAATAAAAATAAAATTATCTCAATATATTTGAGTAAATGGAGAGAACCTGCCTCCTCTATTTTTATCTCTCTACACTCCAAAGTTTACTACACCCATAACGTTAAAAAAAACAAAAAAAAACAAAAAACAAGAGGTGACCTTTCGCCTTAATTTGCCTCTCTGCCTCCAAAAGTCAGCCAAAAGCCCAAACTCTCTCCTCCACGGCACCATCCAACCTCATTTTGTTCTCTCTCTCTCTCTCTCTCTCTCTCTCTCTCTTAATTTCATGAGGTCGTTGTCGTTGGCAGATAGACATGAACAAGAATTAAGGTGAGGAGGATTGGGGCAAGATGTTTTTTTGGCGCCATGTTTACGCAACTCCAGGAGCAGGTGGTTTCTGATGATGAACCCAGTTGGAGAAAGCTTGGAGGGTGTTCATGTCGGCTCGGTAGTGTTTCTGCGTGAACTCGAGCAGCGTCGGCCATGTGAAGTCTGGATATACCCTGGGGTACTTGCTGTCCACCAATTCAGTTGGTGGGCTCACCACCTTATCCTTCTTTGGACAAAGAAAGAAAGCAAGAGATTTCCTAGGAGTTTTGTTATTTACCACCGCCCGGTGCAGGCAACTTTTGTATCTTCCATTTGAAAGAGCCTGGAAAAACAGAACCCCATAAAAAAGCTTTCATCACCACTTTTTTCCCAATATATAAATTGCAACATTCAAAGGTACTGTAGAATCTGTAGATTTATTATAAGGCTGTCAAAACTAAGATTTTAAATCATTGTATATTAGCATTTGTGTGGTTTTGTTTGAGTTATATTCAAGTGTTAAATATCGTCCTTTTACGTATTAGTTGATATATATTGAAATTTTAATTTAAACTTTTAATATTGATATTTATTAACGTATAGTGTCCAATATTAGCCATTATACATCTTTTGAGATAATACCATTTAGAACCTTAGTTATATTACATATCACACTAACTAGGACAAAGTAAATCACATCTATTTATATAAACGCGGAGCTCAAAATATTTGTGAGTTTCACTTACATATTCATAAAGATAATTGAAATGTATTTTTTATAATCTTTGTGATTAGTTGTCCATGTGTAAAGTATTTTCTAATGATTTTCGGTAATGGTGTACATCTTACCATGAAGGTGTACATTTTCTAATGATTTTCCGTAATGGTGTACATCTTACCATGAAGGTGTCGCCTATGTTAACAACAAAAGCACTGAAGTTTGGGCTGATGGAATGCCATTCGTTGTCTACAAACACTTGAAGGCCACGAACGGTGTCTTGGTGAAGGATGGTTAAAGAAGTTGGATCGCAATGAGGCCCTGTTCCCAAGGTCAGGTCTGGTTTTTGGCACGGCGGGTAGTAGTTCAGTCTCATTATCGAATCGTTTTCTTCGAAAAATTCCTTAAAATGAGCTCGGCTGACTCCCAGACTCATCCCCAACAGCTCCATGATCCCCAGAGAAAGATTGCTCATGGCATTACAGTAGTCTTGGTAAACTTTCCTGTATTTTCACATCAAAGGTCAAAGCAAACTCACAATTATAAATTTCAGGTTCTAATTCATGAAGGAGAGGGGAGATTAGAGAAGTATTTGAAAATCAAATGGTAACGTTATTTTCATACCCGAATTGATCGAAATCTTTGCCCATTGAGTTCTTGAAATAGTGTTTAACAATGTTGGACGAGTTCTTCTCAGCAGAGTATCGAAAAGAAAGGGTTTCTTTCCATGGAAGCTTGGAAGTGAACCTCCCGGTGAAACTACTAGCGTACCCACAATGCTCCCCAATCTTTCTCTGAACCCTTTGCTTCTCACAGAGCGGCAGCTCAAAGAAGGAGTCCATGTGGCGCTGAGCATCGGAGATGAGCGCGGCGTCGACGCCGTGATTGACGACGAGAAAGAAACCGTGCTTTCGACAGGCGTCGCCGACGAGAGTCGACGCCTTCGCGGCGGCAACGGAGTCGCCGGAGAAAAAGCCGCCTAAGTCGATGAGTGGGACGGGGAGTTCAGGTGGGTTGGCGCTGGGCTTTTCGTGGTCGGGCCACACGAACTGGTTGGGAATGTTGGGTTCATGACGAAGCACGGAAGCGTTGAAAACGATAGGGCTCTGGTTCTGGTCGTCTTTGCGCTCGGATTTCAGCGGCTGAGACATGGATATTGGGACTTTTGTGACGCTGTCGATTGTCATTTCATTCAGGGTCCTTGAAGTTTAAGAGACGAATGAACGAGTACAGTGAGAGAGAGAGAGAGAGAGAGAGAGAGAAAGCTATTTGAAGGTAGAGAAAAATAAATAAAGAAAATAGGAGAAGAGAAGAGAGTGAAACTGAAATGCGCCTGAGGGGATGTGATGAGAGAAAAGCCAAGGCAGTTCAATGGGGCAATTGGTGAACAAAACTTGGAATTTATAGGTCTCTCTCTCTCTCTCACTGTCCTATCACACCAAAAACATATTATTAGTTTTTTGTTTTTTTTTTTTTATGGTTTTTATTAATTTTTTTAAAAGTTTTAAAATTTTTTGATTTTTTTGACTTTTTTTTTTGACTTTTTTTTGTTGTAAAAAGATAAATATAAAAATATGTGAACAAATTAACTGACACCAAATAAGTAAATTTTTTGATAAATTTTTAAGAAAAAAACTTATAAAAAAACTTAAACCAAACATATACCAAAAAAACGAAATGTATATTCTGTTTCTTTATTGGTATACTAATGCAGCGGGATAGTGTTTTTTATATGTTTTTTTTTATTTTTAGTAAAAAAGATTTATATTAGTATAAATGATTATATTTTTAAAATTTTTGTCGTTATAAAAAATTTAAAAAAAATTAACCAAAAAATAAAAAAAAAATTCAAATAATACGAAAAAGCAACTTTGAGCCTTTTATGTAGTTTTTTTTCGTCTTTAAAACGTCTTTTTCAATTTTTTTCAGAATAATTATATTTTTTAATTTATTTTATCATGATTAATCGAGAAAATACCTGTACTCTGTTTGGTTTAGCTTTTCTATGACTTTTTTTCTGATTATATTTTTTTAATTTTTATAAATTTTTTTACTTTTTTGGGCTAATTGTTTCTACTTTCTCAATTCATTTTGACAAAACAAATATAAAATAATAATAATTTTTAAAAAAGTTAAAAAAAATTTAATAAAAAATGAAAAAAAATCACATAAAAAGCCTTAAAGTGGCTTTTTCGTCTTATCTAAACTTTTTTATTTTTTGGTCAATTTTTCTTTTTGCTTTTTGATTTCTTATAACAAGAAAGATTTCAAAATATATCATCATTTAAACTAATATAAAATTTTTTTTACTAAAAAACAAAAATGCCATATAAAAAAAAGCTATCTCATGGGATGCCTAAATAATAATAATACCGTAGTGATTATTTATAGGTTTATTATATTTGATTATCACATAATATGTATCTATGAAATATTTAAAAATAAATTATAAAATCATAAAATAATATAAATATTATATATAAAATATCATATTATATATTACTCAAATATAATCATTTATGCCAATAATGTTTTGCTAGGCAAATGATTGAGTCTTTTTTACGACTCTCCTTTGATAACAATCATTCAAAGCAAGCAACGGTCAGATAAATTTATATGCATTTATTGATGCATTGAAGTTGCATATTGTTAAAAAAAATGGCAATGGTAACAAATTCAATTTTTAAAAGAAATGCAACGATATTGATGATGATATTTAAATATTATGTAATGTGATATTTTATTATTAATATTGTTTATATATTACTGTAAATTTATCATTTATTTTTAATAATTATATAAAATATTATGTCAAATTATATTCAAGTGTAATCAACAAAACACAGTAATGATAGCATTATTGAATCTCTAACAAAGCAACAAGGCAACTGCAACCAAAGGGTAAAACATTTTAAGTCAACCCATTAAATTCATTTTAAAGCAATTGAAACCCCATAAAACTGTTATAAGTCATTTAAATTAGATTAAAGTTTACATTTAAAAAAATAAAAAAGATTTACAAGATAAGTTTTGAAACTTCTTTTTTTAAAAACAAAACTTTATTTTTTAGCAATCCCCCGTAAGTTTCAAAACTTTAAAAAATTAAAAATAATATATACAATAAGCTAAACTAATGTGTAATAGGTATAGGTGCCTATCAAATTTGAATATCACTGAGTATAAACAAATTTGAAGAATCATGGTGAATTATATCTTAAACTACACATTTTGAACCAAAGTTCAGCGTGCCATACACTACTATATTGACATTTAGTTTTTAATTCACGAATTAGTGTTATTAAAGATCATACATTAAATCTTGATTCTTATGGGAGCTACTAGCCCAAGCCTTATAGTCGAGTTCTGATCACAACTACTCCCACTTAGGTGAATTCTCTAAACGTACATGTGATTAATATCATATGAAAAATCGTCGGTCTTAAACTCATTCAAAGACTTACCTTTACTAACGTCAAATTTTACAACGCACACTTCCCATAGGAATGAGCATGAGAACCTAATTATCTTTTTTTTTTTTAAAATATTAAAAATAAGTCACATAGTATGAACTGTTATTATTTATTGAAATCTATTTATGAAATTTTTAATCATAGAGGTTGTGTTCCCTCTATAAATAACTTATTATTAGGCTTAAGTTCATTTCTTTTGATAATTATGGATATACCCTAGTCTAGAGATAATAAATTAACGAGTGTATAAAAATTTCTCAATTGATCAATAAATAAGCATGAAGGATCAATAAAGTCTTCACTCTTTTTATATAAGGCTCATCAATTTTTCTAATGGGACGCACCCATGCATCAATTTTTTTTTTCTTTTTTGGACCCATTAAATAAATATGATCTTTTTTTTTTTGTTAAATCAAGGCAACTTAAATTTTGGATCTATCATGTAAATATGTTATAATTTTTTTCGCTGGGGCAACATTAACCCGTGTAAAAACAAGACATAGTATATATAGAATTCAACTCTTTTTAATTTGATGGTCAGTAAATTACTACTAGGAATCACAAATTCTATTGACGTGTCGTCTGCTACTAGAAACTACATTTGTAATCATTAGTCTCATTGATCTACTAAAAATAACTTTTTTTAAAAAAATCTTTTTCTAGCCAGTATTCTTATTAATCTACTAGAACCTCTTCTTTTATTTATTTATTTATTTTTTTGAGTTAATTAATTTTAAATCCTATTTTTAAAAATATTTTTTAATTAAATCTCATTCATAAGTTCACATTTCTCTTAAGTCATATTTAAAAATTTTAAATTTATTTAGGTCTATAATACCCTTAGTGATAATTTTCATGATGCATCACTTGTTTCTATAGTGATAATATTTTATTCTTTAAATATAAAAAAATTGATTCCATACTGATAATATTTTATTCCTTAAATATAGAGATATTGGTCATCCAACAAGAAAATGGTAATATTTTCATATGTCACCTGTCACCGCTTACCGACCAACCGCCGCCGTCCAGCGCTATCAACTCCGACGATCCCCACTGGCACTGTCGCCGTCCCAGATCCGAACCTTTTGACCCAGATCTGATTCCGTCCCCCTCTCTCTCTCTCTCTCTCTCTCTCTCTCTCTTCCACCAGAGGTTCGCCCAACAATAATCAGATCTGAGAGTCCCAGTGCGCCACCAACTCCGGCGACCCCACCGGCGCTGTCACTGGTCACCGCCGTCTCACATTCGGCACTCCCCGTCCCTCTCTCTATCTCTCTATCGCTCTCGTTTTCATTACCGTCTCGCAGAGGTTCAAGATGAGAATATTCACACTGCGAACAAAATGAGAATATTCACTACTGATCTAGAAAACTTGTGTCAAACAACCAGATCTAGTTCAAAATGAGAATATTCACAGCGACAATGACGAGGTGACCACAGCAACGACAGTGGCTTTGTCTCTGACGAGTCGACAGTGGATAGCCAAATAGAGACATCAGCGCTGCCGCCCTCGCCGTTGTCGTCTCCTCTCGCACTCGTCGTCGTCATCGTCACTCGCACTCGTCGTTGTTCCCCGGGCTCTGCATTCCACCGCCAGGACAATCGTACACCAGATCTTGTTCTTTTATGGTTAGGGGTGTAAGGCCATCACCGTTCACATCAGAGGCGCTGGAACAAGTTGTCGTTCTTGCTGTCGCCATTGCTGTCGCTGTCACCGGTGACGAATCTGGTGGTGAGGGGGGCGAGCGCAGTGGGTCTAGTGGTGGTGAGACTATCAGAGGGAGAGAGTGTATGTGTGAGATATGGGTATGAGGCTATCAGAGGAGAGAGAGAGACACTGATAAATATAGGTAATTTGAAAAATTACATATCGATTAAAATTGTTTTTAAATAAAAATTTGTAATGAGATTTAAATATAAGTAACATATACAAGTAGAATTTAGGTGAAAAGAATCTTTTTTTTCGGCATCTATTTCTTTTATACGGCTAATAGTCCATTTACTACTAAGTACCATGATATTTGCATAAATATATATTTTTCAAAAATTCTTCTCAAGGAGTCACGATATTTCAATAAATATGTACATATTATTTTATTCAGTTTTTTAGCCAAAAAAAAAATTCCCCACAAAAAATTGATGCCACGTCTATAGTTATAAAATTTACAATTCCAGGAAATAACTATTCAACATAAATAATCATTTTTTTAACAGAATGAACTATTTTTTAAAAGAAAAATGTGTTATTTATAATATGAGAAATTTAGCAAAAATAAAATATGACAAAATGAAGAATAAACAGAAACTATTTAACATTACAAAAACTTTTTTTCTTTTTCTCTGTTTTTAATAAAACAGAAACTATTCATTTTTTTCCCAACAACAACACTAGTTGGTTTATTATAACTAAACTTATTTTTATAATTAAAACTTACAGAAGAAAAAAAATATTACAATTTTGGTTTTTGTTTAAATTTGCCTACACAGTAAAAATTTAATGCACATTTTTCCATATGTAATGCACGCATTTCTCTACGGAAAATTATTAGGTAATCCTAGAGTACTATGTAAACGATATTATATGATATTTTTAATAAATAAATAATTGCAACTTAGATAATGTGAGCTACTTTTATTTTATAACCACTAAATAATGATGAGTCATTATATTTTTATCGTAAAATTTATCATCACCATATTAGTTGAAAACACTATATAAACTTTTTACATAAAATTCTGAGAGCACCGAATAATTACTCCTTTTTAGGCATGAGTACAGCACCTATTTCTCTTCTAAGATTATGAGTAGGCAGAACACTTTGGCCCAAGATAATTGTTTATTTGTTTTTTTAATTTTACTTATTTATATTTTTAATGAATTTTTTTTATTATTTAGTCAAACTAATATACTTTTTAATTCCTCTAATCGAGACGAGCCGAAAAAGTAAAAAAAAAGTATTGATGAAAATATATAAAAAATTTAGAAAAAAACAAAAATAAGTCAATAAATCAAATTTTATATTGTTTATTTTTGTCTTTAGTGGAATTTTTTTATTTTTTTATTAAAATTTTTTATTTTTTGGATTCATCTCATTGAGACAGTTGGAAAAATTAAAAAAAAATTTAGTCAAAAGATGAAAAAAGTTCAAAAAATACAAAAATAAGCAAAATTTGCCACATTTATTTTTATTTGTGTAACAGGGGAACCCATGTCATTAGAATATGTGCAATAGGATATAAAATCCTTTAGTTCCTTTGTCGTAAATCCTATTTCTGTAAAAATTTGGGCATTAAAACTTTTTTTCAAAAATAAATAGAAGACAAATAGTAACTTGTTTCTATCTTTAGAAGAAAAAAAACTATTTTCTCCTAAAGACCTCTTCTGAAATTAACTTCAGAAATTGAAAAAGAATTCAAAAGTACTTCTTCCAAAATATTAACACTAGAACTTGGCAGCACTTGTTTCAAATAAAACAACTTTATAGTCTTTGATAGAAAATAAAAAAATAAAAAAAATAAATTGCTAAAACCAGCTCCTCTTTCAATTTTTCCCTCCAAATGAATAACCTTCTTGTTCCCAAAAGCTAGTTACTCGAATAGAACACTTTTTGTTTTAAATTTTAATTTAAATCTTTTATTCTTATTTTTATGAACACGTAAAAAATAATTTTTTCCCAGAATTTGTTAACTCTCTAGTATTAAAGAACTTGTGAACAAAAAAAAATTTAAAACCAAAATTGTTTTCTAATTTGTTTTTTTCTCACAGAACTCAACTATTTTTCATGAAAAAGGGAATGTTTGGCATAGCTACTATTAATAGTTTTTAACTTTCTGCTATTAATTTTAACTGTAAATTATAATTTTTGTCAAAAAATATACAACTTATATTATAATTTATAACTATTTTTCATTCTATTTTTACTACAAGTTATAATTTTTACAAAACACTCACAATTTTTATTAAAATTACAAGTTACGATCTATAAGTTACTAATTTAAGTGACACTAAACACCGCCTACTTAAAAAAATGCTTGTTCTATAAAATTTCTTTTTCAAGTATTACATTTTTTCCCTTTTAAGAACCTAACAAGTCGAAAACGTTCATTTTCTTAGTAAACAAAACTCTTTGTGCAGCTTTAGATTGTTAGGAAAATTAAAGCTAATGTACTAACAATTATTAAAAAAATACCTGCAAATTAAATATTTTTGCACAATCACAAACACAAGAATGTATATTAAGCCGTTAGCTAAATAAAGATTAAAAAAATATAAGAAAATCATGAGATTTATAAATTAAAAAAATTACAGCCACCAAAGTAAGCAATAAATTTAAACAAAGTTAAGGATATATTAAGCCTGAGAATAAATTGGAGGTGTATCAGACTCTGTCACAAAATTGCAGTTTTTCTCTACGTGAAAGTACTGATGAATTTTTACAACTCCAAGATACAACTTAATATTTCACAAGCGTTTCCCTTTTGATGTTCACACTCACTAAAAAAAATAAACCAATTATAACTTAGGCCTCGTTTGGCAACTGGCTTATAGCTGCCTTTTTGCCTTTTTGCTTAAAAGTCCAAAAAGACAAACATTCCCGTTTTTAACCGGAAGACTTTTAGCCTTTTTACTTTTTACTTAAATTTTTTTATATTTTTTAAAAATATTATTACTTTTATTCTACAGATTAATTTTTTATAAAACTTATTTATTTAAAATTTACTAGTCAAATCTATCAAATAATATTCATAATGAATATAAAATTATCTAAAAATAAATTTTTAAAAATTATAACAAATCTAACCGAATTTTTTTGTCTTTTAACTTAAAGTCACTTTAAGACTTTGACTTAAAAGTCACCCCACACCTTACCAAACGAATTTTTTGTCTTTTTAATTTAAAATAACTTAAAATCAAAAATCTCTAACTTAAAATCTCTTGTCAAATAAAGCCTTAATTGCTCAAAGTATGATAAAATTAAAAAGAAAAAAAGATACAAAAGTTTGATGAAAGAAAGAAACCTTCAAAAACAACAAAGGATGGCTAAGCAATGATGGCTATATGATTGTACGGAAAAAACTCATTGTACACACCCCAATTTAACCCTATCCAATTTTAAGTGAATTCAATGATGAAAACGATTGAAAAGGTGCTTATGTACAATTCTCGAAAAATTATCCAAATTCAGTATTTAAACCTAATGATCAGAACCTTCAAACTAATGAAATTATTTTGAACTGCCAACTTCATTGTGACAACCATTAATAGAACTTTTTAGAAATCTTAGCCAAAGTGGCGACCGCCAATTTGTATAGTGGCGGCCGCCAATAGAACTTCTTAGAAATTCTAGCCAAAGTGGCGACCATCAACTCCAACATAGCGACCGCCAACTTGCATAGTGGCGACTGCTATAAGAACTTCTTAGAGCCTTCCCTTTTGTGGCAACCGCCAACTTCTAACTTGATGACCGTTAACTCCAAATGGCCTCACGTATCTCAAAATGTGTTAGCTTTTCATTAGTTGAGGAATTCTATAAATATCGTACCTCCTAGTACGTTTTCAGGACAGAATTTTAGAGAGAGAAGTTCTGCCGAGTTGCCGAGCAATTTTGAGCCCCGACGTCGAAACCCTGTTGAAGTACCGAGAGCCAAATATCTGACGCTAATATTGAAACCCTAACTTGGATCTTGAGGATTAGATTGTTGGCACCATTCCCTGATTCGAGGACTCACTAGCAATTCATGTATTTTGTCTGGATTCCTGGTCTTTCTATCTCTATTCTCTTTTTCTTAGAGCGACTGAGTTAGCTTTAATTTTAATTCTCATACTATCTATAGTTAGTTTAATTCACTTACTATTTCTATTTCATTTGTGTTATAAATGTGAGTTGCGAATAATGTGTATGGTTTAATTATCATTTGCTAATTTCCTTGTTATTATATTATTCATATTTCACACTTGCATTTTGATCACTTTTGAAAGTTTATTGATTAGCGTTAATATAATTGACAATACGACTTACGATGTCATTATTGTCATAATCAACGCGCTTATATTTATATTGTTATAATTTTTCATATTACGCCCATATTTTATGTTTTATATAATAGTCATTATTTTACTTTTCTTTAATGTTCGTTTAATTTTCTTTTATTAGTATATTTTTTTTCTTTTAATGTTAGTTTTCTTTTCCTTTATTAATGCTCCATTTATTTTTTTTTTCTTTTAAGGTTAGCTTAATTTTCTTTTCATAGCACCTTTTTTATTTTTTTCTTTTTTTATCTTTCATGTTAGTTTATTTTTCTTTAATAGCCTATATTTTTCTTTTCTTTTATTTTACCACATCTTTTAGCACTAGCTTAATTTTCTTTTAATTGTATTCCCTTTATTTTTTCTCTTTTATTTTGCTAACTTCAAAAATCACAAAAGTCTTTTATGTTAATTAATGTTCTTCTTCTTTTTTGTTTCTTATTTTCATCTTTTAAATAGTAATATAATTCTCTCCTTTATTAAATATTAGTTTAAACCCTCTTGTTTATTTTATTTCATTTTATTTTTTTTGTTTCGTTTAAAATACAAAATATAAAATATAAATAATTAAATTTTCTTTTCATTAGTTTAATAGCATTTTCTAATATTTTCTTTTAGTTTAATTTTCTTTTGCACATTTTCTCTTTATTTTTATTTTCTTTTAAATTAAATCTTTAGGTGTTTTCTCGTTATATTAATACACAAAATACTTGTTACTAGAGAATATTTTGTTTATTTCATTTGAAAGCATGTTTAAATTAATTTAGAATTTTGATAATATTATTAGTAAAATTCATGTCCATTTTTAGTATAATTTAATTTTAGTGACTTTTAGCATATTTTTGTTCTTTTATTTGAATCATGCTAATTTAAGTTATTTTGATGATATTACATGTGAGATTGCTCCATGTATCTTTTAGTTAGAAAATTGCATGCAATATGATTTAGAATTTTTTTTTCTTATTTACTTTATTTTGGTATTCTATATACATATGCTATGTATTTTTTTATATTTAATTTTGAATATTCTATCTTTGCCTCTATTTTTTTTTTTTGCATGTATTTGATAAATCTTATTAAAGAACCAATGATGATTAGTAGATGTCAACCTTACGGTTAAACGAACGAGATGCCTAACACCTTTTTCAATTCGTACCTTAGCCCCCGAATTCTTTTTCTCTAGTTAAACGTTTTAAAAATCAGTAGCCATTTTTGTTTTTCTTGATTTTCTCAAAAATAAAATAGCGACTCTATTTTTAACAAAAGAAGTTTCAAATTTTGGTTTTCAATGTATTAAAATATTTTTAAACATCTTTTGAATTCTCTTATTTTTGAACTACCAACTAACTTCAAAATTATGGCGCCACACCCGTAAATTATATTTGTTTAATAGGTTGAACCTAGACCGATCGAACTCGCCAATAAGTTTGACCCTACAAAGACGAACAAACGTAAACTAGCCAACAGCAACTTTCCAGAAGCTACTCCGATAATGAAGTTAATAAGAATTTTAGGAAAAAAACTAATAAGAAGGCAATTTGATAGAGTTTTGGCTAGTAAAAATGAATTGTGCATACCTTCATGCTTGGAAGAGTTTCCCATTTATAGAGAGTTGAATCCGCCCTTTTTTCCCATTTCGTATGCTGACTTTAGCCAGACAAACTTCCCTTCAAAACTGCTCTATCATTCATGATCGTAATAGTGGTAGTGACAGACTATTGACAATCACATCATCATAAATGATTACACATTGGCCTGTCGTTTGAGTCGAGATCCTAGTCATAAATGCTTCCCCTTGGGCCATTTCGCACTCGATTGCCAAAAGTGGCTCCATCTAATCGCATTTAATATTGTGCCACTACGGTCACATCACATTTAATACTGTATTATTACGACTACATTGCATTTAATGCAATCTCAGGGTCTGAACTCACGTACATCACCAACTGTGGTTAGCTCAGCTATAAGGTCGTCCCTTCCAAGTGGACCGAATTGCCATTTTTTTACTAGGCTCCCATTCTTTGGGCCTTGAAAAGGCCCAACTGATCTAGGTTTGAATATGTCCCCTTCAATGATGATGATTGTTTTGCTAGCCAATTGATTTGAGGTTTTTTTACTTCTTTTGATAACAATTCTTTTTACTTCCCTTTAGATAACAATCATGTTGTGTATATATAGGCACAAAACCCATACAAAGCGGGCAACTGGAAGAGAAATTTATATGCGTTTGTTGATGCATTGAAGTTGCAAATTGTATATATATATATTTGGCAATAGTTATACATTTAATTCCTAATAAAGCACAAAAGGAAATTTTATTAATGCATTAAATTAGCTTTTTAAAAAAACCAATGGAACAAGACAACAATTAGTTACAAAAATGGTAATACATTAAAGTAAAGCTATATGTTAACATTTAAAACTAATGTTTACATTAAAAAAATAAAATGATTTACAAGACAAGTTTTGATTTTTTTTTAAAGAAAATTTTTTTATTTTTTTGATAAATTTAAAGATTAGTCCTCTTTTTAGAACTCAAAGAAGAATTAATCCTATAACATTTATTTTAAGACAATTAATCCCATCAGATTTGAAATAATTATATTATGTCTAATACGTTCCTAATTAATATGAGTCATTTTTTTAAAATGTTACGCACAGATTTGATGAAAATTGAAATGGAAACTTATGAAACTGATTTGATAGAAACAGATTTTACTTGAAATGGAAATTAATTTTTGTGGAATATTTTATCTAAAAATATAGGGTTTTAAAATTCAGAAAGTCAATTTTTTACAATCTTTCAAATCAATTGCTCCGTGTATCACACATGTTCGGCTCCCTCAAATCTTATCCTTCCCGTTTTGTTGCCGGAACGGGATTGTTCTGTCGACCTTCTAATTTCTTCTTCGTTATCGCCTCATTCGTCATTTTCATCTTCTACGTCACTAGATTTACCTTGATGATTCAACTTCAGTTTCGATGAATCATCTCTATTTTCTACTTTTCTACAATACCCAATTCGAAAAAACTAGACCCATTTTCGCCAAACGAAATGGAACGATTTGGGTTTGATTTTTTGAGCGAAACGACGAAAAAACATAGTCATCTGAAGGTAGGAACAGGAATGGCGAAATGGAACGAGAGAGAAAGAGAGGGAGATTTATTTTCAAAAATAGGGTCGAGATTTTCAGAGACAGACAGTGTTGAAATTTTCAGAGGCACACGGGGTTTATTTTTTCGGTTGTAAATTGTATGAAATGAATATTTTTATAAAAATCTCTGTCTTAGTTATGATTTTCACAAGTGATAAAATCTTAAAAGTATCACTTGAAAAGTGAGTAATGATCTTCTGATAAATGTATCTGTTGTAAATTGTATCAGTTGAATGTTCTGGACTGAATGTTTGGCTTGAGGTGATAAATGTATTGGTTGTAAGTTGTATCAATTGGATGTTGTTGCAAAAATCTCTGTCTCAGTAGTGGTTTTCACAAGTGATGAAATCTTAAAAGTATCACTTGAAAAGTGAGTAGTGACCTTTGTGATAAATGTATTTGTTGCAAATTGTAATAGTTGTGAGTTCTGGGCTGAATGTTTAGCGTGAAATGATAATTGTATCAGTTGTAATTTGTATAAGTTGTGTGTTGTTGCAAAAATCTCTGTAATAGTTGTGATTTTTTGACATTATGTTTTGTTTTGATTTTTTTAAGGAATACGTCAATTTTGAAAAATCTTTGAAAATATTTCAAATTAGGAGAAATATTTAGAGAGAGAGAGAGAGAGAAATGTTGCTTGATGTTTAAAAATAGAATATTTAAGGTATTTTTGTTAGTTAGTTATTACATAAGACTAAATTTGTAAAAAAGAATTATAAGACTAAAATTTTATTATCAATTAATAATAGGACATTTACTTAAATTTTTCTATTTTTTTTAATAGATAATGCTTATATCCCACGTAACATTATATAAAATGAATCCACATTGTTATATGCACAAATAAATTTATTTTTAAAATTTCTCTCATCATAAAAAGTAAAAAGTCTTAGCTAAAAAATAAAAAACAACATAAGACAAAAAAAAAAGTCACTTAAAAGCCCTTTAGTGGCTTTAGTTAATTTCTTTTGTCTTAAGTGAACTTTGCAATTTATTCAAATAGGTATACTCTTATAATTTTTCTCACAATGAGCTAGATGTCAAAAAATTAAAAAACTTAGACAAAAAAAATGATTTTAAAAAAAAAGCACTTAAACAAAAGCTAGAGTATATGCAAGTATTATTTTGCAGTACTTTAAAATTATTGAATAATTGCTCCACACTAGGGGTGTTGGCCGCTAAAGTTGTTTCGGTTTCAAAGTAAATCAATAACTATTTTGAATGATTTCAAGAATTTGCAAGTTAAAAGTGAACCAATAGAAAACCATTCAATTCTGGCTATTTGGAACCGTCGTTGTAAGAGTAAACACTTATTGTCTATTTTATGTTTAAATATTATGTTTTTATTTTTTATTTATTTTTTGTTATTTTTATTTATATTATTTTACTTTATACTTATCTTATCACTTATTTCATAAGATTACAAAAAAACATTATTGTATCTACAAACTACGCATTATATTTTATCACTTGAAATTTTAATATTTTTTATCAATTATTAATAGTCTGTAAATTATTTAATATTACAATGTTGAAGAAAAAAATAGATTATAAAAGAGAAAAAATGAGGGAAAAAAAAAGAGACACGAGAAAATTATTACTATTTTAAAGTTTTTATATATATATATAATACCTAATAAAACATGAATATAATAACATAAATAAAAAGTTCGGTTTCATACATTTCTCTATAAGTTTAATTTGATAACTGAACCATTATAAGTGATTTTTAATAATTTACATGTGAAACCAAATCATTACCATAAAAATGGAACCAAACTATATAATTTAGATCAATTTGTCGTTTCTACAGATTTTTTTTTAGCACCTCTACTCCACTTATACGTACAAACAAAAACAATTGAGCATGGCTTTGTAACTCTTTGAGGTCCCTTGGCTTGCTTTTCTTGTTCTTGAGTAATAATAAAATTCTCTCTTTGCTGATTTAAAAATGTTCATTTTTAAGGGTGGGGCACTTGAAATATTATAATTACAAGAAAGGGGTTTGTAAATGGATATATTAGGCAAGCGGCCCCTCTCTGTTGTCCTTTTAAGAGTTGCCAGAGCAGCGTTTCCCAATGGCATTTGGCATTTTCATATACAACACATGACCGGTCAGGATCTCGGGGGTGGGGGGTTGGGGGCGGCTAAAGTGTGTTTGTGATATAAGATTTTAATATATTTTTATGATAAATTTAAAAATTAATATTCAAAATTTAAGTAAACAAAATAAGTTTGTAATCATCTTTTAACAAAGTTTAAAATTTACAACAAAATTTGAATATAACATACTACCACTTATATAACAAACTTTTAACTTATATATTATAAGTGATCTTTTAACGATGCAAATAATTTTCTTATTCACTATTTTGTATTTGACAACAATTAATAAAATTATAATTAATATTTTAGGACTAAAAGTTATAACGTAAGTATATTTTGTTCGTAATTTTTGTTATTTATATTCTATTTGTATTATTTAGCATTTTAAATATTTAAATTAATTTAAAATTATATAAAGAATTTGGTGGCTTAGAATAATTACAATTTAAAAAAATTAAACTAAAACCAAATAGAAGGACTTGAACTTGATACCAATGATATATAAATAATAATAACCGGCTCTTGTGATCCATCAAAGATCATTAATATAAAAAATATAAATATATTTATACTAAATTTAAATTCAAATAGAATTTTAAATTTTAACAAAAAATTAAAAACCATAGGCAACGGGGACTTTGCTTGCTTGCCCTAGAACCAGTCCTGGAGAGATAGCAATGCTAATTTCACCCCTATTTACCAACTCAAACTACATTATATTTTGATTCTCAGTTTACTTTCTTTTTGTGTGCAGAGTTTTTTTCTAGTTGCATAAGAATTTTTTTTTTCTTTTAAAAATAATGTTATTTTGCAAATGTACATTCTTAATCAATTTTAAGTCAAATTTATAATGCGTCAGGTCTCTTAACTTTTTTTGCTAAAAAAAACTATGTTCTATTTAAATTCTATGTATGCCAATTTGTAGTAATAAGTAGTCCGTGAGCATTGCCCGCTATCTAGTCCTAGTATATTTATAATTGGAAGAAAACATTATTTTTGAGAAGCTGTTATTATAATAGAATTAAATTGACATATTTGGCCTAATTTCGTGTGAAATTTAAAAAGCATTTGTAAGACGAAATAGAGGGAGAAATTTTTTTCCAAACAGCTATTGTCAATCTCAATTTCTAAATCTGAATTAATTTCAGCTATCATTTTTAAAATGTGTTAGAGTATTGCATATTTTAATAATATGATATTTTTCTATCTAAGATATTAAAAAAATATGTGCTATTTTATTATATATATTGTTAAAAAATGCTAATAAATTGATATTTTTAAAGTACAATAATTAGAAAAAACAAGCAACACTATAATAGGCTGATGCGTGGATATCTCGTTCTCTATAAAGAGATTCAAGACCTGTGTGGTTGGCAAAATCCGAGACCAATGCAGCAGACTTTAATATTTGACTTGTCTCCCCTAGGATACAACAATCCAACTGATCGTTCTATGGCTCAAATTAAACAAACTCTGCATAAGTTGTAGAATCCAAAGCACCACCAACAAGAACATCCTTCTTTGGCCCGTAATTTCTGAAGTATTTTATATGAAAAATAATATTTTTCTTTTTTAGTTCACACTTGAAACGAAATGGATGTTGAGTTATTTATAGGCAGAAAGATTAGAGAATAAAAAGATAAGATCATAAATAGATGATTGGCCAGATACATCCATTCATGAATGGAAGATGAATAAGAATAAATAACATTCATGTATATACATATTAACATTTATGAATAAATAATATTCATTTAATAATAGTATTTATGCATTTATGTATATACATATTACTTTAATAATAACATTCATCTTCCGTAAGTATATTCATCTTTCATATATGAAACCATTAGTTTTCACCATTCATACAATTAACTTACTTAATATTAAAAATGTCACAATTTTCCCACTCATTTTTAATATTTATAAAAAAGAAAAAAAAGATTATCAAGCAAAGAGGGACTATTATGACTATTATGATTATCAAGCAAAGAGGGACTAGTGAGATAACAATCTCTATTCCAGAGTCAGTAGTGTGCTCTGTATTGAATTATGACTTCTTAGGGGAAATAAAGAATTCTTGTTCACACATAATAATCCAGGTGTTGACATGAGCTTTATAAGCTAGCACATTACGGCCTTGTGCTGATTCTAGTTTTCATGAGTACGTTTGAGATTAAGTCCAAATCTCATAGAAAGCGACCCCACTTCCACACTCACATAGGCAAAATTCGTCAAGGGTGCTCATGTAATTTTAGCACCCCACTCATACGAGCTACAGATTTTCGTTAAGAGTTTTTTAAAAACTCACCCCTCCAAACATTACAGGATAAATGCACTCACTCCATAAGAATGGACAAAAAATAGTGCATTTTTTTATTCCGACCACCTTATGATTCGTTTGTCCCATTGAACCCGATTGCAAGATCTCTGGTCTTCGGGTTGAGTATCCTCATACGTGGTTCATGATTGTATGGGCTTAAGTCCCATCCCCCTCGATATACTCTAGGCCATTTCTCTTGCTAAGACCTTGGTGAATAAATCTGCAAGATTATCACAAGATGTTATATAATCCACATTTATGATGTCACTACTCAAATAAGATCTCACAGTATTGTGTTTTCTTTTTATGGGCTTAGATTTACCGTTGTAATAACGGCTATTCACTTTACCAATCGCAGCAGTACTATCACAATGAATTAGCACATAAGGAATTGATTTTTTCCATAATGGAATTTCAAGCAACAAATCTCATAACCAATTCGCCTCCTCACATGCTAAAATCAAAGCTATAAGTTCAACTTTCATAGTTAAATTAGCAGTAATAGTTTATTTTTTTTACTTTTAGCATATTGCACCACCACCTAGTATAAAAGTATAACATGTGGTAGAGAGAGAATTACCTAACAAAGTATTCCAATTAGCATCACTATATCTCTCAAGTACAATAGGATATTTTTTATAAAACAAGCCATAAGTTTTGGTAACATATAAATATTTTATTACTCTTTGCATGGCATGCCAATAATGAACACTTGGTTTGCTAGTAAATCTGCTAAGTACTCCCACTGCATAAGTAATGTCAAGTCTAGTACAATCAGTCGCATATCGCAAACTTCCAATCATGCTAGCATACTCCTTTTGATTAATTACCTCATTATCATTTTTAATAGAAAAAAATGTGTGCTAGCAGCAAAATGAGTAGCTACATTCTTGCAATCATAGAAATTATATTTTCTTAAAATTTTCTCAACATAGTGCGGCTGATCAAAAAAAATTCCATTACTACTTTTAGTGATTTTCATTCCTAAAATAAAATTAGTTTCTCCAAGATCTTTTATATCAAAATGTCTACTAAGCAGATTTTGTCTCATTTATAATATGCAAATTACATCAAAAAATCAGCAAATCATCTACACATAGACTAATAATCATATGTGAATTGTCACAATATTTATAGTAGATGCACTTATCACATTTATTAGATTTGTACCCATTTTCAGTCATGCAGGAATCAAATTTCTCATGCCACTGTTTGGAAGCTTGTTTTAAGCTATAAAGCGACTTAATTAGTTTACACACCTTTTTTTTCTTGTCTACGCTCTACAAAGCCTTCGAGCTGATCCATATAAATTTTCTCATCTAGATTCCCATTTTAAAAAACTATTTTTACATTTATTTGGTGAATTTTTAAATCAAAAATTGCAGCTAACGGATGTTACACGAATAATCAGAGAAAAAGTAATAAAAAATTCAAGATCGGCTTGTTGTTTAAAATTTTTTGCAACAAGTCTTGCTTTATATTTATCAATAGTACTATCCGATTTTAGTTTTTTTTGAAGAACCAATTTACACCCAATGGTTTTACAACCTGACAGTAAATCTACCAATTTTTATGTTTGATTAGAAAGCAGTGAATCCATCTCATTATTTACAGCCTCTTTCCAAAGACTAGCATAAGGTGATATTAAAGCTTCTTGTAAATTAAGAGGGGAGTCATCTACATTAAAAATATAAAAATCATGGTCAAAATCTTTTTCAACTTTAGCTCTTTTACTTCTTCTAAACTCAACATCAATATTTTCTTAATTTGAAAAAGATGGTTAGAATGGCTCGATTTAATTGAAATTTTTCAGAAAGTATTTGACCCCTACTATTTCTAAATTTAAAAGTAGATCTTTTTTCATAAAAAATGGCATCACCTGATTCAAAAATAATATTATTTTTTAAATCTAAAAATTTATAGGGTGTACTATTTACTACATATCAAAGAAAAGCACATGTGGTAGCTTTTGACTCTAATTTTGGTCTTTTAGGATCTACAAATTTCACAAAAACTAAATAATCCTAAACTCTTAAGTGTCTCAAATTTGGCTTATATCCCTTTCACTTTTCAAAAGGTATGATTTTAGTCTTTTTATGTGGCACTCTATTTAACACATAACAAGTAGTCAAAATTGCCTCACCCCAAAGATTTGATGGAGCACCTGAATCAATAAGTATGGCATTTATCAAATCAATCAGTGTTCTATTTTTCTTTTTAGCCACACTGTTAGAATATTAGAATTAGATTAATTAGAATATTAGATTGATTAGATTGATTTTATTCTATTATATCTTTTTATTGTTTATCCTTATTCGCCTATAAATAGGCCATATCTTGTACAGTTTCCATAGACAGAAAATATAGAGTTATTTTCTCTTCTCAATTTCTTCATGGTATCAGAGCTACGTTCTTGTAGCCTCTAATATTTTTTCTGGCGTTGTTGCGGTGATATGGCACCACCGGCCACATCACCGCGACAACACAGGGTGTCACCACCTCCGCCATCGCTGCCTGAAAATCTGCTGCCAAGGCCGAAACTCACGTCGTCACCGACGCCGCCGTCGCTGTATGAAGCGTCGCTCGTCAGCCTGCCTCACGCGGCCGGCGCAGCCCGCCGCTACTGCCGTCGCTCACCTCAGTTCTCTTCTCTCTGGCTGCCGATCACGCCTGAGCCACTATCCGCGAGCTTTCAGTCCTGCGCCCACAGCCCACCACAGCGCCGTCGCCGCCCCCAGCCCACAGTGCCGCCGCCGCCGCTGCTGCAAACTCACCGCCGCCGCTGGATCTCATAGTCACCACCGACGCCGTCGCCGCTGCTGCCGTCAGGAACCGGTTTGACCGGATGCACCTCCCTCGCCGACAAGACGCACCCGCGGGGAAGGAAGTCGCAGCCTACGAGCGCCTCAAGCA
>JAOTRH010000001.1:8058630-8070782 GCA_034768845.1 Heliamphora exappendiculata
AAGACAGTTTCCGTTCCCCCACCCCACACCCCCCCCCCCAGTGGTGGGCCGTTCTAATGTTAGCCGGGGAGGGGGAGAGGGGGGGGGGGGTTATTGACAAAATAGGGGCCCACAGTGTAACATTTGGATACTCTTGAAACTGTAGTCAATATTATTTACATAATGTTTTTATATATATTTAATTATTTCAATAAAAATTATTTTGAGTGAAACAAAACAGATCTATTTTTATTGAATAAGTGTGAGACAAATGGTAATCACTTGTTGTGCATTCAACATTTTAATTTACTAAGAATACAATGTAAACAATGTCACTGGTGATGCTCTGAAAGTAAATCATAATTTTTCAGAAGAAAGCCCACATTGATGCTGCAGGTTTTGGCTTTTGGAAAGAATAAATAAATAACAAGGAGGACTGGTTTTGACAGAAATGGCCTGGAAAGAAGATGGGGTCATGTGAATCATGTCAAACAGAGAGGTCACAGAAAAATGGTTGGCCCCTAACAACACCATATGGTGTGTTTCCCTTGTAAATGTGAGCAGAACAAGATACCCCACAAGGTCTTTTACATAATGCAAGGCCCATGATGATAAGGGACACTGGTGCTCGCTCATTTTTAACTAAATGAGCAAATAACTTTGAAAATACCTTATGAAAAAATATTCAAAAATAATATGACTACAATAATTATGGAATACATATCAAAACTTGATGGTGGTAGCCCACACCCCTGAATCCATAATCGGCCATGATGTATAGTTTGCTAGGGAAGAAAATAAAAATTGCAGCAGATAAAAATCATGAAACTTGTATGAACAATTAAGCTCTACCATAACATGCAAAAGAAGGGGCCAAAGGAAATACTAAGCATTGAACTCAAATTTTGTCAGGCGTGAAAAGAAAAACAGAATTGGCCTCTATCACTACCGAGTCCAAAAACATAGGTTGCTTCAAAATTACATATTAAAAACAGTTGACTAGGGAAAAGTGAGTGGAGGAACTTGAGGCCAGCTGTCAAGTGAGGAAACATGTTAAAAGTGGACATTGACAAAATAGCATGGAATAAATGGAACTAATGTTGGAACAGCTTGTTTCCTCGTATGATGATTTCGTAAAAGAGAAGAAAGCCAACAATGTCAAAAGAAAAGTTAGAAACTTCAACCAGAATTCTTATAAAGATCTGATGATGGTATCAAGTAAATAAGCAGGTATAATGAGTGGACGGAAATCCACCAATCCAATATCTTCAAACCACAAATCATACATGCCAAATAATTGTCAACAATTGCCCATTAAAAGCATGGGTTCTAGCATACACCCAACAAAATTTTGTGGAGAAGATAGAATATTTACTCTTGAACTTAGAACGTAACTTCACATCAATCACCAAGAAGATCAAGAATGGCATAAGCACAGGGATACTCGTTCCACGAGTGTCTGATGGTGAGAACCATCAAAATCAGCACTTGATTAAGGGCTACTTGAGTTTTACCCCTCCAATTATTTTGGTATCTCTAACAGAACATAATTTCTAGTTCTAAACTAGAACATGTTTCGATTTTACTTGCAACAAGCCAATCCTAAGTAGGCCGCATTTTGGTCCTATACTTGCCACGTTTCAACAAAATTCAAATTGCATATATAGAAAGAATGGAGCCGACACAACATAAGTTTAGTTGATGTAGAGCTATCATTCCATCACATTGAAGCCAAAAGTTTCTTAGTAGACATGGTATTTGTCTTCCTCAAAAATGATATGTACCATGGGGTAATGCTGCCCGAGTTGTAATGAGAGAAAGATTAACTATGGGCATCTAAACTGGTCTGAAAATTCTCTTAGAACTAAACAATTTACATCTTTAAGCATTTAAACTTCTCTTTTAGCCTGAGAATTACCATTTGTTCTTCTGTGTTCCTATTTTTGCTTCTTCCTATATGTTTTATTTAACTTTTGTAATTATCCCCAAAATCCGGTTTCTCTTTTAAAACTTTTTAAATTTTTTTACTTTTGGTTGATTTTTGTGGTTTCACTTAACATGAGATGAATGTTGTTCTTACTCCAGTTGCTAAATATTGTTTTCACTTTAGATTGACGATACAATCTTATTGTTACACCCAGCATTTCCCTTCCTGCAAAAATAAATTACTTTACCTATAGAAAGAAATATGTATTCATCACAAGATTTAGACAACTACTTACCAAAAGATGATAATGAGACTGGTAAGAAATTGTCAATTTGTCACATAATATTGTCAAATTGTCACATAATTCACAATTTCTTACCAAAACATCCGAATTAAGCTCTTACCAAAACATCCGAATTATGTTAAACCTAGACAATATTTGCTCCTATAAATGTGTGTATATGTATATGCATATAAACATAGATATATGAATATTTGCATTTCTAATGTGCAAATTCCCATAGACTTCTTTTAAGGATTCCAATCTAAAAAAGAATTCATAGCTTGTACTTTTGTTGTATTAATTATCATTTTATTAATTATCATTATGTATACATGTATATGCGTCGCTTCTAATTCTAAATCAACAAACACAAATTTATTAATTCAAGCTATAAATTCACAACTTTAACAAATATTTATAACTTCTCCTTTTAAGTCATAATGATATCTATACTACCTAGTATCATCATGTACAAAATTAACAAAGTTTGTAATACAACCCTTGTGCATCACTGACTAGGATTTAGAAGGCAAAAATAAGTCTTTGTAAACTAATTCACAAAATTATTCCTAAATAATGCACTGAATATTCCTAGAACTATATGCTAGTGCCAGTTTCTCAACACACGCCCACTATTCCATAGAAAATAATGTCCAACATCCCATATTGGTCAGTACAAGACAGAGAAAGGTGGGGAAGTGAAGACGGAGGGAACATCAAGGTCCATCCCCAGAGACAACTAACATGATAGTGTTGTGGTCACAATGCCATACAGACAAAAGGTGGGGCAAATGAGTTCGCTACAAGAACAAAATCCCATGAAACTGATAGACCCAACAAGGTTGGATCTATAGACTAATACAACTAAATTTAAGAGCATGAGGGTGTTTCACATTTAGGACAAATACAGTACCATCCTCTGGTCTTTATCCACTAGAAGATTGATTACCTTCTCCAGTCTGTACCTATGTATTGGTGGGGTCCCTGGTAAGGAGATTTATTAGATCTTATTAAAGATGGGGAGCAAAGACAATCCCAATTGATTTTGATTTTGGATTTTTTTGGAGGGTGAAAGAGCATCAGTTTCATCTATATTGGCAATGGCTTCAAAAGTTTGTTGCTCTTTTGCTACAGAAGTACCTCAACACCTGGTCAAATCTCAATTTATGGAAACCAGTCTTTTCCTTTCCTTGTGTTTTGTTGGCAAACAGCGTTACAGCGGAGCTCCAAACCTAATAAATGTTTTTTTCCCCCGGGTAAAATCCCATTGAACCTATTGGATCTTGGTTGGCTTAAACATATCCTTTTGGCCTAAACACTGAAGAAGTAGATCCTTCTATATTGGGCATCATTTCTGTTCTTGTACCTGATTCCAATGCTTCCCTTCTATCTTTCTAAACCTCTTTTAAATGGACAATTATACACACGCATGGGATTGCATACACAAATTGGAATCTAATGCCAGCAAAAAGATCATTGCTTGCTAGTTGGTCTAATTACCTTTGATATAAACATGATGCCAGTACATTAATCCAGATGCTCACCTCCAATCCAAGGGCTGAAGAAACCCAATAATAAATTTTGCAAGAGCTTGATAATACATTTTGAGCATGTACATTCAAAGCAAATACCATTGGGGACTGGTTTCAAACCTTCAACTGTGGCCTTCCTTAGATTTGTGTCACTCATGTATACAAGTTTAGTTATGTCGGGTGCGCATGGGTCGGTTTGGTTTGGTTTCGGACTAAATTTAGAAACGAACCAATTTTTGATCGATTCCAATTTTGTAGACTTAGAACCAAACCAATTCTTTAGTAGAGCTAAACCAAACCAATAAAAATCGAATCGGTTCAATTTGGAACTACAGCTCTGCCTATTTTAAAAATTACTCGGCACACATAAAAGAAATTGTCACGTACAAGTTTCAAAAGTTAAAAACAAAAGATAATTTAAAGTTAACGCCCATACAACGAAACAGAAGCTTGGAACAATTGCTCTGCAATCTATTTAGTGAAATAAATGACAAATGTTCAACATAAATTCTACAAAAACAAATGACAAACGACAAACAGATGGCAACTGACAATAATTATCTAATCTAATTGTTTATGTTTTTTTCCCAATTTCTTTCTTTTATATGTAAATTATATATCAATTGAGTCTATATGGTTTAATTCTTGGGTTGGTTCGGATTAATTCTAAATTAATACAAGAACCGAACCGAAATCAATGCTTTGTCTTTTTTAGGACCTAGGACCAAATCAATTGCTTGCAAAAACCGAACCAACCCAACCAATAAAAGTTATATTGGTTCGCTTTTCGAGTTTTTCGAATCTCTTGTACATGTGCAAGCAAGGTGCCTTTCTTTATGTTTTTTCATTTTCTCAATGAAAATGATTTTTATTTAAGTAATAAATCTACAGAGGTTCCATTTGAGATGGATTATACAAACCGGATGGCCAATGGTAGGAAACATAATCTATTCAATAATGCTATGGTGACCATATGTATGTGACCATATTTGAGTACCAAGCGATATGGCATCTCATGTGTAAAGCTTAGAAATAAATAGTTATTCCATAAAATGATATAAACATTACACATGAGTTGGCACATCATGTAGTACACAAATATAATTACAAAATATAGTCATCATAACATTATTCTAACTCGTTACCCTAAAGAAAACAAAGTACTTGGAGATAGCACTCGACAGCTATGTAACCTAACAAAACTTCAGTTACCAAGACTCACACCACGATCTTCCTGTGTATAACCACGTTATCTTATGTAACCCCGGCCCCCAATATTATTCCTCTTCCATTGCATGAGATACCCTTTATGCACTAGTCATTTTCAAACATGAGCTTGCTCATTTACGAGCAAGTCATATTCATGACTATCCTCGAATTATCAAAGCGTTAAAATACAAGTTAGTGAAAAAAAATATGAAAAGGTCATCAAACTGTCGAGGGGTACGTGCACACCATGGTGGTTTTCCCAGAAAAGATGCTAACAGTTAACTAAATTTGTCTCCGGGGATAAAGAGGAATGTATTCTGGTAACAACAGCAGACTTTTCCAAGTCATTGAAACAGGTGCGTGGTGCAAGTTGGACACCTTAAGGAAAAATAAAGATACAGTGCCTAGTTATCTCACGTTTGAGTGCATGCTGTGCCAAGATGTCACTTATGGTGTTGGACTGTTGGGACCAAGGACTGTGCATAGAGGGGAGGGAGGTGGGGAAACTTAAGAGGTATGAGTTAACTTTTCAAAGTGAAGATAATTGTCCTTCTTGTCCAAGTTGCACACTAGACTTCCCACACGTGGTGGTCGGGACTTGCCATTGGATAATTCTGATCATGGAGATATGACCTTCCAAGAGAAAAAAGGTGAGGTGACTCTAAACCATTAGGAAATTATTGTCAGGCTCCAGCATTATGCAAGTAGGGATGTCATGCGTGCACTACCATAAAGGAGTAAATATTGGGTGCAGCGGCAACATCATGTGGTGTTACCATCGACTAATGAGAAGCTCTAAATGGGGTGAGTGAGGACTGCTTGTCAGGAGGAGACGTTCAGATACACCCCCCACCTAATTTGGGATTTTCCAATTGGTTGGTGGCACCACCTAGGATGTTGTCATAAATGAGCCCACTATTTGTTCATCATAGATGGGTGAGGAAAAAAGTGAGATGAATTGCATTTACGATATGTACCAATGACAACAGCATACATGCTTTCTTATAATCTGCAATGTCCGCACAGCCCCAAAGCTAGGAGTGAACTTTGAAGACTCTCTTTACTGATTCCTGTAGAGTCTGGTGTAACTGACACTTCCAGTTTTATTAAAGGATAAGGGAAAAGATAAATAACTATCCTGGATCTTGTTTATTTCCTCGCAGGCAAAAAGAAGTGGTATAACTAGTCTAGCAAAGTCTTACCTATGAGGAGACTTAGCTACCATGGTGGACTAACATTAAAAGACAATGAATGCCTACATGATTTGGAAGATGGAGATCAATGATGAGAAACAGCAGTTCTAAGAAAAATCGACCAGGGCAGCAGGTCAGCTTCCAATATAAATTTCTCTCTCCAGCCAACTGATGTAGGGTAACATGAAGAGCAGAAACTGCTAGCAGCAAAACAACACGACTCTTCTATAATTCTGTATCAACGCAATAACAACAGAAACATAGGGAAAAGAGAGAAGTTTCGACAAATTTTATTAATCATCTCAATAAGTGCTGGGCCTGCTGACCTTAGCCCTTAATAGCCTTACAATCCTATTTATAATGAAAAGAGAAAACCTAATCCAGAGGAATCAACTACTAAAACAGTTTCCTAATAAAACATAATTTCTCTAGTTTGTATACGAATCCACTCAAATTAGAAAGTCCAATAATCTTAAACTACCTCTTTCTAAAAATTGCAAGATTCCTAATAAAATGCTAATTTCAAAATAATAAATGTTAGGAAATTAGACCTCCGGTTTAATTCTTTTTTGTTTGGCAAATCTGTGACAAATTATTAATGGCAATAATTTAACATTTGTTCTTGTGAGTTTGGTATAAAAAGTTGCACGGTATTAGCAAGAAAAGGAACTAAAAATGGACAAAACACTGCAACTGGAACCAAACCGCTCGACAGACCGATCAAGCGGTCGATTGAGCGGTTATGCAGGCATCTCGGTATATCTGTTATCTTCACAAAAAGCTGCAAAGGGAACTTCACCGCTCGAGCAGTCCATACGCAAAGCTGTTTTAAGTTAGCTAGGGTTTTGCGATTATTGACTAGGTTTTAAAAGGTAGCTAGGGTTTTGCACAAGGGTTATAAAAAGGGGCTGCTAGGGTTATTAGAGGGTGTCTCCTTTGAATGATATATTCTCTAAAGGTGCCTCTCAAGTGATTGAAACATTCTCCGGCCGTCGTGTTCATTAAAAAAGATTATCTGGAGAATTGAGTGGCGATCAACTTTATGATTCTATAATCTCCGTGCTTTCAAGATTGTCATCAAGCAACCAAATCTTCAACGTTCATTCTAGTTCGTGGAGTCTCTTGGATGGATTCTCAAGGGTTTGAAATCTGGTGGTAAATTTCGTCAGCAGTTAAAGCCCGGTGGTGGATTCCAACGGCAGTTGAGCACGAAATTAGTGTACGTGGATTTGGCAAGAATAAGTTTATAGCGTAGGTTGTGAATTCAACGGTAGTCTATAAGATTTCTTATAACCAACAAAGTTTTATAGTGCTTGATTATTCTTAGATCTGGATTGGTCCCGTGGTTTTTACCTGATCTGGGGTTTTCCACGTAAAAATCGTCGTGTCTCGTGTGATTGTTTATTTTTTGTTTGTGCAGTTGTCTTATTTATTTGCGGCGCTTATTTTTCTTGGATAAATCAATTATTACAAATCAATTGGTAAACGGAAATTTTCAATTTGGTATCAGGGAAGGACACTTGAAAAAATTTTAAATTTTTTAAAAGTGTAATCTTTCGATTGATTTGCAATAATAGATTTTCTTGGAGAAAGCGTCTCGACCAGTAGACTACCTCTCCTTATCGGATCAAAGTACCCATTTTGGAAAGTAAGAATGAGAACTTTTCTAAAATCTATTAACAAATGAGCATGGCTTTCCGTTGTTGAGGGATACAAGTATCTCACTATAGTTGTTGACGGAAAAACCGCCCCTAAGCCCTCAGCTAGATGGGACAGAACCAATTTTGAGAATGCAGACTGGAATAGCAAAGTCATAGATGCTATCTTTAGCGGAGTCACACAAAAATAATTTCGTAGAATAAGTACGTGTGATTTGGCTAAAGAAGCATGGAATATACATTAAGTCACTCATGAAAGGACCGAAACCATAAAAATCTCCAAACTTCAACATTTCACAACAAATTTTGAAACCTTACGAATGAAAGACGATGAAAAGTTTGACTATTTTTATGTAAATTTGAGTGACATTGTGAATGCTTCTTTTAACCTTGGCAAAAAAAAATTCCCAACTCTAAAATTATTCGAAAAATTCTTAGATCTTTACCCAAGCGTTTCCAACCAAAAGTCACAGCAATAGAGGAGAGTAAAGACATTAACTATATTTCTGTTGAAATTTTAGTTGGAAACCTACAAACATATGAGCTAAATTTTCAAAACAAGGTTTCAAAAAATTTGACATTTTCTTCGGCCCAAGGTTATGTGACTCTGATGATGATTTTGACCTTGAAATGATGGCTATTTTTGTGAAGTTCTGAGATGATGGCTATTTTTGTGAAGTTCAAAAAAATTTTAAAAAATAAACAGCCTAATTAGGAGAAAAAATCACAACAGAAACACGGAAAAGATAAAAGAAAAAATAAGTCCAATTTTATCAAAAAAATGGTTGAAATATCAAATTTCTGAAGTCCAATGCTATGAATGCAAAGAATATGGGCATATGGCTAAAGAATGCCCAAACTTTCTTAGAAGAAAAAAAAAAGAATTCACAGTCACTTGGGATGACGAGGGTGAACCCGACACGAGTGATGAGAAGAAGCCTAATTATGGAGATGGCAATGATATTGCCTTTGTTGCTTTTGTTCAAGAAAGTGACTCGAGTGAAGAAGCGGGGATGGAGGAAGTGACACTGATGAAGGTGAAGCTCTACAACAAGCTTATGACAAGCTTTATAATGAGAGCAATTTGTTGACCAAACAAAATGTAAAACTGGTTAATAGATACAAACTGTGTGAAAAAGAGAAAGAAAATGTCAAGCAAGAGCAAACTGAACCTCAAGCTCTGGTTGTGAAATTAAAATCAGATAGGAAAATTCTGTGTAAAAAACTTGCCAAGTGTGAAAAAGAAAAAAATGACCTGTCTGAATT
The DNA here is from genome assembly GCA_034768845.1 of Heliamphora exappendiculata. Taxonomy (NCBI): domain Eukaryota; kingdom Viridiplantae; phylum Streptophyta; class Magnoliopsida; order Ericales; family Sarraceniaceae; genus Heliamphora; species Heliamphora exappendiculata. Next base: position 8,067,678 of record JAOTRH010000001.1, read on the forward strand.
GAGTGAAACCAAAAAAATCAAGACAGAAGTCCCTAGAAAATGAGTTGAATGGTTGTGTTGATTCAAATAAAGTTCTTGAATTAAAACTGGTAAAGTTTGATAAATATATATTGAATGCTCAAGATACTTTCAAGAAGTTGAATGCAAGTACCAAGGCTCTGGATGACATGCTTGGGTTGTAAAAAACTGTGACAGATAGATCTGAACTTGGATTGCTAATGCTTCGTCAACCAAATCATCAAAAGGAAAAGAAAAAATCGGGAAGCCAACTCAAGCTAAAACAACTCCGAACTTTGTGAAAAGTAAAACAGATAAAGGGATGCAAAAGTGAGAACTCAGACTAAAAAAACCACTATTCGGCATGGTAAGGTAAGAAGACAAAAATTCATTCTCATTTGTCATCATTGTGATAGATCTGGTCACATACATCCAGATTGCATGAAATTGAAAAGGAATAGAATTTTTGTGCCTATATGTCATCACTGTGAGATAAAAGGCGCATCACACCTCACTGCACTAGACAGATTGATCAAAATAGGTTCAGATTTGACATGTCACATTAACCTAGAAAAACCTTGGACTTCAATCCCAAAACATGTGCATTTGAAAATCAAGATAATTTGGGCAAGGAAAAGTGATCTAGACTGCTTTTTTGCAAATCGAAATCATTGATTTTTCGTTTGGTTTGTTTTTTGAGTCAGGGTGTCTCTAGATTTTTTTGTTTGTTTGTTCTTGTTGAGTCTTTTTTTTTAATTATTTTTTTAAAAAAATGTAGGGAACTTTATTGAGGATTGAGTATTGTTTCTGTGCAAATTTTTTTTTTCTTGGCTTAAGTCCCACAGTTTCATTTTTAAGATTAAATACATAGCATTATTTTTTTTTTGGCTGAAGTCCCATAGTTTCATTTTTAAGATTAAATACATATTCTGGTTTTTGGATAATCTAGTTCATAGTGGTTTGGAACGTCTTTAGAGATGAGTCTATTTTGTACACCACTTGAACGCTAATAAATGCAGGGATCCTCCGGACTTGGGTTCAAATTTTTCTGAGTCTTTTTTATTTTTCAGCTTTCTTAGATTTCACAAAATGATCTCATAGTGACGATCCACAAGAACCTAATGTTTAAACTCTTTCTTTTGATTCTCTACGTTTGGCTTGAGAAAATAGCTACCTATACGAACCTTACTTTTTCGTTTACATTAGTGTGAAAGTCGCTGATAAAAACAACAAAAGAAAAAAAAAAAGAACAAAAAAAAAGAAAGAAAAAAAATCTGCAGTCTTTAGTTGAGGGAGAGTTAATTCTGTAAAGTAAATTGGGTCTAAACAAGTTTGACTTTGTGACATTCTTGATTTCTGACAAATAAATGTGGCTCAACCATATCGATTCTATATAGGATTTGATCTTGAAGTCTAGAAAACGTTTCAAGTCACGCACACTGCTTTATATAGAATCTCCTTTGATTATGTTCCACCATATATGAATATAGGATATCTTGGACACCTTTGTGTGCTTTTGTCTTTTTGACTGGACTATGCCATTTTAAGCTTGTAAAACTGTGTATAGGTCTAGTACTTGCTTTTTAATTTTGTTTTCCACACAAAAAGATTTTTTTTGTTTGTCAATTCGTTACAAAAAAGAAAGATAGATGTGGTTAAGGAGAAGAGCTTCTTTTGAGGGGGAGTCAACGATTTTTTTGTCGTTTGTATGTTGGACATTGATGCATGTCTAAATAATTTGGCTTATTGGGTTTTGTCACAAAATTGTCAAAAGGAGAGAATGTTAGGAAATTAAACCTCTGGTTTAATTCTTTTTTGATTAGCAAATATGTGACATTATTAATGGCTCATTCTTTGATAATTTAACATTTGTTCTTGTAAGTTTGATATAAAAAGTTGCAGGGTATTAAATAATGCAAGAAAATGAGCAAAAAATGAACAAAATACTGCAACTAAAACCAGACTGATCGGGCGGGCGGTCGAGCGGTCATACAGGCATCTCAGAATATCTGTAATCCACACAAAAAGCTGCGAAGGGATCTTCACCGCTCGAGCGGTGAATAGACCGCTCAAGCGGTCCGTACACGAAGGTGTTTTAAATTAGCTAAGGTTTCGCGATTAATGACTAGCTTCTAAGAGGTATCTAGGGTTTTTGTATAAGGGTTATAAAAAGGGGCTGCTAGGGTTATTAGAGGGTGCCTCCTTTGAATGATATATTCTCTAGTTGCCAAAGTGCCTCTCAAGTGATTGAAACATTCTCCAGCCATCATGTTCATTAAAGAAGATTATCTAAAGAATTGAGTGGCGATTAAGCCATCATGTTCATTAAAGAAGATTATCTAAAGAATTGAGTGGCGATTAACTTGATGATTCTATAATCTCCGTGCTTTCAAAATTGTCCTTAAGCAACCAAATCTTCAACATTCATTCTAGATCGTGGAGTCTCTTGGGTCGATTTTCAAGGGTTTAAAGTCTAATGGTAGATTCCGTCAGTAGTCAAAACCCGGTGGTGGATTCCAACGGCGATTGAGCACAGAATTGGTGTAAGTGAATTCGGCAAGAATAAGCTAACATCGTAGGTTGTAGATTCAATGGTAGTCTATAAGATTTCTTATAACCAACAAGGTTTCAATAGTGCTTGATTATTTCTAAATCAGGATTGGTCCCGTGGTTTTTATCCGGTTTGGAGTTTTCTACGTAAAAATCGACGTGTCTCGTGTGATTGTTTATTTTCTATTTGTGTGGCTGTTTTATTTATTTGTGGCGCTTATTTTTCTTGGATAAGTCGATTAATGCAAATCAATTGATAAATTGGGGTTTTCAATAAAAATTTAAAAAGTATATTACACTTACACCCCTTCTATTTAAAGGTTATATCGCTGTCATCCCCTCTATTCTCTGAAATATCACTACACCCCCTTACTTTTTAATTTTTGTAACACTTTAGTCCAAAAGTTAACTTTTAGACGAAAAAATAGTATTTTTACACTTACACCCCTTGATTTCTTTGTTTTCACACTTACACCCCCTATTTTCTTTGTTTTTTATTTTTTTTAATTATAAAATTTTATTTAAAAATTTTTAATTAAAAAATAAAAAATTACTAAA
>JAOTRH010000001.1:8073350-8084549 GCA_034768845.1 Heliamphora exappendiculata
CTCCCAAACCACCACAACACACACTCAGTTAACGAAGCATTTCACTGAAACTAAGGAAAAGACATAGAATGATCATTAGACATAAAAAATATACCATATACCATCCTTCTCACGAATGTGGTCAGAACCTGTCCCGAAACTTTCTTCCCCGCAAATCGATAGTTTCCCATCATCCATAAGATTCCCAAAGAATTTCCAGCCTGTAGGGACCTGAAAACATAATGCCAGCTTTTAAGAAATAAGAACACGGTTTGTCAGAACCTATAAATATAATGCAAATGAGTTCAGAAAATGAAAAACCTCAAAAAATGGAAGATTCAACTTCTGAGCAACACGATCAAGAGCACCACTTGTTGGCATTGATCGAGCTAAACCCTACAAGATTGAAAGGAAAAATAGCTCTTTTGTGTTATATGAAAAAAAAAAAAACACAGAAAAAAGAAGTTAACAGAAACCCTACTTTAGGGCCACTCCAAAAGTATGGAATGGCTTCTTGAGCATTGGCTGCAATAATTGCAACAGAATCTGAAGGAGTGACAAAGAACCCTCGACCAAGAATCATGTTTCTGTCTCCATCACCTGGATAATGGTAGAAATAATATTACATTACTTTTGGTTCGGCAAAAAGCCCATATTCATAAGCAGCTTACAACCCACAATACAACAAAACAAGCATTTGCAATATAGTAGCAACAACAACAACAACAACAATAATAATAATAATTCAAACCTTCAAACAATAACAAATTACTTGAAAGAGATATAATTCAAGGGTATACGTTACTGCCAATAATCCAATATGCCTGTGTTTATATATAAATACACCATAAATAGCTTAGCATACACAAAGCAACAACTATAAGTTAATTTCACTCCCTTAACATCTTCCCCCATTTTAGCATAGCTAAAAAAACCTAAACCTATTCTCTTGTTTCTTCTTTCTTTTCCTCTTCTCTTTTTCTGCATTCTTCTTCCTAACACAATCTCTATACTTTAACTTGGCATCAGAGCATTCGATCCTAATCAAAGGGTGTCAGGGATCACTCGGAGACCATCAAAATTAGCCAATGACATCATCACGACGCTAACATCACGCTGACGTCAGTGTCGTACGGATAACAATGAAATCCACTCTTCGGATCATAATCATCTGGTTCTCCTAATTATTATGGTGATTTTTGTGCAATTTTTAGAGAATATTTGAAGTGAGTTTTTATTTTTTCCAAGGTTTTGCTGGTTTCAAATATTTCAATCTTGGTTTGTTTGTCTTAAATTGATGCTTCAGATCTCCTCCATATGGGCCGAAACTGCTGTTGCAAGGTTTAATTTGTGTTAATTTGATCATTTGTTGCATCGTACCAGGATTGGATTGGTTTTGGCTTTCTCGGTGGTAGTGACCTTTGGGTTTTTTTTATCCACGTTCATCGTGGTTTTTGCTGAAAATTGATTCATTCAATCCTCTCTCCATGGGTCGCCATCGCACGCCCTTGACCAAGACCATCACCCCCACCACCAGTTCCAACAACGGCAACAAGGTGTGTCACCGCATTGACACGAACCGAAAAGACTAGTTGAAGGTCTTCTTTGTAGTGTTTTGATAGATTATTAGATGATTTGATTAATTTGAGATTTTTCCATCGCAACTACACCTTTAGTCTGCTGCTGCTCAACATCTGGTTCATCTTTTTCAGATCTAATGGTTTAGTTCATAACGATATCTTCCAAATCAAGTTTGATTTGGTTTGGTTTGGTTTGTTTCAATGGCTTAGTGGTTTTGATTGATTCTAGCACATCACATTGGTTTGGGTATCTTCCTTTGCCTTGATCTCGTGGTTTCATCTCTTTTGTTTCGAATTATTATAACTGAAGGCAAAGCCTCATTACTTCGGGATGCTGACATGCTCAAATCTATTACGTCTACAAGATTAAATGAGTTGAATTATTTAGCTTGGGCACATGCGATCAAGATTTTTTTGCGTGCAAATTAAAGTATATGACTGATAATCCTTTGCCCGCAACAGATCCAAAATATGAAGATTGGATATGTGAGAATTCTATTGTTTTGGGATGGTTGTTGCATTGTATGAAGCCTTACATTGCAACAGTTATTGAATTTTGTGACACTTCTAAGAAGATCTAGGACTCTGTTGCTGACTTTTTTTCGCATCAAAGTAATGTTTATCGTGTTTATGAGAAATTTTTGCCACAAAATAGTCCGAAAAGTCATTATCCGGTTATTACAGCGTTCTTAAGAATCTTTGGGATCAGTTGTTTCAACTACGACCCTTTATTACTGATCTTGCACAACAGCATCGACACTGGGAGGATTTTTATGATTGTTTTCTTATTGCCTGGTCTGGACCTGAGTTATATCGGTGCAAAGACTAGATTCTAGCTAATAAGACCTTCCCTACTGCAACTAATGCCTATTCTCGATTTTTATGCTCCTCATTTAAACAACCATCCATTGTGTCTCACTCTACTTCTTTGCTTTCGAAATCCTCGACTTTGGTTTCCACTGATGCTCGGCTCGTCCTTAGGCTTTTTTGTACCCCTTATTCTATCTATTTCCCCAGCAGGTCGTAGTGGCCCACGTGGTGGGTAGAGCGGGCATAGTTCTCGTCGTGGATCTCGTACTGGTAGTTAAACCGGTGACCACCGTAATAGAAAGTGTGATTATTATAGGGGTACTAATCGTACTGAACCTTAGTATTGGCAAAAGTATGGGAAGCCAAGTTATGCTCATCAGGTTACCGATGGTCTATTGATCTAGTCTCAAGCATCTTCCACCCCTTTTGGTCCGTCAGCCTTTACTTCTGATTTTCATGATGCACTCATTGCTCAACTTAACGATCTTGTTCAGATGTAGCGTACTGTTTCTTTCACTTCCACTGTTATCATAGGCAATTCAGGTAATATTGTATAGGCTGCTTTATTGTCTCCATCTTGGGTTATCGATTCTGAAGCCAATTCTCACATCTTTGTTTTTTGATTTGATTCCGATTAAGCACCACACTGTTTTAACTAGTAGTTCATCTCGCCCCATCCATGGAAAGGGGGTTCTCCATCCCAATTAGTCACTTATTTTACTTTTTAGTCTCTATGTTCCGAATTTTCCCTTTCGTTTGCTTTCTGTTAGTCAGTTGATTAAAACTTTAACTTACTCTATAACTTTTTCGCCATCTTGTATTTTTCAAGACCTCCCGACCAAGAAGAAAACAGAACCTCCAGACCAAGAAGATGATTGATTCAAGACATGAAAAGAACAGCCTCTACTTTTTAGATGTTAATCGTACGTCTTTCATTACATCATCGGCTTGAGTGCTAAAATTCCTCCGCTTCAGTGGCATTTTCGGTTGGCCACCCCTCATTGGACAAACTTAAGTTAAATATTCGTATTTTGGGTTATGTGTCTAGTTTTGAGTGTGAAGCATATCAGTTAGGCAAACATCACCATTAGTTCTTTTCTTTCTAGTAGCCATGGTCACCGGTCTGCATCTTTTGATCTAATCCATACAAATATTTGGGTCTTTCTTGAACTCTTAATACTAGTGGATATTTCAATTTTGTTATCTTTGTTGATGATTACTCTTAGATGACTTGATTATTTTTTAATGAAACAACTATCTGAGTTGCCTCTTATTATCACCAAATTTTATAATGAGATCTTCACTCAATTTGGCAAACACATCAAAATCCTTTGATTTGATAATGCATTAAAATATATGCAATCTATTGTTGACTCTTTTTGTGTCCATTGGAGTATTATTTATCAAACTAGTTATGCTCATAACTTTCAACCAAATGGTGTCGCTAAGCACAAACATCGGCACTTGGTTGTGTTATCTTTGTTCTAGTTCTTGATCTAGCTCTTGATAAGTTATCTCCTCGGGCCCGCAAGTGTATTATTATAGGGTACTCTTACACTTAGAAAAAATATCGTTGTTATCATCCAGAGTCTCATCAATACTTTATTAGTGCTGACACCACATTTTTTAAGTCGATCTCCTTTACTTCTATCGGTATAGACTTATCCTTCGACCTTATCCGTTGTAGTGAGGGGGAGTTGGTCTCTCCTACTCTTCTTGTGCCTATCTCTCCTCTCGTGCACGTACCATCTTGTCCACTACAGGTGTATCAGCAATCTACGCATAGGCCTAGTGTGCCCTACGGCCTGAACATATCATATTCCTCGTCTGGGGTCCCTCTTCCCACTAGTGACCTGCTCATTGCTTTGCGATGAGGTTAACATGCTTTTACTCAACATCATATTACTCAATATGTGTCATATGATCGTACCTCTCATTGTCTTCATGAATTTGCTTGTGCCTTGTCTACTATGTCTATTCCTTCTTCATATAAGCAAGCTATGTCTTTATCTGAATGAAAACAAGCTATGGATTAAGAAATGAGTGTTCTCCATAAGAATAAGACCCGGAAGCTCACTTCTCTTCCTTCTGAGAAACAAACAGTAGGTTATCATTAGGTATATGCTATTAAATATCTTCTGAATGGTTCAATTGAGAAGCTTAAGGCACAGTTAATAGTCGAAGGCTATACTCAAACTAATGATGCGGATTATTTGGGGACTTTTTCTTCTATGGCTCGCCTTAGTTCTGTTCGAATTCTTTTATGTACTGTTGTCTATCAGTCTTGGCCCCCATACCAACTTGATATTAAGAACGCTTTTTTTACGGTGATTTTCAAAAGGAGGTGTATCTAGATCAACCTCCTAGTTATGTTGTCTCTGGTAGCGAACATCTTGTGTGTCGTTCGAGTAAAATCTTGTATGGTCTAAAACAATCTCCACGTGGTTGGTTTGATCACTTTAGCTATGTTGTCATGGATTATGGCTTTCAGCGTTCCACTGCTAATCATTCTGCTTTCTTCTATCATTCATCTAACGGCACCATTGTCTTGATCGTCTATGTTGACGATATTGTTCTTTCTGGTAATAACTCTGCGGGTATTCTTACATTGAAGCAGTACTTGGGTCAAACATTTCATGATAAAAACTTGGGTGTGCTTCGCTATTTTCTTGGTATTGAGATTGCTCGTTCTTCTCAGGGCATTACTCTCTCTCGGAGAAATATGTTCTTGATCTTTTATCCAAAACTAGTATTCATGGTGCTCGCCCTGTTGATACACCTATAGACTCTACTGCAAAACTTGATGCTGAACATGGAGATCTTTTTCTTGATGTTGGTAATTATCGACGTCTTGTGAAAAAATTAATGGGATAATTACACTTACCTCTCCTGAGATTTAAGCTTATTACAGGGAGCTCCCCTGTGATCTCTGAAATTACACTAATCTCCACTGAGATTTAATTTTTAACATCAATTGCACCCAACTGTTAAAATTTTTGTTGAAATTTAACGAAAATCTCCCCTTCCACCCCAAAACCGCTATTCTCACCCTAAAACCACCCTTCAAACTACCTTTTTTTCCCCCAAAACCACCCTTTCCACCCCAAATTTCAACAGAATGGTGGTTTTGGGAAGAGTGGTTTTGGGGTGGGAAAGGTGGTTTAAAGGGTGGTTTTGGGGTGGGAATGGTGGTTTTAAGGTGGAAGGGACGGTTTTCGTTAAATTTCAACGGAAATTTTAACAGTTTGGTGCAATTGATGTTAAAAATTAAATATCATGGGAGGTTAGTGTAATTTCAGAGACCACGGGGGAACTCCATGTAATAAGCTTAAACTTCGGGGGAGGTAAGTGTAATTATCCCAAAATTAATTTATTACAGTCACTCGACCTAACATTACCTATGTTGGTGTGGTTACTCAGTTTATGCATACCCAACGTCAGTCTCGTTTTGATGCCGTTTGTTAGATTTTGCGCTATTTGTAAAGTGTACTTGATCACAGTTTGCTATACCGCCCTTCTAATTCCTTGTTTGTTGTTGTCTTTAGTGATGCGAATTAGGCTGGTAGTCGCTTTGATCGGCGGTCTACCTCTGACTATTGTACCTTTATCAGGAGTAATATTGTTGCATGGCGTAGTAAAAAATAAGTGATTGTTGCCCATTCTAGTGTTGAAGCTGAGTATCGTGCAATGGCCCATACTGCATCAGAAATATTATGGGTTCGCTCTCTTCTCCTGGATTTTGGTGTTCGCATTTCTTCTCCCATGTTGATGTTTTTCGACAATCAAGATGCTATTTTTATTTAATAATCTAGTCTTCCATGCGTGAACTAAGCATATCGAAATTGATTGTCATTTCATCCGGAATTTATTATTACAGAAGCACATCGCCAAGCTGTATGTTCGCTCAAAAGACCAGTTGGTCGAAATTTTCACGAAACCTTTACCTCGTTTATCTTTTCAGCAATTAACCTTCAAGCTAGGTATGTGGGAAAAAAAAACCCTAAACCTATTATCTTATTTCTTCTTTCTTTTCCTCTCCTCTTTTTCTTCATTCTTCTTCTTCCTAATCCTAAAAACACAATCTCTATACTTCAACTAGCATCTTATCAAATCTATGGTGTGATAAAAGTGTTAGAAGACTACACCAAGATGATTTGCATAAATCTAGACTTCCAATGCTCATAATCTGAATAGCTTGTCATACCTGATTCTCACCATTACTGTATACTGGCATAACTGATTTGACAAAACAACAGTTTGTCTCTATTCCCTTGATTACATACATCAGGTCCGGTTGTGCAAAAGGAAATTTCAGAAGCATAATAAAAGCTAGTATCAATGCATATAGTCTTCAAGAAAGATTAAACATGCATGACATTGCTTGTAGTTGGAATGATGATATGTGAGAGGTTGGCAGATAAATATATGGGAAGAAGATTGAACTTGTGAATTGAACTGTAATGGGTGCACGAGAGAACCAATCAAGATAAGTATTAGCTTTTCAGCCACAACATGGATGAGTTTTGATATTGAGCAAGTTGAGGTAGAACCTTTATCCAATAAAGTGTTTGACGACGCAAACTTTGGTACAAGTATCTAGTGCAAGAACATGTTTAGGTGTGGGACCAACCTAAATCCTTAATCTAAGGATCTGCGTATACGCATCCAAAAGTTGGGTGCCAAGGCATGAACAGATCTATAACATTTAAATATTTTGTATAGTGTACAACACTATGACAAAAAATATTGGCAATTTAATGGGACTTGGGAGAAAAAATGAAGGATTTTTATTTACCAACCACGTGAGAGGGTAATTTTCTTTTTTAATATGCGAGTTTCTTCTTCTATAAAAATCATGAAAAAAAGAAGTAAACGTCTAATTTGGATATGGGGATTGGACACATATTCCATAGCTTTACCCTTGCCATATCTAATGGATACGGAAAGTCAAGGCAATTCCACTAAAGGAATCAAAAAGTCCACATAACATTGTTGCTTGGATACAAGGTTGGCTACACAAGTGCATTTTCACAAGCCTAAATGAGGCTGTCTAGCGTGCACAGCCAGGTTTCAATAGCCGTCCAATGGTGCACAATGGCAGTAACATTCCTCAAATTTCTACTAGGTAGAACTCAACCCCAAAAGTTAGCTATTGAGGTGAGAGTGCCCTCACGCTTATATACTGTACATTACTTTTGTACTCGGCCATGTAAGACTTTGCTTCACACCTTCTCTCACGCGTAACATGCTCACTTAACAGCACCTGCTGCGTGTAGGTCAGAAACACGCACCCTACCTATCTCTGGTACTCTAACTCTAATACCATGTTACACGGTCTTGGGTAGAACTCAACCCCAAAAGCTAGCTATTAAAGTAAAGCTTCCCTCAAGCTTATATACTACACATTACTTTTATACTCAGGTAATGTGAGATTTCGCTTCATACTCTTCCTCACGCGCAGCGTGCACGTTCAGCAACACCTGCCACATACAAGCTAGGGGCACGCACCCTACACATCTCTGGTATTCCAGTTCTGATACCATGTTACATTGTTTTTTGTAGAACTCAACCCCAAAAATCCTAGTGTTCTTGGTTTTGGCGGTCACTCAAATGGAGTCTTCATATTTTCCCCATGCACTAGTCCATATTGTTGTGATCTCGGGCCTCTCAATTTGGAAAAAAGTAATTTGAATTCCAAATGTGTTATGGCCTTCCCAAATCAGTACCTCACTAATTAAACGGGGAACTTTATCAGGAATCTATAATTCCACAGATGATCTATGGTTCAGAGTACCAAAAAGTCAAGAGAAGATAATTTCCAAGGACTGCACCTAAAGCAAGGAACTTGATGTTGATAAGTAGCTAGTGCATGAAGGCAGAGTGCGATGAACCGTACACAAAATAGGTTTATGAAACATCATAAGCAAATCTAGTAGAGAGGAGAATGGGAGAGTCAACTGAGATGACTTAACCTCTAACAAAGCCAGCAATTATGCTAGTATAAGAGTATGTCTAACAAAATGGACCCATGTAGTCAAGGTTTTATTTATCTGATGTGCATTAAGTGATGACTCACCCGATATCCCTGAAATTGTTGCAACTGTTGAGTTTAGTTCAAACTTAAGTTATTTCTCCTCTCTTTCTCCCTCTTTTGCTTCTTTATTTTTCACAAAACAGTCAGGTTCAGAACCTTTAGGAAAATAGATAACAAAATCATGTTACATAGATATATGCATATGTTTGCTGTATATACAAGATCTGGTGAAAATAGAAATAATTAGATAGACATACCATCACTTGCAGCCCCAACATCTGGACCATTCTCGCTATACATAGTGTCAACCAAATCCTTAGCATATCTGTTTAAACAAGTCAAAGTGAATATTGCTTTGCAAGTCTGCAATAAATGATGTATCCCATCAACAGAAGAAGTACTGCTTTCTTACGTGAGATTAGGATCTGGATGACCATGCCCAAAATCTTCAAGAGGCACTCCATTTGTAATGGAATCCTATATAAAAGTACCAAATATCTTCTTTAGCAAACTTGAATACTAGTACATTATAATTATTGCAACATATTAAAGATGCAAAACATACTGGACTAGATCCTAGCTTCTCCACAAAGATGGGCTTGGCATAAGAACCTGTAACTGCATGCATGGCATCAAATATAAACCTGAAAGCAACAATAAATGCAAAATAATTCAGAGTCTTACAGTTCCCCTCTCTGCAGTCATACTTCAATAACAAAGCCATACAAAATGGGACATATAAATATGGTTAAATTACAAATGATATATAAGTAGTTAAAGCTTTTGGAATGTAAGGTTTGTGGGTGCAGAGGAGATGAGTCAGTTGAGAAGAATGTGCATAACTGAACCCATGCTCAAGATCCAATGGAAGTTAGCCTTGAGCAACATCCACTAACTTACACAGAAAAAGATGGAATGGTGAAAGTTAACCACTGGCCTATTATTGGTAGATCCGTTAGTTGGATGAACTTTTTATACTTGTGATGGTTGTTAATCATCAGACGGAAACACCGAAAGTTTTTTCTTTATGCAGGAAAAATAATAATGATAACAAAAGAAGCAGTGAAAGATTTTAATCAAACAATACTCAACATAGATGCAACAGAATTTCCGCCAATCAGCAAGTTAACAACCCCCTCGAAGAAAAGGGAGAGCAAGATAGAAAAAGAAAAAAAGGACATGGGTACAAGGTCCAATCTTCTAAGACAAACTGTTAGGTTTTCAAAATCATCCAAAAATCCACGTCGTGCAACTGTTGGTATTGAAGTTAGATGAAAATCAATTGATTTCATATATGGGTGTGACAATTCAGTCGTTGACTGGTTAGACAGCCGCTACCAAAATTGAAAGCCTCAAGCAAAATTTAAGGACCCGACACAAGTGCAAATATTTTTGGGCCAATAATTGTCATAGTTAAGTATTTTAATTTGTTAGGAGTAAATTAAGTTAATATTTAAATTGTTTTAATTTTTTCTTTAATATTAGGATAAATCTACAAATAAGATGGTTAACATTATAATGTTAGTTGTTTGTTAATAAGATTGAGATTTTATGAGAATTAGAGTTGTAGTTCCTTGTGTGTTTTTTCTCTACTCCCCTTTTTCTTGTTTGGCATCAATCAATATTTGAACCTAGAATCGAGATTTCATCCCTCTCTCTTGTTCACTTGTTCTTTCACCCTAGACCCATCATCATCGTGGCCCCATCCCACTAGCCACCAGCTGGCCCTCTTCGCCTTTGATTTGATCCCTAGCCGAGCTATTATGATGCAGAGCTGCTCGGTCTTCCATTCATGAAAACCTACGACCATCGAAAGGCAAGGCCAAACAGTAATAGTAGAGACGTGGCCCAACATTGGCAGATCGGTTTCGAAAGGCCCATGGAAACATCAATTTCACCGTTTTAGAAACAATTCAATTTGCTAATTGCGTAGGCCTACCAAATGCGTTTTAGGCTAGGAATTTTCTTGCGATCTCACTTTGATTTTAATTTCCAAATTTGAGCTCAAATCAAATCTTCTCTTTTTTAGTAGTTTAACAATTTTTCCTTTATTCTTACTTTGCTAACAAGTATTACCTTTATTTATTTCTTGCTTTGCTAGCAAGTATTACCTTTCTAGTTTATTTCCTACTATGTGTAGAATTTGGGGTTATAAATAGGGATTGTAAGCCTTAGGACAATGCAGTTTTCGAATTAATAAAAATTTTAGAGGGCGTTTCTCTTTATTTGTGTTTGCACTAGAGAAAGCATCTCTAATTTCAAACACACTTATGGATTTCAGTGCTAGTATTCCTCTAGCCGATCGGCTTTCCTGCATCATATTCTCTCCATCATGACTAGGGGTGTAATTTTGGCCCAGCCCGGCCGTGGCTCGAGCGGGCCAAACCCGAGCCCAGTGGGCTCGCGCCAAATCTTCGGACCGGGCTAGGTTTTTCATCAAGAGGTCGTCCTAGGGTCTAGGGGTACTGGGCTCGGGCGTTGGGCCCGGATGTCGGGCGGGCCTTGGGTTTTTTTATTTTTTTTCTCTTTTTCTAGTTTTTTCTGTTTAATTTGTTATATATGTTTATATTTTTATTACTTTTATAATTTAATTTATAAATTTATAATATAATATTAGTTTACTACTTTATTAGTAGTAGTTAATATATTAACTTAAAAACAATAAACTTAAAATTTATTATATTATATAAATTTATAACTAATAATTTACTTGTTTATCATATTATAAACTAATGTATTAAACTTATAATAATAAGTTTTTAAGTTAAACTATAAACTAGTTACTAGTTTATTATA
>JAOTRH010000001.1:8090518-8114187 GCA_034768845.1 Heliamphora exappendiculata
CCACCCTCAAAAAAAAAAAAAAGAAAGCACAATTGCCCATACCTGTAACCTGACTTTGCCAAAATTCATAACCTACTTTATGGCCAATAACTATCCAACTATAATAAAACCCACAACAAAACAGCTCATCCTAGCCCCTCTCCCAAAAAAAACCTGCTTTCAAAAAAAAATGTGTTTTCACCTTTTTCTTGCTACACATTCTTGATGGAGCGAAAACGCACAAATAATTTTCATACCCTTCTTAGATGTGCCAATAAAGTTCGTAAATTATTATTGATGGAGGATATGCAATGAATGTGGTATCTGCATCAAGCATTCTAAAGATGAAACTTCTGCATAAACTACACCCGCAACCCTATCAATTATTTTGGGATAATAGCATTCATCTTATAGTCTTCCAAAGGTGTTTGGTGCCTATTCACATGGGTGACTATTTTGATAAGATTTGGTGCGACGTACTTCCCATTAATATTACGCATGTGTTACTTGGTCTTCCATGAATGGATGACTTTGGGGCCACTTATAATAGGGAAGATAACACTTTTCGCTTCATATACAATGGAAAAATTATTTTGTTGAAACCTGCAATTCCAAAAGATGGGGTGTAAACTCAGAGGTTTCCTACTTCGATGCCTACTCAGCAATCTTGCCCCATTCTAAACCACAACGAGTTTGGTTTTACTCCAAACAAGCCTGAGTTAAATGCATCTATTCCTCCTCCGACCATTAAAGGGCTAGCAACCTCAATGTTGAACAAGAGTTCATCAAATGAAGCGTCTTTTGAACATAAAGATGCACTCTATTTATACAATCCTATTGATTGTCCACCAATGGAAGACTTCATCAAGTCCAAACAAATTGATTTTATTGGTGTTGAAGCCTTTGATTGGGTTATCAAGTTTTGTGGATCTTATCAACTGTTTCAAAATCAAGAATAGATGGAACAGGACAAAACTTCAGCCGCTGATTTATTCAAAATATTTGATTATTTGACATGGACGAGTGCAATATTTCAAAGTAAACTCGAGGTCGAGTTCTTTTTCTCAATAGAGGAGAATGATGCGGGACATGGGATCACCTTTGCAATTTTATTTCTTTTATTTAATAATTAGTCTTATTGGATTATATTTTAATTAGGATTTTATTTTGTTTTCTTAATTTTAAGATTCTAGTTTAAATTTTATTTTTATTTCCTTTTCTATTAGGATTTTAGTTTATCTTTCAATATGACTTATTTTTATTTCCTTTTTTATTAGAATTTTCATTTCCTTTTAGATTAGATTTTCAAACCTATAAATAAGAGGCTCATTTAATGTATTAGGAGTTGAATTAATGAAAAGTAGAGTTTTTAAGGCTGTGGCCTTGTGCTAGGGCTTCGACCTTTGTGCATTGCCGTCCACTATTCTCATCCCATCTACATGCAGCATCACAATGACAGCACTAGTTTTCCTAGTGTAAGGCTTGCATTTGTGCTAACCTCAAATCCATCTTAGAGTGTGTAAAGAGGAGGGTATAAAGTATAGCAAAACACAAGAATAGAAAGCTCGCAAATATAACTTCAAGTCCAAATTTCACGTACTATTAAATCATAGGAGAAAGAATATTCTATACATAAATCTACTAAGCACTACCTAGAAGGATAAAGCAGAAAGCACCAAATAAAAGTAATAGGTGATTCTGCATGAAATACTAGTTAAGCAAGTGAATAGACTTGCAAAAATGAAGCTAGGACTTAAAATTGCATAAAGAAGCCACCTAAAGAAGAAACTCATTAATGTTCAGAAACTCAGACGTTCAAGAGCATATTCCCTTAGATCTAATCGCCAACCAACTCCAACGACCACCAATCCGGCCTCCATCAATGCCGGTGACCCATCCCACGACCACCCCAAATCTAATCGTCATTCCCGGAGCAACTAGTATTGGCCGTGAGCAACCGGATGTTCGCTTTGGTCCTTGTTCCAATTCAGGTGCCCCCTTTTCTTATTCTCGCTCCATATTGTGAATTGTAAAATATTATCAATTGGATATTTGTGCCTTCAGGTAACATCCGGAGTGTCAAAAAATACTAAAGGTGCGAAAAAGAAACGGTAACGAACCATACATTCAACGCGAAAGTTCTACAACGTTTAAACATTACATCAAAAAGGAGAAAAGAGACTGAACAAAAAGACGAAAGGGGAATTGGTGTGTACCTCAATTCAAGAATGGAGGGTTTTCTTGAAGGATCAATGATGGAGACTTCATCTTTTCAAAGGGGTTTTTCACAACACTTTTTCTTCATCATCTTTTCAGTAATATAAGGTAGAAACCTCCCATATAATCTTGTATTTTTCATATACATGCAACCTTTGGCTCCAAAACTCAAAAAGGGTGCATGCTCCATTTCACTTACATGAAATGGTGGCATAAACCCAAATTTGTCCCTTATTCTTTCTCCTCTTTGAAACTTTTTTTATCTTGAACTTTGATTCTCAAAAATGGTCTATAATTCACATATAAATCATATATATGATTCTGGTGGAGTTAGTAAGATAAGACAAAAATCTAACTTTCCTCACTGGTTTCATGCAAAAATCAGTTTTCTACAAAAAAAAAATGGCACGATTTCAAAGTTCACTGTTCAGAACAGTGTTTTGTTATTTTGGGATAAAAATTTTAAAAATATGAAAAACATGAAACCAAGTTTTACAAAGATTCATGCCTGTAAGAGACATGAATATTAGACTATAGAAAATTTTAAAGATCTTTGGGATGGGTTTAGTCCCGAAAATAAAATTGCACACACTCTCATTTTAACAAAAACACTATTTTAGAGGTAGAATTAATAAAAGTTTTCTTCATGAAAGTTGTGGAAGACATTTTAAATTAGCTACCTGCAAATTTTTAGAAATTTTAATGAAGTTTTGCTACTTCAAAACCCCAATTTACAGAGACTGAATCTGTGTTCCTACTGTATTTATTAATGTTTTGAAACCTTAAGTTGATTCTTAAAGTGCTTAAGTATGGTGTTCCTATCATGCTATGTGGTTGTTAAAGTGAATATAGTTGTACAATAGTGTTGTTGTCGGTGATGTGTTCTTGGGGATAACTTGCTAATATTCATACCGTGTTAGAGATTTCCAGTATTTAGCATGATAACATGAAATGTGAAAATATGTGATTAATGTCTGTTATTTATGTATTTTTTTTTTTTTTTTGGATACTCATACTTTAGTCTTGGTATCATGCATAAAATTTTCATCATGTTGACAAGTTGTATTTACATCATGTCATCCCGAAATATTTCCATCATTTGTTCTCGGCGGTGCTCTTAAGTTAAAAGAAGACCTAAGATTGAAATTTGGGCATGGACTTTGCTAAGCTGATCGACTACATTCCATTCCAACCTCTGGATTGCGTCAGCTGATCGACTACATTCCATTCCAACCTCCGGATTGCGTCAGCTGATCGACTACATTCCATTCCAACCTCCGGATTGCATTGAAAAAAGCATCTGTTTTTTCTTTCCCTTTTCCTTTCTCTTTCTCTGTCTTTTTCCTTCTTCTTGTCCTTTTCTTTATCTCCATCTGTTTTGTCTGGCTTAAAACATCTGCCAAAGCGAGTCATGTTCCCAATCTCATCACAATCTTCCCTTTCTCTCTTCTCTGTATCTGTTTTCTTAATTCCAAGGGACTCTATCAAGATTGTAGATGGGAGGTGGTTGGTAAGGAAAAATGAAATGTTGTGGGGCAGGCAGGGTGAAGGGTTGAATCGGGATTTGAATAAAAACTAGATTTTGGGGTGGAATCGAGCCCCGGCTTCGCCCGAAGCGTGCTACAAAATGAGCCTTATCTACGAAGCAAGTTCAATCAGCGCATAAATAGTCACCGAGTGTAGTTGACTAGTAGTACCATTAGCCTAAACGCTTTGTATCCTTCGCGGCTACCAATAGTTCTAATTCCTTCACTATTGGAATTATGACTCCAGCCCTGTAAACTACACTCGCTGCCTCCCGTTTCTCATCTCAAGTTGTGGTACAGTCAAAATCTCTTGCCTCCCGCCACAAATCCAGAGTAGCTAGTATCCTTAATCAAATGCTTGAAACACTTCTCCATAAGAAGCATTATTAGATTGGCTTCCTACACACCAACTCCTAGTCTAGTCTTGATCTGAGCTTTTGAGGGATTTCCTAAAACCAGAGCAAGAACCGTTTTGTAGTTGGATTCTTCTTATATTATAGCTCATCGTCTTTCAGTTGAAGCTCCTGAACTATTGGTTGATGAAAGGATTCTTGTTGGTGGAGTTACCGCCCTTGGCCTTTGTTCCAGTCACGTCTCGCATGCCAACAAGTATTCTAGAAAGAATGATGTGGTTTCGTGTAGCTACTCTAGCCCCTCTCATCTTTCTAGCTTGCCTTGTGTTGCTTAGGAAATGGCTAAGCCTATGTAAACTCCGAAATGGGATACGGATTGCCAGAGTAACTACCCATAGGCCTTATCATATATCTCTAACTAAGTGTGGCCGTAACATAGTTTCTCGGACCCTTGATGCCAGCAATTCCATTTGTTTGGCAGTATGGGCAGTGCAAGAATCTGCGGAGCAGCGGTGCTGATTCTGGTTTGAAATTTTCACTGGACCATTATTTTTCACTTGTCTATTGCTGTATGTTCCCTTTGCCCCTACTTGCATCACTCTTCAATAATTAATTGTGGAACTTACATTAGGAAGGTGGAACTTACATTAGGAAGGTGGAACTTACATTACATATCATTCGGGTCATTCTTTTCACTACCAAACCTTCTCCTACGTGCTTGTAGTTTTCATATATTTTGGATTTGAATCCCACTCACCTTTATGTATGAACCTTTGTAATGGTAAAAATAGTTCATGTTCTAGCCATTCCATCACTATGGACCTCTTTTCCAACGAAAATTTAGGCAAACTTGTTAGTGACCTGTCCACTAAACTTAACTAGTTCACAGCCCAAAACAACGCTAGACTTGAAACCTTAGAACATTCTCAACAACCCACACAGTGAAACCTCTTACACTAGTGGTAATCAAGTTGATCACAATGTCGAGCTTCCACAAAGGCCCGATCACCAACTGCCTCGATGTGCACATTCTGCTTACATTCCCCAAAATGACCAACTAGTTTTTATGATCCTCTTGCCCCAGAATTTCGTAACCAGGTTGACAACCATGATTTTTGGGACCGCAATGAACACGCTATAAAGAATATTTGAGTCGAAGCCCCTACCATTGATGGTTGTTTGGATCCCACCATTTTACCAATTGGATAGAGAAATGGAGCATTTTTTTTAGTGGCATAATTTATCTAATGATAAAAGGATGCATTGTGCTAAGATGAAACTCATTAGTCGTGCCAAACTCTTTTGGCAAAACATCGGACAACTTCTTGCGTGACGGCACCAACCTGTCATCAATGATTGGGTTGAAATGAAAGAGGAACTTCGGAAAAAGTACCTTCCTTTATCTTATTCCTTTATCTTATCAAGGGGGCCTCTTCCACCAGTGGAATAATTTGCAACAAGGTATGAAGCCTACCAATGAATATGCAGCTCAATTCGAGAAATAATTCATGCATTGTAACGTGGTAAAAGATGAGCATGTGACTTTGATTCATTTTTGCCGAAGACTAAGGGCCCAATTGGCAACTAGCTTAAAAGCTAGTTTTTTTGCTTTTTTTGCGTTTTTAGCCAAAAAACTAAATTGAGTTCAAAGTAGGTTGTTCGGTAACATAGCTTTTAAACTAACTTTTTTGAAGTTCATTGTTTGGGTAAAAAGTTTGCTTTTTTCTTTTTGCTTTTTGTTCAAATTTGACATTTTTACCCTTTTATATATTTAATATTAACAATTATATGTAGTTGATAGTAGTAGTAAATAATTTATGAATAAGGAGTATTATTGCATTTTAAAAGTGGTGAGAGTTTGATTTGAATATTTTAGGAGTTTATATTTTGATTTGACTTTTTAGCTTTTTAACTTTTTTGCTTTTTTACCAAACGGACAATGTTGGCTTTTTTGCGTTTTTTGCCAAAAAGCTAAAAAAGCCAAGTAGCCAATCAGGGCCTTAATGACAACCTTCGCCATGAATTAATTCTTTACAATCTTGTTCAAAATTATGAACTAATTACCAAGACTGAGCCCCCACGACAGCCCCCCGCATCCAATCTGTAGCCTTGACACTTCTTTGATTAATCCCAACATTGAGTTTTTCAAATGTCTAGGATTGACCATCCTGCTACCCACTGTCCACAACGAACCCTCATACTTGAAGAATCTAGCCAAGACTTGCATGGTTTTGATCTCCCTAAACAAGTGTATGTTTCTAATCTCGATGATAATCTTGACCCAAATATGGAACTTGAGGACGGCCGGCTTTTGAGCTGCATTAGGCCCCTGCCCCTTTATGTTTCGTCATCATTAGCCGTCTCTAAATCGCCAACCCTAGGGGTGGTACGTTGTGTGCTTACACAATCTCACTCGATAGCTGATTGGCGATGCACCACGATCTTTCACACATTAAATATGGTGACAAGGTCTATAAGGTCATAATTGATAGTTGCAATTGCATCAATGTTGTTTTCGAACGATCAGTTGTTTGGGTTTGCAACCAGCTCCCCAACCCAACCCCTGTAATGTGTCATGGGTTAACACTTCGTCCATTTGGGTTAAAGAACGATGTCTTTTTTTTATCTAGTTCCTTTCATACAAAGAGGAAATGTGGTGCAACATTCTTCCCATAGATGTGGGTTCTATCATCTTTGGGCAACCTTAGTTATATGATTTAGACGGTACTTTATAAGGTCATTCCAATTCTTGCTCTTTTGAGTTTAACGATACTCGAATTCGCTTACACCTCATGCACCCATCGTACCTCTCCCCCAGTCCAACCAAGACCAACTTCGCGCAAAAGGCCTAAGCATCCTTTGTCTCAAGACTTTTGAATGGGAAAACAACTACCGAGTCTATTATCTTTTGGGTTATAGCAAAAGAAGCTAGTGCCCCTAGTTTGCACTTTCCCTTCTAGATGTCACGGCTATACTGACTGAAATTTAGGATATCTTTCCTGTTGACCTCCTAGATTAGTTACCACCTCTCCGCGATATTCAGCATGCTATAGATTTCATCCCTAGGGCACCTAATCTCCCTCATTACCGGATGAATCCTAGTGAGCACGCCGAACTCCAATGGCAGGTGAACGAACCTCTTCGCAAAGGTTTTGTTCGAGAAAGCATGAGCCCGTGCCTGCTTTGTTAACCCCGAAGAAGAATGGGAAATGGAGAATGTGTCGACTGTCGATAGTCGTGCCATTAATAAAGTCACAACTAAATACCGCTTCCCCATTCCCCTACTTGATGATATGCTCGATATGATATATGGGGTTATGATCTTCTCCAACATCGACCTTAAAAGTGGCTACCATTAATACGCATTCCTCTTGGTGACGAATGAAAAACTGAATTCAAAACCAAAGATGGTTTATATGAGCAGTTGTTCATGCCATTTGGATTGTCTAATGCCCCCACCACATTTATGAGCATCATGACACAAGTACTTCGACCATTTATGGGCAAATTCCTTGCTGTCTATTTCAACGGCATCCTCGTATATAGTCCATCTCGTGCTCAACATTTAGTTCATCTTCAACAAGTGTGCAAGGCGTTGAAAGAAGCCAATCTCTATGAGAATCTCAAGAAATGCTCTTTCTTCGTTGATCAGGTCATTTTCTTGGGGTACGCAGTCTCTTCTAATGGATTATCAGCTGATCTGGATAAAATCAAAGCCATTGTCGACTGGCCTGAACCCAAAACTGTCCATGACGCATGAAGAAGAAACTAGGGGCATTGGAAGTGAGCAAAGAAGAAACTAACTAATCAAATAAGAAGAACAGCTCAATTAAAAAAGCTAGTAACAACCACTCAGTTAGTCACATACGTCATACCTGAAATCTGATCGTGAAAGAAGATTTCTGATCAGCGAGAAATCAAATACATTCTGCACACAATCTCATACAATTAATCATTTCCTTTCATACGGAAAACACAAAAACTTCAAGAATGCATGCTTTCCTCACCTCCATAAGCTCCAAGTAATCACAAACTGGATCTACTACTTCAACACTAAAGTTCCCGTAGTTTGTAACTCCAAGAGAAGAGAGGTCAACATCTGGGATTTCGGCCATCTTAATTTCAGAAATCTGCATAACACTTGTGCCATTTGGACTTAAGATGCATAAATGGTTAATTATGAGTTTGGCATATAATTAGACTATAATGCTCAAACATGTAGATACTTGACATTATCCAGCAGAACTACAAGCATTATTGACAAAACAAATCAAATGAGATGCAATTGAACAACTAAAATGGGCGAAATACTTTTAAGTAACCAGGAAGAAAGAACATTCAACAACCAATGTATTCAGACATAACATTAAAGGCAGCTTCAAATATGTTAATGAGGTACTAAAGTGTTTGAGCTAAATATGCCTTCGTAGAAGATGAAAAAATAATCTACAAAATCAACATAACAAGAAAATAAATAAGCAACATAAAAGAAGCAGGAACTGCTATATAAAAGTTTTAGTTTCTTTCAAGAGGTCAATTATAATTAGCTCCTGGTGTAACACAGGATATGAGTATCTGCGGCGCGAACCCATAGCTAAAAGTATACTGGTATCAGTATTCATTATTTATATGCATTTGAGCCAACTAGTTAACTATCAGTTGGAAAACACTCAATCCTGGGAGCCAAACCTCTAAAATTGCAACTCATTTTCTCTGTTTGAACATGAAAAACTTCCAACTGGTCTAAAATAAACAAGATATACAGAGGTGCACCACAATTATCTTCTAGCATGAACTTTGTGCAAGCTTAAAATTAATTGAATCAATCAACCCCAAGCTAAATGTCATCTCAATGGAGAAGCCAAAAATAAAATAAAAATAAATTATGGCCAAGAAAAAAGTAAAAGTACAATAAAACTAGTTCCCTGTTTGATCAATAAATTTGGCAAGAGAACAAAAAGGAAATGAAAAGGAAATCCTAGTTCCTTGTTTGGTGACCATGGTAAACGAGCAAAAGAAGATATGGTGAAAATTTTGAGTCTTATCATTCTTCTTCTGTTTTTCAAGATTTCTCATCACTTCACTAAGCTTTTGACCTAATGTTTTTATAAGTAGGAGGAACAGCACATAAGTTAATTGGTGTTCCTTCTCATTCCTTTCCTCTCTCTTTTCTCTTACCAATTCTAAATTCCAACTTCAAAGCAACGCCTAAAGCAAATTAACATGAAAAAGAGGTCCATATTCACATGCCATGGAGATATAACATGGATGGCACTCAAAAGTCACGACTCATTTGGCTACATTATTGAGGACACATAACAGGCTCCATTAATTCAGCAGGGCACCGCAACTGGTGTCCGGGCTTTGGACAATCTTCAAGAAGTTCATAACTAAATTCTGCCTTTGGCTATGTACTGTTCAACTAGAGTTTGAATTAAATCCTTCCCCACAACTGTTTTTATTTAATTACATCACTAAAGATATTTTCAGCCCATCACCCTGACAAGACCGAATCTGGTGAACAAACATATGCATCTTGGATTTGTCCTTTCCAAGAACTATAGGATATGTCTGTACAATACAGGATGTCTTATATAGGATCCACTTACAACCATAATCTCTTTCTTCTCTCTCCCCCCCCTTATTTTTCAAGGCATCTCATCGTCCTCCCACAAACAGCCTAGCAGGCCCAAAGATGGTGTCTAGTAATAAAGATGTCATTAGAATTGTTTCTAATAACTTGCAGAGAGGACGTGCAAATCCCAGAAGGAAAAATAAGATGAAATAAAAGGGATTCCATCTGGAAAGAATTGCAAGCCCGGGTGAGGATGCCAGCTGAAAGCTACGACGATTACTCTTGACACAATGGGTGAAACTGCTTAAATACTACGGAACCCCCACGGATAAGCTTTTTCAACAGTAAGATTATTAATACAATAGATGAGAAGTCAATTAATTGTTATCGATTCGGAGTAGCAAACCTGAGCATCAAAATGCCACACCAGTTAAAAGCTTTCCCAACAAATGAGGGCAACTTCATGAAAACTCATTTTTACTCCACACACATCAATTGCGACGATCTGTTTTCCCACTCAAAATTCCATTCCATGCTATCTGATCACTTACATACAATGTAGTTATCAAGATGGAATGGAGAAAATGGATATGCTGTGGGAGGAATACATATTTGGACAAACCATCAGATTCTGCAATTTAGAGCCAGTTTTTATACACAATACTTCCACGTGGCATGTAGTTTTTAAGACATATCTAAACAAACATGAATCGTGAAGCACATTTATATACTTTGTATGACTCGTATGCACAATATACTGTGCACAGAATTGTCATAAGAAGTGAATTCACCAATTCGCTGCTATGAACAGCCTTGACAGAGAGGTCCTTTTTCAAACTCGATTAACGTCCACTTCAAATACATTTGAGGATATATAGGTCAAAGCGCATAAATTCATAATGGCCATCACATGAGAGATCCATTAACAAAACAGGTAACGACGTAGATATTCGCCCTTATAATAATAATAAAGTCCAAGCACGTATATTAGAGCAGATACATACAGAAAATGTGTTTCCATATATCTTGTCAGTGATGGATTCGGGTGCAGGTTGCCCGCTGCTGTAGTTAAACTGCATGATGAACAATGGAAAGAATAGTGATTGTGTCATAACATAGAGTAACGGAATTGCAAATATTTTATGTTGCCATCAACTATTTCCTGCAGGCAGTTTATTCATGGAAATAAAGTTAATTCTCCATTTATGAATTATACAGATTTTAGACTCTGTTGGGCTGATATATATTATTATGGATTTTTCTAAAAACACGAAACTAACTGTATTTGTTGAAAAATATAAGTGAATACAGATGCTCTGAATAAAAGTAAGATTAGACATAACTAATGTTATATTTCAAAAGTGTATAATATTAAATATATGACTCACATCCTATGAAAATGTGAGAAGCCTATTCAAAAAGTATGAAAATCTAAGAATTCACCTTGATACCCCAATCATATTCAGGCCCCCCGGGATTATGACTTGCACTCATTATGAAACCACCATTGGCCTGCGAAAATATACTTTCTTTATTGGAACAAAGTAGGGTTTGACATGGGCCCAGGTGATAAAAGTAAAAGAGAAAATGCAGACATGTTCACCTTTCTCTTCCGTATTACAGCAGAAACAGCTGGTGTGGACATAATACTCTCCCTGCAACCATGATATTTCATCTTTATTTTCCCCAACCAAAACTCATCAAACTCGGAAATCATAACCAAAGTCACAAGGTGGTTATATATATATGAGTGTAGACTATAAAGTAGTAGTAAAATGGTTGTGGAACAATAACAAGAGAGTTCAAAAAGGACAAGGTGATTCTCCACGAGAAAATCAGGGACGTCAAATACACCAATTCATTTGTTTTTGTAGAATGAGTAATGATATTTGGCCTGCTACATTATGTAAAATTGGGGGAAGAAACTCATACTTGAGGCTCAACCACAAACAAAATTGTAGCAAAGTTTTGAAGGCAGAGAAGAGATTAACGGAGACACAAACAGTCCAAAATTAGTTATGCTTGTTCAGTAAGATATTTTGAGATTATAAACCACATCAACCTTGCACTTTAAGAAAAAAGTACAGGACTACCAACCTACAAGAGTAGTAGTTTTCACAAATAGGCCATTACTCTGTGAAATTGGATAACTCTTCTTGGTACTACAAAAATGTCCAATAGAAGAATATAATTTTGCATCAAACGGTGCCTTCTTTAATCTACTCACTCAAAGGTCATACATCATGCTTCACATATAGACATTTGAACTGCAAAAACCTATGACCCTCAACTTAGAAAATGAAAAATAGCATGTGCTTTTTAACTAACATATTGTTCCAAAGTAATTCCTATTTACAATCATAAAATTTTTGCCTTTTGAAAATGAAGTACAAACACTCAAAACTGACGTAATTTTTCGTGTGCGTGTTAGGGAGTAAAGGCTTGGCCCTCTAATTGAATCATTAAAAAGAAGGAAAGATTGACGGTGCTTTTCATTCTTGTTTTTATTATATATCTAGAGATTTGGTGGGTCATGCAATAAAGAATGCAAAAGAACACATGGGGAGTTGCAACCTTGGCGAGTCAAATGAAAAAAGGGCTCACCGCACTAACATTATACCTTATTTGAATTATAAAAAATCCAACAAACAAGCATGGCTGGCCTTGGGGCTAAAGCCCTAAAGTCATTGGTTTATGCCCGCAAAAATAAAATTAAAAAAAGGGCCCCAAATTGGTGTATGCGTGTACTATATATAAATATATAAACAAAAGTATTTTAACTTTTTTTGTTTGATACATAATCTTATAATTTTTAATAGTTAATTTAAAATCTTTTGTTGCTTAACTATTATAATTTTACATTGAAACAATTTAATTTTGGATTATTATTATAATTTGGTCATTACATTATAATTTTTATCAATTAATTTGTCGCTTGACTATTAAAATTTCATAATAATACATTTTAGTTTTGGATCACTACCATATTTTAGTCGTTAAATTAAATACTTTTAAAAATTGTGCAGTACTCATATTAATCACTTGAAATTTGAATAAAGATATTTAATGAGTTTGACATGTCTAGTAAAGCTATCACTCATCTAGTATGTTGAAATTCTAATAATGAGAAACACAAAAATGAATCGTTATTAATTTGCCTAATTTTTGTTGTTTTTTGGCTAGCTTCTCATATTCAAAAAATCTAAAATATTAGTGAATAAATCAAACACATTATTATGAGAGGAATATTCTTTTGAAAATTTTTAAATATTTTTTAAAAAGTAATTTTTATTTTTTTAAAATTAATTTTTATTTTTAAATTTTAAATTGTGAATATATAGAGGGTCTCATCCTAAAATTAGGCTTTAAGCCCTATAAAACTTAGGGTCGGCCCCGGAAACAAGTCAGTGTTGCCTGGCATTCGTCATATAATAAATAGCCAAAGAGTTGAACTGCTGAACAACTTGTTGGCCTAGCATTTTTTGAAAGTTTTTTTGCTTAAAAACCTCTTAAAAAATTCACTTGTTTAGTCTTCCGTTATAATCAATTCACTTTTTCATATCTTTTCACATTTACTTTTTTATAAAAAAAAAAAAAGCTAAAAAACCAAAAAACATACAAAAAAAAAAAGCTCGGCCAAACACACTACGACACATAACTTACTTGCCAACCAATATTTTGCCCACTCCGTTTCCTGCTGCGATCTTAATTATGACCTGGCATAAAAAGCAACATTAAGAAGCAAATCAGAGGATCGTTTAGGTTAAAAATTTAAAATAGATTGAACATGCCGCATTATGGAGATGTATAAAAGCACCTGGGCAGCTTCTCGGTTATAATATCGACCATCACCTCCTAACACCAACAACCCATTCTTGAAATCCTCAGGGGACAAAGAATTAAACAACGCCTTTGTATCCCAAAAAAAACAATTAAAATATACTCACATGGCACTCTTGATTTCCAAAAAAGACAATTAAAATACACTGACATTGCACTAAACCCTAAAACCCAGAAATCTCAACATCGCAAAAATATAGAAATTCAAACCTGAATCCAATTGGCAAGGTAATTTTCTTGCATAAACACTTTAACCTGACAAAAAGACACAACGAAATCAATCCCTATTTCACAGAAATTCACATCATAACAAAAGATCAAAAAAAGTGGCATGATGAGCATTTGTTCCCGAAAGATACCTTCTTTCGGAGACCACTTGTTCCAGTCTTTTGGCCTTCGATTGGCTTTGTTGGAACTGATTTAATCTAATCACGAATCCAATATTATACTAACTAGTAATATAACCACACAAAAAAAGGTAGTGTGTGTGTGTGTGTGTGTGTGTGTGTGTGTGTGGCAATGGGAGAGAAGAGGCGAGAGAAAGAGAGGGACCTTGATGCCTTGGGACTCCGATACTGTGGTGGAAGTAGAAGAAGAAAAGGAAGAAGACGCCTTGAGTGTGAGTGGAGACGGACCGCGATGGGGTTTTCGAGAGGAGGAGAGGTTGGGGAGGAGAGAGGACGAAGTGACGAGACGGAGAGATCTGATCGGGAGAAAGAGAGTGGCATTTGTCGATGATGGATTGAGTTTGGGTGAGGGTAGAAAGGCGGAATCCACTCGTACACAGGAAGCCATGGAATGGTTTTTCTGATCCGATGTTCCTCTTCTGCAACTTGACAGTTCGCCCGTGTCTAGGAGTTACGAAGAAGAAGAGGAGGTGGCGGAGTTTTTAAATTAAAATCGTTGTAAATATATTAAAAATTATATTCTTATTTTTTTAAAAATTAACAGTAATTTGTTTAAATACTTAATTATACCTATTTATAACTATTTTACGTATTAAACATAATAAAATAATTAAATTAAATTATAAAAATAAAATTTATTTTAAACTTAAAATTGACCGAACTAAAATAATTCAGTCCCATGCAAACTGTAAAATTTTGTACTCATTATTTAAAGTGTTTAACATTGTTAAAATTTATAATTTATAGGTTTTAATTTATTTATATATATATATATATATATATGGGGTAAAAATTTTGAATTTTAATAAATATGTTAGTTTGTAGTTAAAATATAAAAAATTTATAATTTATAATTAAAATTTTTAAAAATTTAAGAAATTTTTAATTTATTATTAAAATTAATAATAAAAAATTAAAAATTAATAAACAATGCTTCAGATTACCTCATATTATATTTGATATTTTATTCTATAAACTCAAATTAAATAAGTTATATACTAACACTTAATAATATAAAATATAATATAAATTGTACCTAAATTTTTTCAAAATTGACTGGAGAAATTTTTGCCAAACACCATCTCATACAGATATATACTTAGTGGGCCAGTTGTGACTTTAAGAGAGGACTGCGAGCCAAAGATCCAGTGCCACGTGAATCCCTGCGGTTTGAGAATCCATAGCCGCCACATGTCCTCCCAAACACTTATCTATACTTTCGGTAATTATTTGGTGATCTCAAAAATTTACGTACCAAGATTAAGTAATGTTCTTATTTAATATAGTGATGATAAATTTTACGATAAGAACATAATAATTTAATTTTATTTAGTGATTAAAAAATTAAAAATAATTTATATTATTTAAATTGCACTCATTTATTTATTAAAAATACTATATAATATTACTTATATAATACTCTAAAAATATCTAATAATTTTCCCTACACTTCACGTCCTCTGGTGAACCTTTCTCATTTATTTGGTTTTCAAAACTGTGGGCGTAAATTATTGCGCATACTTACAAAATTGGTGAATTGGTATTAAGGTGTACCTATGATTGTAAGCGTTACTATTTATAGTTGGTCTTGTTTATTTTGAGTTGAGGGGAAGAAATATCGTTAATAATAAGAAGCAGTTAATACATGGATGTGTACAAGTGTATAAGAATTAAAATGATTTTAAAAGAAAAACTTAGCAATTTAGTGGTCTTAGTCTTCGCTTCTTACTTGGTCAGGGTTTGAGTTTTTCAAATTCCCTTTCTCCCTCCCTTTCTCTCCCCTCCCTGTCTCGCTGCCCCTATAGTCTCCATAAAAAAAATTATTTTAAAAATTAAATTAAATTTTTTAAATTGTAAATAGATATAAGTTTTCAAATTAAATTAAGAGAGTTTGCTTAGTATTTTTGGACAGACCAAGAAAAACTACACAACTTTAAATTTTAAATAACATCAAGTGGGGGTATTTTCAATATTAAGAAATGTACATAACTTTATTTTAAAGTTAATATAATTGTTAAGATTTAGAGTCCACTTAGGTTTGACAATTCCTAATTAATCTAAAACTCTTATTTTTATGTTGGAGTTGTGTTTGGTTTCATTTTCTTAAGTTTTTAAGATTTTTGTCACTTGGAGTTTAAATCATGTTATGCCTTTCTGATTAGAGTACAAAATTTATAAAGGCAAGGAGTACAACATGAGAAAGTATGTTTTCTAGTTGGTAAGTATGTAGTTTTGTACTATATTATCGAGCGGTGTTTTCTAATTGGTAAGGATGTAGTTTTGTACTATATTATCGGGCGGTGTCTAATGTACTCGAGCAGTCTCTCAGCAATTCTAGTTCTTTTACATTTCGAATCTAATCGTATAAATATAGGGTGGTTTTAGAACTTGTGAGATTGAGAGATTACATAGATTATCAAAATTATAATATTAGCAATTTAGTTATAGAGTTCAACTATCCTCTCAAATCTCGAGTTCAACTTGAATATTGTTATTGAATATATTTAAAATGAATTTTATGATTTCCTTTACTAGATTGTTAATGTTGTCTTTGGTGAATTTCGTTAGTGTAAAGTATTTAAAATTTATTACTTTTGTGAAGCACTTAAAATTCAATGTTATGATGTTCAAGTGCGAAAAATAATACAGAGAATTCGACAAAACAAGACTTAAAGAGCTTGAGTTGAAGAAATGACTAGAAACTGTAAGTGAGTTTTGTAACTATTTATTAGCATATTATGCTTTATTTATCTATACCTAGATCAGTCCTGTATTTTTTATTCGAACTGAAATTTTCTAAGTACAAAATCACGAGTCACTTCTTGTTATTTGTGATTGGTTTATTTTTAAGTATTTTCGATTGCTTATACTTAGAATAATTAACAACAGACGTTATTCCACTTTATTGCATACAAAATAATTCAAAATGAATTTTTTCAATTGATATCATAACATACTCACTTTTTTTTTTTAGTTAGATATTAATAATTGTCAACCATGTATTGCTTAGGGATGACAACTCAACCACTAAATCTATTTGTGCAAGTTTAGATTGTCTGTCCATCGCATATGGTAGTGAGTCCATTTTGTGTATGAGGATGATGAGTCTCTTTAGTATGCCTATAACAAATTATATACAAAGAGTTACAAGTTCGCAAAATTGAATTTGAAGTTCGTTTCAGAAATAAAATTATTTGAAAAAGAAAACAAAAATTTTAAGTAAGAGCTGTCTGAAGTTCAATACGAGGCTAGTCAATTAAAAACTTGAAAAGTCATTTTATCAAAAAATTGAATGTGTCTAAAAGGTTAAGAAACAACTTGATTGAATTATACAAAAAATAGAAAGATAAAGTTGTTAATCTTTTAAAAAATCTATATGAATTTTGAGTCAAATAAATGTCTTGAATCTATAAAAAACTTAGAGGCTAAAGTAGTTAAATTAAAGTTTGATCATGATACTTGTTCTGCTACTCTCAATAAGTTTAATGCAAATTCAAAAGTTTTAGATGATATCTTGAGTGGGTGAAAGTGGCGACTGATCAAGCTGTATTAGATACAGTAGTGAAATTTCATCTTCAAATTTTATAAATTAAATTAAATTTGCTAAATTCATTACTCCCGCACCTACCGCTCAAATAATTGTATTATTATCCAATAAATTTGCAAGAAATTGTATTATTATCCAATAAATTGGCATATAGGTAAAATAGCAAACTGTTCGAGTAGATAAAATTTTTAGAAGAGAAAACTCACTGCAAGAGAATGATGATGTTCTTATCCTTGTTAAAATAGAACAAGTGTGCTTTTTTAAATTTGAAGTAGTTACTCTTTATCAAAAGTAATGATTCTTCATTATTATAAATCACATGCTAATCTATCACACTTTATTTTAATGAAAGTTGTTAATATGTAATCAATTTTTTTTCTATGGATCTTTCTAAAATCTCTTAATAGTCGCATGCTGGATTTACCATGACGATCACATCGTTGGTGTTGATGTTTATAACTAATTTCATCAAATTATCTTTCATCATTCTTCCCTCGTTTGAATATATATATATATATATAATTAGAAAAGCCTCAAGAAAATAGCTATTTATACACAAGTTTTTTTGGCATTGATATGAAAGCCGCCGATGAAATCACAAAAAAAAAATAATAAGAAAAAGTGTGAAATTCTCTTTGTGGTGGAGCATTCGTTTTTTTTTTCAACAGACATATATATGAGAGCCTATTCAATTTGATTTTTAGCATGTGATAATTTTAATTTTTGAATGTAATTCAACAATAATAATTACAACGAAGATTGATTTTAAAGTTAATAAATATTAAGAGCACACGCTCACTTGGTTATTTTTATAAACTTCGTTAATTTTTAATAGATTGTTATGAATTTTATGTAGTCCATACACATGGTTATTCGTAATTTAGTATATAGCATTATTTGATTTATATAATTGTGCATAAATATTGTTGAAGTTAAAAAAAATTGCATAATTGGATTTTTGAGATATTTTTATGAAAAGAAAAATTATGTTGAGTTAATTGCATGAAAATTTTCTCATAACATGTGTGTTTTACTCTCTTTCATGGCTGTTTAGTTCTAATTTTGTGGTTGTCAATTTGTGACAAAAGGGAATAGGCATATTACTAGGGTAGCGATAAATAAAAGAAACAAAACATTGTTAACAAATCATTGTTGATTGATTTTTTTATTTATTCTGCGCATGCTTTTTACTTGATATTTTTTTGTATTTTTTTTTTGGTAGCTAACAGTTAACTGTTAACAAAATTACAACTCAATTGCCCATAAATTTCAATGTTGATTAGAGTTTCTGAGTTGTTTGATTTAAATATGTCTTGTCACAAAATTGTCAAAATGAGAATATTGTTAAGATTTATAGTCCTCTTTGAATTGGTGATTCCTAATCAATGTTAACTCATATTTTTTTTAGCTGTGTTTATAGCTTTGTTTTCTTACATTTTTATACTTGGTGTCTCTTTTGAAATTTGAGTCAAGTTACACATTCTCAAAACAAATATCTAAAATTAAGGAATACAAAACATGAAAACAGTTTGTGGTTGGCAAAGATGAGGTTTTTACACACCACCGCTCGAGTAGTCTTCCAGTAGTCACAATTGTTTTAGAATTTTGACTATTCAACTTGAAGCCCACTCCTATAAATATAGGGTGATTTTAGTGCTCGTGGGATTGAGAGATTACAAAGATTACTAAAATTATAAAAAGATCAATCTAGTTATAGAGTTTAACGATTTTCCTAAGTTCTGTGAATTTAGCTCGAAGATTATTTTTCAGCATCTTAAGAGAATTTTTAAGATCCCATTTAATGGATAGGTTGGTTTTCGAGAATTTTTAAGATCCCATTTAATGGATAGGTTGGTTTCCGAGAATTTTATCGGCATGATGCATTGTAGATTTGATATTTTGGAAAAAACTAAAGATTCGGTACTCTAGTAATTAAATAAGGAGGCGCTTTACAAAGATTCAATAAAATGAGACTTAAGGTATCTAGCAAAACCATTAATTGGTATATAGTTTAATTTACTTAGACTTGAATTGGTTCGATAGTTTTTACTGAAGTTAGAGTTTTTTACGTAAAAAATCGTGAACCTCTTATTATTATTTGTGATTAATTTATTTTTAATTATTTGTGATTACTTAAATTTAGAATAATCAACAACTGACGTTATTTCACTCTTGCATGCAAAATAATTTAAATATTATTTTCAATAATAGTATAGATGTGTTTGGTTAGGAAGAATTTTAAATTGAATAAAATTGTGACTTTTAATTTGTTATTATTCTAATGTTTAGATGGAATTTGAATTGGAATGTGATTCTTAATTTGTTAATTAAGGGTCAAATTTTTTTGGGTAACAGGAAGAGCATATGCTATCTTAGTACATGGAAATGAGAATAGAGATTATTTCTAATTGTCCATTATAAAAACTTGAATTCACAACCTCCCTTATGGAAGTTAAAATAGTACCATTAACGGACAGTTAATTTCCTAAACAAAGGAACAATCGAATAGTCCTCCTCAATCATTATGAATTTTAACTATTAACACAACTAAACATAAAAATAAAGAGATTTCAGCTAAATATTTAAAAAAATAAGTTTTAACGTGTAGGGTCTATAAAACAAATAAATAAATTTATCTATTTAGTATGCAAACAAATAAATTTACCTGTTTAATATGCAAACAGATAAATTTTTCTGTTTACTTATTTATGCATACCAGATAAATTTATCAGTACTTTTTTAAAATATATATCAAAAGCACAGATAAATTTATCCGTTTGCACATCAATACAGATAATACAAACATATAAATTTATATGTGTTCTTTATACATGCTTTCAAGAAGAAATATAAATTTATCCGTATTCTTTACACGTGGTTTCAATAAAAATAGATAAATTTAACTGTGTTCTTTATACATGTTTTGAAAAAGTATAGATAAATTTATCTGTTCTAGAGTATTTTTGTTCCAAAAAAACCTTGCGCATTAAAACTTTTATAAAGATGAATTTTACTCGTTAAAAATCTTATGTTTGATAAAAAATCATAAATAGTCTATAAATTGAACTATTCATTATTTTTTTTTTGTATAATCAATAGCCAAATTATCATTCTATTATAGCCCGACCTATAGATACAAGTTAGATAGAAAACATATATAATTTTCTTAAAAATAAAAAGGAGAAGGCATCTGAAATGGAAAAGCACCTTTTAGTAGGTGATGAACTAATATTTATGAAATATGAAAATATTAAAAGAGCATTAAGAAAAACTATGTCCTTCTTTGTAATCTTTAAATTTCTTTTTGGCAAAAATATATTTTTCATTTGTTTTAAAAATATACTAACTTTTTATTTGTTAAAAAAATTATTTACATTCTAAATAATCTAAGTGTTTCATTGAAATAATTATAATATCCTCAATAAAAATCATATTTACTCCTCAAAAGCTGTATTATTATTTCAAATATTACAACTTAAAAGTAAAAAAACAAGGAGATGATAAATATTTTACTAAAAAAATAAAAAGCAACTTCTTCTTGGAGTCCTTGCTTTTTTCGATATTCTAGGCCCTTGGCCTAGTCTGGACAAAAAATATTTTAAATGGATTATCTCAAATAATTTAATTTTTAAAAATTATTTTTTATAAAAAAAATTAAACCTCTAAAAATCAATATTTGTAGACATTCAAAACAGGTACCAAGCAAAAATTCATTCTATTTCCATAATTCTAATGTCCAAATCAAACATTTACCTTCTCTCCCCACACACACACACACACACCACATTTCTAAGGGAATTGTTCAAATACGACTAGGTTCAAGATTTCCAAAAGTGAGATAAACATAAAGCACAGCCTGATGGACATTGGTGAAGCCCAACTGGACAGAGGGGTCGAATGGGCTAGAAAGTGGGCGCCTTTATGGGCCTGGGGCTCGCACCATTCGATTTTAACTCTTCTCCGGTTTATAACTCTCAAATAAACTCTCTCTCCTATATATTTTTCAATTTCATAAATTTATAAAGTACATACATTTGGACTAATGTTAAAAATAATTACTAAAGATGAAATAAATACATTAAAGCCTTAATGAGTTTTGTGGTCTTATTTGTACTTTTTAAACTTAATTTATATATTTTATTTTATTTTTAAAAAATTTCATGATAAAATAAACCTAAAAAGTACTATATCTGTCTCGATGTTGAAACAAATTAAGTTACTAAACACAAAAAGAAAATCGTATATAAAATTTATCTTGGTAATTAACCATTGCCCACAGCTAAGCAATTGATAATAACTTAATGGAGATAAGAAATTTCTTATATGAATACACTTTTAGAGTCAGAATCTACCACTTTTATAAAAATATTAAATAAATTTTGTATAAATATCTATGCATTATTTATAGAGATGACAATTTCTCTTACATCACATCTTGCCCCTCATGTCCTTCCCCCGCTATGCTTAGGGTTTCTACATCACTGATAATTAATGGAATAAGAATATTATATGCTTTCTCTGCCATATTTTTACTCTGTTCACCAATCTATTACATAAAATAAATATTTTTTATTAAGAAAAAATGCTAACCATAGCCTAATGGACGGTAGATAATAGATTTATAATGTATAAATATCTGTGCAGAGTGTATTGATATTTGTAAAAGTGGTAGACTCCACCTCTAAAAGTGTATTGATATTAAAAAAAAATATCATTATTATCATATTAACCACAGTCTAATGAATAGTGGTTAGCATGACCATTTAATTATATATATATAAAGTTTACTTTAAGAAATACAATAAACTAAAATATAAAAAATATTATATTCATATATCATTTTTATATTTATTTCTTATTTTTTAAAATGTATTTAGTTCTATAATTTAGCAATTATTATTTTTCTTTTTCACATTATCAATAACTTTTATTAGTATATGCCTCTTCAAAGTTTTTGGCATTGCCCCATTTATTTTCCAATCTTTTTTTTCATTTTTTTGTACCCTACTGAGAAATAGGGATAGGACATCACATCCCCTATCCTAGGCGTGTAAAAATAGTTTGGGATCCGTTACTATGCGGGCTCAGTTTAGCTTGTCAAAAGCTCGAGTCGCCCCAACCTGTATGTATTTTTTGAGCGTGAATCTACCTTTGAGCCCGTGGACTGGCCTGGCCCGAGGCCCGAGGCCGAGCCTCTTATTATATTTAATTATTTATGTATTATGTATTTATGTATTATAATAAATTTATTGTATTTATTGTAATATAACTTAACATAATTTATAAACTAATATTAATAAATGACAAGTAAACTAATTTATAAATCTATAATAAATTAATAAACTTATAATAATATAAATTTATAAACTAATAAACTAATAAAGTATAAACATATAATAAAATAATAAACGAATAACCTAATAATAAACTATAAAAGTATAAACTAATAATTAATAAAGTATAAACTTATAATAAATTAATAACTAATAATAAACCATCAATTTATAAACTAATCAACTAATATTAGACTATAAATTTATAAATTAAGTAACTAAAAAACTAATAAAATTATAAATTTTTAACAAACCATAAATTTATAATAAAATAATTAATTAATAAATAAATTTATAATAAATTATAAAGTATAAATTTAATAATTTATAACCTTCTACAATAAATTAACAACTAAAAAAAATAAAAAAATAAAAAGTTGGCAAAAAGCCAGCCCATGGCTTGGGCTCAAGTACTAAGTTCGAATTTTATACCTTTTGGGTACGGATTGACCCCTCTCCGAAAAAGTCTGTGTAAAGTCTCAAAATATAATAATAATTATAATTAGAGTCTAAAAATAATAATAAATAAGTTAGAATATCTGTTAATTTAGAGTTAAATTATTGTATTAAATCTAAAACTTAATGAGTAGTAAATAAAAATAATGATTATAACCGTTGAGTTTAAAACTCATTTAATCAAAATATTAAATCATTAATCAGTATATATATAAAATAAGTTAAGGAGGTTACCTATGGAGTGTATATATATAATTAGGTTAGCATATTTTGAGTCTCAAGATTAGGTTTAGAAAAAAAAAAGAGATAAAAGAAAAAATATGTAATTAAATTAAACATTAATAAATTTTCAGATAAGACCATAAGTATACTAATTTATTAAAAATTTAGTACAAAAAATAATAATATTTCATTACAATTAAAAAAAGAAAAATAA
>JAOTRH010000001.1:8114287-8131791 GCA_034768845.1 Heliamphora exappendiculata
CAAGTTCGAATGGGAGGAAACTTCTTATGCGACCAAAACATTTCTAATTCCTAGCCACCGAACTGTGGCTTCTTCGTACGGAGAATGGGCATGGCTTCCGGTAAACCTTCTCGATTCGATCCTAGAAAACTTAGATCAGTTCTCGGACTATGTTCGTTTCAGCGCGGTTTGCTAACAATGGCGCGGCGTTGCCCTGGAGGATAAGGGCCTTCACAAGCAGAGATTAAGCATCGTCAAGACATCCCACAATAAGCTTCCGATGCTGATGATCGAAACGAAAGATAGCCACGGAGAGAAGAGCGTTTTGTTCAGTGTCGCTGAAGGGAAAACCTACGAACTGAAGTTGTCATTCCCTTATCATTACAGGTTTTTTGGTTCTTCTCTCGGATGGTTATCCACCATAGAGAACAACCATGGCTATTACCCTTTTAAACCCCTTCTCTGGCCAGCTTCTTCATCTTCCAGTTTTTAAAGATCCTTTCGATGACTTCCAGTACTGGGTCGACGACGATACTCAGGACTACTTTGTCTGCAACGGAATAATATCGTCGGACCCGTTTTCAAATCCAAATGATTATGAAGTTGCGGTTATTTATGGAGGGATGAGGAGGTTGGCGTTCTTAAAATCAAGTGAGAGTTCTTGGAATTTCATCAACACCGAACGAGATTATGTATTTTCTAATGTGATTTATTATAAAAGTCAAGTTCTTGCCGTAAATACTTGGAGCGAACTCTTGCAAATTGACATTGCTAGTGGTGACCACAAAGTTATGACCGAAAGAAGTACTATTTGTACCCCATTTGCTTATCTTGTTTGAATCTAAAGATGGAAATTTATTGCTAGTTCAGAGGTTTTGGGAATCCGTCGACGAAGAAGATGAGAATAACTTGCATTCTAAAACATTTGAATTTAAGGTTTTTAAGTTGCTACATCCAGTAGGGCAAGAAATGGCAGCATGGGTTCAAAGTAAGAACTTGGGTGACCAGGATTTGTTTTTGGGTGACAATTATTCGGTGTCTATTTCAACTTTAGAGTTTCCTCAATATGAATGTAACTGTATATACTACACTGATCAGAATCATGCTTGGCTTCCACCGTATGCTTGTCAAGGGCTTGAAGACGACTCCGGAATCTTCAACTTAGAGAATGGGAGTTTTGGGCCACATTACTTGCCAGATCCTTCAAAAAACTGAATGTTGCCGCCAATCTAGTTTGTGCCAAATATAAAAGGAGCTTAAGATTTATCTCCCCCTCGACTAATTACTTTTTTGTTACGTCTTATGTCTTATGTTGCGATGGAGTTTGCAATGTTATGTTTGATTTTAGTATAACGAGTGGGGGTTATGATGGAGGCGATTTCTAGAATGAGCAATGAAGAAACGAAGATATTATGTGCTGATATGCAGTCAAATTTGTCTAATTTAGAGAATGGGAGTTTTTGGCCACATTACTTGCCAGATCCTATCAAAACCCGAATGTTGCCACCGATTTGGTTTGTGCCAAATATGAAAGGAGCTTAAGATTTGTATTACTCTCTTTAAACAAATCATAAGAACAGTTGAGGAATAAAAGAGGGTCAGTTTGACTACTGTAACTTTTCTTTTCTATCTATCAAGCGGTTGATTTGGATACCTTGCAAAAGAAATGACTTTAGCAAAACA
Source organism: Heliamphora exappendiculata (assembly GCA_034768845.1). Lineage (NCBI taxonomy): Eukaryota > Viridiplantae > Streptophyta > Magnoliopsida > Ericales > Sarraceniaceae > Heliamphora > Heliamphora exappendiculata. The sequence goes on from JAOTRH010000001.1 coordinate 8,115,950, forward strand.
TAACTTAGTTTCAAACGGCATGGCTTGATTTAACGTGTAATAAGAAAACCACAAATTGGAAAACTGGATGAGTTGAATTATCCTTTCATACTTCATACATTTATGCTTCAACTGTCTTTTGGTTCAGTGCTGTGTATCTCCATCGCTCCTTCTCCACAAAATCTGCATCCAGAAATTGAGCGACAAATTCCCAAAGCCTGTAAATGTCTTCAAAATTGGCCAAAAACCCGAGTGCAAGTGTAACCACCGATACACGATCAACCCCTGTCCTCTTGTTTCCTACCCTTTCCTTTTCTCCCATTCTTCTTCTCTCTACGACTCTCTCCCTCTCTTCTTTGTACTTGTCTGAGAACCAGATCTGGTGTAAGAAGCCGTAGCTGAGCGAAATATTGCTTCGATCAGCAAGCTTCTGTACAAGAACAGGTTCGACCTTTTCTCCTTTCCAATCATACACATTAAACGCCAACGCAGGTCCTCTATCAAATTTTATCCTCGGCCCGTAGAATCGGACAAGGGGGATCCTTTCTTCAGCATTAGGATGCTGGAGTTTCATCAGTGCATTTATTAGCCAATTGATCAGGAACCTTGCTCTGCTACTTATCAGCATGAGTCCCAGTGAATCCACGTGATCCAAGCACCTACATTCATTCTCTGAGCTACAATTCCCATTGTTTACGGTCTTCCCCTCTTGGACTAATTGACTTGGGTTCCTTTCTGAAATTCCTGGTCCTTGTTGCTCTGATGTTTCTTCTGGTTTGTGCATCTGAGCGGTCTGCACCTGTTCGGATCTTTCATTCTGTGTCAACTGAACAAACATGGGACCGGAGAAAGAGCTTGATTTTGGTAGTTCGAATTCTTGGTTCAGCAATCTGAATGCTTGTTCAAGTTCTGTGTCAGTACCAGAGGAATCTTGAGGCAAACTAAACAACTTCTTTTCCGGGACCAGGCTTATAATCCCTGTGCTTTTAGAAGCTTCTAAATCTGAAACAGTCGCTTGCTTGACAAAGAGACACCCAAATCCAGTTGGGTTTTCCCCGAAGACCTTGTAGAAAGAACAGACTAGAAAATCTGGGCGTATTAAAGAAAGACCAAAGCTGTCCATGTCTTTTGGTCCCAATGCACAAGCATCAAGCAAGACATGCCACCCATTTTCCTGTGCCATGCTCATCCATTGATAAGAGTAACAGGATCCCGTCACTCTAGACTGAAGAGGGAACACAAATAGTCCCCTACTTTTCTTCTTCTTGCTCTTCCCCACAATCATCTTCCTCAATTTCCCGGACTGAATTCTTAATCTAGGCCACGTGAACTCTGCTGACATGACTCGAGCTCCTCTCCTCTCTGATGTATTAATCATGGCTTCAACCGCCTCACTTTCATAGTCATATACCGTCAGAAGCTTTCCACTGGACTGAAACCGATAAGATTCCGCTACAAGCTTAAACGCCGATGATTTGTTTGCAGTAAAAACCATGCTGTAATCATCTTCAGAGATATTTAGAAAATTCATGATCTTTTTCTTGACAGAGGATTCCAATCCAGATCCTTGCCCACCATGAAGTAGCTGCGACTTGAGATTCACAGACTTGTAAGATATACCAAAGAATGGGAAGTTCGAATATGGAGGTGGTGTAGAAGAAGAGGAAGCAATTGGGATTGTTGAGGAGTATTGATTTTGGAACTGGGAGTGTGAGAAGAGACCGATGCCTATGTAATCAAGGCAGATATGTTTGGAGAGGGAGAGGTGGTAGTATTCCCCGTCTCGGATTTGATCAACCTGAGCCGTCTCTGAGTATTGTGGATAAGCTTGGGTGAATTGGGTGAATGATTCTTCTAAAGAAGGGAGAGATTCGTGGTTGGTGAATTGAGTATCTGGGAAGAAAGAAGAGGTAGTAGTCACGGCAAAGTTGTGTCTGCACGTCAAGGAGGTACTTCTGGACTTAGAAATAGTTTGTCGGGGCTCTTGAAAGCTGAAAAATGGGCTAGGACAACAGCCACGAAGGCACAATTCTGTGGCTTCCTTCAGGTATGGTGGCTGCATATTTTCTGGTTTTTCTCTCTACCTCTCTAGACTCTTCTTATTGTATCCTCCCTGAATTTCTGGCGCCTTCTTGCTCTCTTGTTGCTTTCTTTTAATCTTCTTTAATGAGGGGTTCTTATTGGTTAGGAAAAGTGAACCAAGTCTTTGGTTAAAGTGGGCGTTTAAAGTGTGTTTTTGACAGGTTGTTGGATGGGGCCAGATATGAATTATTTGAACTGTTCAAATTAATTAGTATTGTCTAAATTGAATTTATTGGGTCAAGTTTCTTCGATGTTGTTGATCAACATGAGGAAATCACGCAAAGTCTGATTTGATTTTGATGATTCAAACTATTCATTTGTAAATTCCAAAATGTAGGTCATGCATCAAATAGACTGTTTAACTTTTGAAGAGAAATATGTTAAAACAACAAAAGTAAAAAAATAAATAAAATAAATAAAGAAGATAAGAGTCCCAGAAAACTGTCATAGGGTTGTCCCCGAATTTAAAAGTGAATGCATCATATTTAAACTCAGCCACATAGCAACCAAGTATGTAGTACTGTTGGTAATAAAATTATGCCACTACAATTATCAAATCAATTTGATTTTCTTTTATGAATAATCTCTAAACTGAATTTTAGAAAATTAACGGTTTGAATCATTAAAATAGAATCCGAAGTGAGCCCCCACTTGTCCAACAGAAGTCGACTGTTGGTACCCAACAGCAGAAAAGTCATTTCAGGAAGCACAAGAGTTGATCTCAACCATCCACCCAGGTATGGTCACTGAAATCATTAAATATTTCAGATGCATGTGGTTCACCGCTGACACAATTTCAACCATTGGATCGTCCACATGTAGTCATCTGAATGACGGTGAACTATGAATCTATAGACCTCGGTGGCCATGTGCACTGCCATATAGACTGTTTCTTTCTTCTTGATAATGTAGTAGGGGGGTGGCTGTGATGATATTTTCTCAGAAATTTGGGGCTTTGTTGGGAGAGTGGAGCTGAGAAAAAGAAAGCAACAGATGGAAGTGGACGGGGAAAGAGGCTTGGTATTGGCCGGCAACATCAGTGCTGACCGAAAGAAGTCTCCTTTAATGAGACCCTACCATCATAATTCTTTTGAAGTATCAACATTGTTTTCCTTGCTTGCTTACTACGTACTTGGGGTTTCTTTGAGAGTTGGCTCTTTGAAAATTTTAAACATTCTCAGCTTGTTAAATTTCATTTTACTGGAACTTGTACTCCAGTAGTATGATTATTAGGGGACCACACCCAAAGGAAACACAGGTTTTGAGTTAACCGTTCTTAATCTTTTGGAACCACCTGCATAAAATGGTATTACCATGGTTATTATGAATCTTGATTTTATCCGGTCTATATATACAGTAAATTGTATATAGACTCAAAATTTCTTTATAAAGAATTTCTTATTATAATAAAATGAACATGATTATGATAACAAAAATCCTTCATTCTATTTCAAAGCCTCTACAACTAGAAATTATTTGGGAGTTGGAAATTAGTAACTCTAAAATAATTACAATCACACATTCATACGTGGTTTATCACCAAATGTATGAATGTTTGACTGTAAATAGCTTTTGACCATGGATCCCAATTCCCAAATCACTTAATAATTTCTCAAATCCCAATATTTTCCGTAGGACCAGTTATTGGTACAGTGGTGCATCATTACTTAACGGAGAAGTATAGACTAGTGCTGGCAAAGAAGCAAGTTCCCCACCACTTGTAGAGCATGCAAGAAGCACGCTCCATTTATCAGATTCTAGGTGACTTTGCCAGGGTTTTTTTTTGGATAACTTACACTGTTTAATCTCGTTTACGCGCATCACCTCAACTAATATTTTGGAGATTAATTCCATCACTTATTTTGTAGGAATTTCAACACAAAGTTTCGTATGAACAGTTTATAAAAAATTGATAACATTTAAAAAATTTCGAACATAAAATTTAAGAGAGAGCAAATCCTTAAATTCTAAGTTTTTACCACCAAACCAACTTTTAAAGGGTTGTGTCTTTGCCAAGTTTGGCCAAGGACTGCTGGCTTATTGGTGGCAAATTATTAAGTACTCCCGGAGTAACATGCATGAGGTGCTGTTACGTAGTATTCTTAATTAATAAATGATCATAACTTACATTATGTGGATTACTCATTATCTCTTAACTATTTAACAAAAATAAATCACCATGTCACTACCGTAAAATTTACTACTACGATATTTTAGATAAAAATACCACGTTAAATTGCCACATGATACTTCGAAAGCACCAAATAATTACTCATTATTATTATTATTATTATTATGCATCTATGTTATCAATTTCTTGGTGAGTTTTTATTAGGAATTAAATTGGGTGAACTTTTTATTGTACCATATTCTAAAAAGTGATATTATTCAAAAGCATTTGTAGTCATTAAAAGTGGTGGCCTTTTTCTCTCTTTTTGAAAAAGGTGTTTTACTATATGCGAGGTAGTTGTTTCATCGATTAATTGTAGACTTAATAATGTATTTAGGTTTTATTGACAGTTTTTGATTAAAAAAAAATCTGTAGCTAACTGATAAAATTCCTAAATTATGTTTGAATCATGGGTGCATGTTAAGGGTGAGAATTTTTTGCATAACACGCTTACACGATTTGAACCCTACACGAAATTAAAAAATTAGAGTTGGTTATTTTTCAACACGAAGTAAAAATTAACATGAACCGATAAAAGACATGTTATAAATGAGTCGTAAATAGGATAAAATCACAACCTATTTAACATGTTCTTTCTATTCATGGCCCGTTTATAAGCATGTCATATTAGTATTTAGATAAGTATTACATTTAATTAAATAGATCATGTTAGTGTCAAGAGATTTTAACACGAACTTAATATGACATGATACAAACACGATACGACACGATATTCACCACAAGTGCATGTTTGGAATTTTGGTCTACAAAAACAAATCACATGTTGAGCACAAACGTTCATGTCATATTTCTATTAAACTTCCATAAGTAAAAAGGAAAAAAAAAAAGAGTAAAATCAAATTAGAAAGATAAAAAAAAGAATTCCCCTTTCCCCTCTTAACTGCGCTCTCAAATATATTAGACAAACAAACAAAACTCCATAAGCAATTGTGCGTAAGATTAAATCAATTCTACAGCGAAATTCAATGGTAGTCATTTTTTTGGTTTCGGCCACTTATGGTTCGCTTCCTGATCTAAATTGCAGTTAGAGATTCCATTTTAGATAAGGAACACGATATCCTTGTTAATGTTCTTATCTCGTTCACGCATCCTTAATAAATACTTCTAGTCTGATCACGTTATATTTAATGCTCAAAGTCCCAAACACGCTTTTGTAGTCAACGCCGTTGAGTTGTGCTTGGTTTATGTATTCTTCGGTTTGGTGTCGACATGGGCTTGCTATCTAAGCGCAGCACATCTAGATTTGAACCTAGGCCACCTGGCCGGTCTCGCCCGTACGCGTCGGTCCCCTTCAACTAATTCTCTTTACTAAAATATAGGAGATATAACAAGTGAAAAATAGTGAGAATTCCTCATAAATATGTCATTATCCGTATGAGCCCTTACTAAATATTTTTAATGGTTTAAATTCTTTATTATTTTTTCTCTTGTTGTTCACAGTTATTTGTCTATTTTTTACTTTTTTTAATCTCATATTTTTAACGGTTGTCTTCTATTGATTAGGATGATATCTTCTCAAGAAATTTTTTTCCCTCAAAACATTTCAAGACTCTATTTTATGATTTAACGATGATTTAAATTGTTCTTCTCGTAGACTAGCCTAAAAACATAATTCATGTAAAAATTTAATTTTCTTAGATATCAATAAATACAAAAAAAAAATGCATTTTATTCTACAAAGTGAACGGTTTAAACTTAAATCGTTCACTTTATACTAAAATTGTCTATTTGCAAACTAAAATGTAATTTGTTCATGTACTTATTGATGCCCGATCAAATTAAACATTTAAATATATAATATTCTCATTGTGACCTTATAAGTGATGAACAATTTGCGTCGTTGGCCCATTCTAACCCATAAAATAGTGTCTTGAAGAGTTGTGAGAGAAAAGGGTCATAAAAGGATGTGCTCCCCTGTTGACGAGGAGCTGTTGACGAGGAGTTTTATATGTGCTCCCCTGTTGACGAGGAGCTGTTGACGAGGAGTTTTATATATATATATATATATATATATATATACACACGTATTAATTCCATCAGTTTTGCAAAAAAGAAAGATTGTTTGAGTTTTTAGTTTCAGTTAAAAAATAAAATAAAATATATCCATCATTGAGATTTTATTCATCTTGCTCTACTTTTTTACAAAAAAAAATAATAATTTCATGGAACATGCATGTATTCGTTGCACAAATTCTGAAAGGAATTTTATTTCAGTTATTAGTTTGGAAAAAATTAGTTATAATTCTACATACGGTCAAATTTCATTAAAACGATTCCAAAACAAATAATTTCATGCAAAAATAATTTGTAAAATAAAAATTATGTTATTTTAAAATTTGTAGTTATGAAATTAAATAGCAGGGACAATTTGGTCAACGTGTTGTCCAGGCGCACGTGAATTTATTGAGGTAAAGATAAAAAAAAGAAAAAAAAAATTATCCTTATTATATTAAAATCTTATTATGTATTTGTTGCCAAATCATCCATGCAAGAGAGCTATTGAATGACCCATGTACAGCTTCCAGTTGATGAATTGGAAGCCTTTTTTTACCTTACTACTTATGGGCCATAGGTAGTTTGCTAATCAATTCAGCTCCATATGAGGTAAATCTCAAGCTAAAGAAAGGAAAAAATAAACTTAAGTTTAAATTTCTATATAAGCATCATAATTAGTTCATAGTGTTTGCCAATGTGTTTTAAGCTGAGTTTTTTTAATTTTTGAGCTTGTTAAATAAAATAAGCAAAGAAATGCTTGTTTGGTTCCCCACGACTTTAAGTCGGCGGCAACCATATAATTGCTGACTTTTTAAAAGTATTTTTCTGGCTTACAATTAAAAAAGGAGCAAGAAATTAATTTTAAGCCGGTTGCCAAACATAACTTTAGCTTTTGTAATGTATTTTATATGATTTCTTTTTGTCGTTTTTGAGTTTCATTTATATGTTACCAAATTATTTTATTTCATAACTAGATAAATCTTAAAAAGTAAGATTTTTTTAACAAAAAATAGGAAAAATACTAAATACAAATAATAATAATAATAATAATAACAAGCTAGCCTCATGAGACTTACCCCTTCTCGCACCTTTTGCATGAGTTTGAAGCATTACATTAAAAAGCCCATGTCCATGTGCCTTAAGCAGAAGCAGTCACAGGGCAACTCTCCTTTGGCATGTCACCAGAATCTAAATGTCGGCCGGTCGGCACCTCCATTTGTTTCGATCTCCCTTGCATGCCAAGAAAGAGAGTAGCCCTATCACTGCTTTGCATACAAATTCGAACTCCTCTTCATCCATTCCTCCTCAACTGCAGAACCAACCACCATCCTTCACAAGCTTTTATATGAGCTTCATGTGGGGGCTCAAGAGCTAGACCGAATAAACCAGTGAAGAAACGGCATATGCTTCAAAGTTATGCGATGGATATTACTATGGATGTGCTTCCAAGGCTGCTTTTCTCGATCAACATCTTAGTTCTCTGAAAGCAACTTTTTGTTTAGGAGATAAGAGATTCCTCCGCCGATCTCCTCGGTCGTCCACGCGCTACTGTGTTCTAAATGGACTTGATTTTTAAATATATTTTTAATAATCGAATTAGTTTGTTATTCAAGCTGAAAATTATGTTGATCCAATATTTATACAATTAGATTACATTTTATTTACAAATAATAAATATTAAATATAATTATAAATAAAGTAGTTAAACAAATACTTTCTAATTATATATCTACAGATTTTGAATCAACTTCATTTTTACAAGATTAACAAACTCGATAACCTACGAATTCAATCAAAAAAAAGTCGTATCTATCAAGGACACAACAGCGCACTATCCCTCAAAGTGCAGGCGGCAGGCACCATTGGTGGTGAGATGGAGAGAATATATATGCACCTATCTGAAATGGCATATCCCATGTCATATTCTCCCTGCTTTTTAAATTCTGGCTGTAGTGATTAATTTTTGGGAGTTGGAAATCTTTTTGTTATGATTTCATGAATTGAACTGCATATGCCTTTTCAGAATGTTCAGTTCGATTTAATTTGTAACCATTGCGAATTCATTAATTTGCAATTTTCTTCATCCTTATCTAAGAATCTAACACACCAAATCTTGTTTTATTTCAATACTATTATGTTCTAGCTTATATATATAGTCTAGATTTCTCATTTTACTGCATGCATTGAATCATTCTAAATGACAACTAAGTCGCAAAGCATATAATTTGTACTGACGAGAACTATTTTTTTTTGTCCTTTTTGAGTGGTCTAGCTTTGAGAAAACGCACATAACACACACACGCACGTGCGCGTTCTTAACCCTTAATTGACAAAGAAGGACAACCACTATTAGATTATACATAGATGTCATGTTACTTTATGTTAAATTGTATAATAAATATATATAGTACAGTATAATATTAGTCGATATTGAATATTTCACTCTATTTTTAACTTTAGCAACCCAATTATCATATACTTATAGACATCCCCCATCTCAAAACTGAATTTGTACATCACTTGAAAACATCACAAGGGCAGGAATTGCAATTTCTATATATAATCATTATTTATTACTTAAAATCCATCCCAAACGAATACACAAAATTAATAAACCCACGTCCTGCTTGAAAACCTCAAAGGATCATAAGTGATTCAGTATCATTCTTTACTTCATCCTTTTCTGTATTCTCTGGCGCAAAATTCTCTGACCCATGTACCTACACCACAAATTCAAGATCACAACTTCCACAAATGATAAAATATAAGAACGTAAATCCAATAAAACATATGATCATTGTGGTTTTAAATATCGAGCATTATACATCGTATCGATCAATACCTAATAGGATTTGGGAATTTTTTTATTAATATTTATTAATATATCGGTCTATGCCATCCGATATCAACAAATATCTATATATGTGTGTGTGTCACCCGGGGTTGTCATTAATACCTTAAATGCATTTTGATACTGTGATTTAAAATTCTAATAATGATCAAACACTCGTTGATTATATGATACTTTATTTCACGTCTGTATGAGACAGAATTTAAATTTAGTATATAAAAAAATATGTGAAATACTACTAATATTACTTGAACTTAAACATTTTAGTACACGTTTTTTTATTCAAAATTTAAATTTGTTCACCTAGTTAAAATGGTAAGTAAGAAATACCAACTCTCCTATTGGTCCAAATTTATCGGGCTCCTGTTAAAATTTGAACAAGGTTTGTGAGCTAGGGCTTTTTGAGTTTTTTTCAAATAAAAAATATGCCATAAAAACTTAAAACAATTTTATTTTATATATAATAAAAAATAGTATATATTACGTTTTTTTATATGTTTTAGTTTATTGACAAATTATTCTATATATATATATATATATATATATATATTAATCATTATTTTTTGTGTTATTTAACTTTATACATTTATTTTTCTATATATATAATAAAATATAAAAAAAAATAAAACACTTCAAGTAATTAAGTGTTAAGACATCTCATAAAAAAAAAGTATAGGACGCTATCTAGGCTTTTAGATTTCCAAAATAGACAATGATTGTTTGGTGATGGGCCGGGATCTAGGCTGGGCCAACAACCCGGCCCGACTATTGAAAGTATACAATTTTTTTCATTTTGTTTTTCTAGCCAATGGGCCTGGCATTGGGTTGTGCCGTGGGCTCGAGCCAAGCTCCGACCTCCCAAATTCTAGCCCAGACTCAACCGAGAGACATGCGGAACAGAGGCCCGATCAACACTGTTACGGTAACAAGCTCGGGCCAACTTCGGACTTTGGGCCCAATTTACACTCCTAGATACATAATACAGAATACAGGTTACCTTCCAAGCATCATGACAGTAGCCTGAGGATTTGTCCCAGGAGAGTCGTAAAACGTGGACCCATCAACGACCCGTAACGCATCGACGCCGAGGACTCGATAGTCGTGATCGACGACCTTCCCGACTTGGCAACCCCCATGGTAATGCCAGATCGTCATTACGGTGTCGATACAGAACTGCTCCAAAGAGACAGTGGCGTTGGCATGTCGGGGACGGGTGTTCACCGGCAGGGCCACCATGGCGTTGATAAGAGCTTGAACCGACAGGCCAAAGTACCGGAATCTGGAGAAAGACCGGGATCGTATGACCTGAATAATGGTGTTCATGCCTTGAACGCAGCGATCAAGATCCTGGGGCTCCTTGAAGTAGTTGAAGGTGACTCGGGGGTTGTCGTTTGGATCCTTCGTTTCGAGCTCCAGGTGGCCGGTGGAGAGAGGACCCATGATCTTTTCCAAGATGACTCCGGCTTGTGCTGCAGGGTTCAGGAATGGGTTGATTTCGCCGGGAACTTCCGGCTGGATCTGCTGATCAGTCTGCAAAATGTGAACCATTTCTGTAATGTTAGTGCCTAGTGGTGGTGGTGGTGTTTGTCAAATCTTTTGTTAAATAATTATTTTTTATTTATAAATGAAATTTTAAAAGTAAAAAAAAATAACTAAAAATTAAAAGATTTCAAAAAGACAAAAAGAAAAACTGTTTGTAACTACAAAATGGTTTTTCATCTTCAGTGAATTCTTTTAAAGTTCAAGGAAGAATATTTGATTCCAGCAACAAACCTGATTGGCTAACGCTTCGAAGAATCCAGCAAGCCCATTGGACCCGACATACCCGAACTGGGAACCACTGGCCGCCTCAATATAGCTGTCAAACCGGGTAATCCCCACAACTTGAATAAGCGACAGTTCAACGGGCCGCGGGGAGGGAATGACTAGTGCATTCATTGGGTTATCAGACATCCCTTGACCAACCATGGGCTGGTCCACCACCACCTCGATATCATGGGCCGATAGATGATCTTTGGGCCCAACACCACTCAGCATCAGTAGCTGTGGGCTTCCAAGTGCTCCAGCTGTCAATATGATTTCACTCTTGGAACCTTCACCCTTGCTGAGGTATGCTTTGTGCATTTTTCCTTCTGCATCTCTAAATTCCACCCCATCAGCTCTTGGCCTTGCTTGTCCTGTTACATTATTACCCTTATCAAGTATCATAAAGAAAAGGATATAAATTGAGTCATGTTGTTATTATTATATTTATATTTATATTTATATTTATATATATAGATGTATGGGATAATTTTTTATTTTCTTATTTTATTTTATTTATTTTTGTTTCTAATAATTCTTGATAATGTTTAGTCAATTTTTTTTTTACTCCTCCCATTTAGTTTTTTGATCAAAATTAAAAAAATTAAAAAAAAAACAAAAAATAAACCCAAAATAAATTAATAAGTCAAATTTTATGTTGCATATTTCTCCTTTATTGGAAATTTGTCATCTTTGAATTAGGATTTTTTTGATTTTTTTGATTGATCTCCTTGAAACAATTCGAAAAAATAAAAAAAAAATCAATTAAAAAATGAAAATAACTCAAAAATAAAAATAAGTAAAAATTTCAAAATTTAACCAACCATAATACATGAACATACACTTTTAATCTCTGATATCAAGGATTATAAATTCCAAATTCATGAGATCAATAATTCCTCCCCTCCAAGATTATTTATCCTCCAACCTAATTATCTTCCCTTCTAATTTTACAGTCAATTTTCTATAACTAATATTTTACACTTTATTTTATTTTAAACAAACATTCTTGAAATAATACTATAATATATATAATTTCATTTATTATTTGATGATATAAACAAATTAAGACTTAGTTATTAGTTACTGCTCTTATTGATCTATTCAATTGAGTAATAAGTAAATGAGCATGAAGCATCAATAACTTCTCTTTGTGTTTTTTATCCATGCCAAATATTACTTCAAGTTGCAAATTTGTTAATTAATAATTGTTTCGTGCTTAGAAAAGTTACCTCTAAAATTACTTATAATTAAAAATAAATAATTTAAATTTAATTAAATTATAATCCACATTAAAAATAATTCAATATAATTTATTTATTTTAAATTATAAATAATTTTATATGTAATTTTTATGCGTAACTAATATATTTTTTTAGTTTTTTTAAAAAAATTATTTTAATTTATTTTATTATTATTTATTTTTGTCTTTTAAGAAAAATTATTTCGATCTGTCATTTAATTCTCACCTTTGTCGAAAAGGATCTGGTGCACTGTTGCATTCAAATAAAGGGTGATCTTTTTGGGATCAGCGTACTCTAGCAAATCAGCAGCAGTGTGCCTGTGCCCTTCTTCATCAAAAATGGTGCCGCCGACTTTGGTCCCATATATATGATCGTAAGTGAATCCATTGTCCGGCAAAAGCCCCACTTCGAGCAACCCATTTTTCACCGCCGATTGCCACTGCAACACCGGCGGCCAGAACACCACCTTCTTCTCCACCCATTCGTACGATTCGTTCACCAGTTTCTGGTCCCAACCCACTCGCCGCACGTAGTCGGTGCTGGCCCGCGTGTAGAACCCGGCGTTCAGGGCCGATCCGCCGCCCAAGACACGGGCGCGGGCGTTAATGACGCCGTCGGTGGAGATGAAAGCTTGGGAAGCAGACGACGGCGAGGTGTCGGCGAGGGTGGCGGCGAAATCGGCCATGTTGGTGATGGTGGGGTTTCCGTAGGGCAAGCCGCCTCTTTCGAGCACCAGAACTTTTGCGCCTTCGGAGAGAGTCGCCGCTAGTGCGCAGCCTGAAGTTCCTCCGCCGACGACGATGTAGTCGTAGTATCCCGCCGGCGGTGCCGATGTTGCGTCGCGGGCAAACGTGGAATATGGAGCTGTGTAAGAGAAAAACAGATTAGACCTGAATTGTGGTACGGGAATGCGAGTGATATCGATTAATATTGAATACTATCAATTGATATATTAATAAATATTACTATTAAAAATTTTAAATCTCGTTAAGTGTGGATCGTTATGATATTAATATCTAAAACCTTGATCAAAAAGAGTAATCTTTCTATAAAATAAGATGGTCAAAGAGAGTAATTTTTCTATAAAACACCGAGTGCCCATTATTAGTATTTTATTTTAATTTATTCTAAAAAATTAAAAAAAAATGCACAAAAATGATGAAAATGAGTTGTAAAAATAACCTAGTCTCAATTAAAATTCATGAAATGTAGAGGTTAGAAATTAGGGTTTGATCCCAGACAGAGAGCTTGGAAACTAATTATCATATCCAAAAAAAGTAGGACGGCCGTTACATTGATAAATAACGATATTACTATATCAACTTTTACTAGATACCGATCGATACAACATGATATATAAAAACAAGATTACACAAATAGAAGAGAGGAAGTCAAGGAAGCAAAAGTACCTTTCTCTGAGAAACAGGAGCCATGAAAGAACAGAATTGCGAGGAGAGCTGCAGAAACAAATCTCCACAGCCACCCTGAGCCCATTGCCTCTCTTCTGAATTTCAAATTCGGAGAAGAGAAAACAAGTGCATATATAAATAATTGGATCTTTGCTGCTTTTTCAGAACACAATCAAGAATCAAACGGATCACCCTTTTTATAATATATGTGTATATGAGAATCTCATGGATCGATCTTAGGGGGAAAAACACAAAGATGTTTGCAACTTTTTTCTCGGAATGTGACAGGGAGTTGCTAGTTGAACAATTTAAATGTTGCTCCGTTTCTCATATAAAGATTGAATCACCGACGGGATTGTTGAAATGCATGATGTGTGAAACCAACCGGTACTGTCCCTTATTCCCTCCGTCTGTTTAAAGCACTTAATTGTGGATAAAACAAAGTTGGTGAGAAAAGGCAGAAAGGGCTTTTTATTTGTGAAATGGAAGGGGAAAGAAATATTTAAATGATGTTTTCTCTGACCATCTTGTTTGGAAAACGAGAAAACAGTTGTGATTTTTTTTTTTCCTCACCTATTATGTTTGGTTACAACGTGGGAGAAACGAAAATTCCCTTCCTGTTGCCATTTTTGTGATATTTGGTGAGAAATGAAAATGAAAATATTGTATTCTAAGGAAGTTTCTTTTTAAGAGGTTAACCTTTATAAACAAAAAACAAAAAAAGAAATTAGAGTGTTTGAGAAACTTTTTAGAGTAGTTTTTTTCTTTTTTAATTTTTGTTCCGATGTCTAATATGACCATGTATTTGCCTTTAAGTTGTTGTATTTAAGATACTAGCACTATTTTTTTTGTTATTAAGAGTAGAGTTTGATTTTTTAATTAAGAGTATTATATTATTTTTACTATAAAAAAATGGGTGTGTTTGGAATATATATAAGTTTTTTTTTTTGTTTTTTTTGAAAAAGTAATGAGAACAAGGGCATGCGAATTCTGTCTCCTTTCCTTTGTTAAGCCTGTTTTTGGGCATGATGCTTTTATAAAACTTTTTAATACCGGCTTTTTTCTCAGTCTTTTTTAGGCTCTTTTTTCAAGTTTTGATTGATTTTTTTAACTTTTTCATGTTTTGATTAATTCTATTTTTTTTTTTTGCTTTTTCAATTCGTCATAATAAAACGAATCTAAAAACTATTGCTATTATGACAACTTTAAATAAAGTTCATTAAAAATGAAAAAAAAAACTTATAAAAGCTTAAAAGTGACATTTTTCTCTCTCGTTTTACATTTACTTTTTATTATTAGATCAAAATTTTTAACTTTTCAAATTTATTTTGGCGAGATAAATTTAAAAATTATATTCATTTAAGTTAATATTGAAAAAACTTATTAATTATAAATAAAAAAGACATAAAAAAAATATTGCCAACGCAGGTTTGTAAATGAACTGAAATAATTAAAAATCAACTGGGTTGTAAATGAAAATGATTCAGAATCAAAAACGATGTTTGATGTGACTATTTTATTCGTTAAGATTTGCCATAATGTGGTAGGTCTCGTGACTGAATTAATCAGCACCACCTAATTGTTTCAATTGTGTAACTCATGGATGCGACTATTTTATGTATTGAGATTTTTGTCATAATATTGTATGACTCATAAAAAAAATAAAATTAATCAACACCACCAAATTAATTTGGTTTCAGCAAAAGTATCGGCCTTCATAGCATACAAAATTGCAACTCATCGATGTGACTATTTTAGTTGTTGAGATTTTCCATAATGCTATAAGTCTCATGATTGGCTTAATCAACACCACCCCATTGATTCGGCTTCAACTAAAGCACGAGCCTTTCATCCCATACTTGATTGTAACTCATTGATGCGACCATCTTATTAGTTAAAATTTGGCATAAATTACGTTGTAGAGGTTTCATGAATGAATTAATCAGTACCATCTAATTGATTTGATTTTAAGCTAAAATATCAGCCTCCATAACATTGCTTGGTTGTTGTTCACTTTTGACAACTAATACTATGGTGATCATATTTAAATAGCACTAGCGGTTGGGCCACGCGATACATGTATAACGAAATAAAAGTTTTTAATTTATTAAAAAAATTTTAAAAATTAGATAAAGTAAGAGAGAGAGAGAGAGAGAGGGGGAGAGAGACTCTATGCCCTCATGGTTTATGTTTTCTTCAAATGCTCATGAAGAAATTGAGAAGAGAAAATAATTGTATATTTTCTGTCTATTGAAACTGTACAATATATGGCCTATTTATAGGCGAAT
>JAOTRH010000001.1:8131891-8154058 GCA_034768845.1 Heliamphora exappendiculata
GGGCTTTTTTGGGTGTGGGGGGTGGGGGCTAAAAATGTACACTATGGGCCCGGCCCGGCCCGCACAGTGATAGGAATCGGGTAGGCTTCGGGGCCTTGTTGGGCCTCAGGCTATTTTAACACTCCTATTGAAAACCATTTTCAGAAAAAATGGTCTATTTAAAAAGAGTGATATCGTTCTCTAAATTTTCAACATCATGATATATTTTTTTTAGCATGCCAAGTGGGTGAAAGCATTTTTTTTAAACCGGTCCATGTAATGTGGTTGGTGACCAGCAAAAATAGTGGCCCTCAAGCTGAATATCCTTTGAAATACAAAAAGGACTTTTGGAAAACTGCTTATAATTTTTGGGCTGTTGTGATGCCGTTGATGGTTACATCTTGTCAAAGCTGATTGATAAATGAAAGTAGACCAATTGATTGAGGTGGTTATGAATTTTGTTATCCCCAAATGTTTGTTATTAACTCTTATTGCTGACCTATTGTTACTCCAGCTTTGGAAACTCAACATTAAAATGTGAAAAGAAATGTAAACTTATTAAAGTGTTAAGCGACCTTGTTAAACATCAGCTGGCTTGTAAGCTACTAAGGTTGACTTTTCCGTCCTCAATATTGTCTAGTGAAAGTTTCCTAACAATGCAGAATGGAACTAGTTTGTTAAAGCATCTGAACTAGGGAGATGTCTCCTCCACGTGAATTCTTTAGTGTCATCATTTAGTTTCTCCTGGCTATATGAAGCATAATGCAACGATCTGCATTACAGTATTTGTAAGTGTATGCGTTGGTGTGCTGCCTGCCTTGTTGGTGTGTTGACATAGTTTGTTGCACCTCTATGTTGCCATGCACGCTATGAACCTCCATGGGCGCACTTTAGGCTGGATAACTCTAGTTGGTCCATACATCTCAATGTCTCTGCACAAGGTAGTCAAGACAACAAAGTGATTTTGAATAAATTTTTTGATCATACACGTTGCTGGTCACGTCCATGCACACCTCAACATTGCCCATTGCTCACGCAATCATGCTTCTGACTGCTTGTGCGTGTGCCTGCTACGCATTGCTGCTATGTTGGCATGCTGGTACCAGCCTTGTTGGTATGCTAACACGGCTACCCGAATGGTTAGCAATTGGGACATGACGTCCCAATGACGAAAGCCTCGGTCCCTAAGTCTATCAAGGTGCCACCAATGACCTCGTGTGCTTACCTACTTGCACGTGCTTGGGCTTGGCTATCACGAGTTGCCCTTTTTATAGGCCAATGTCGTGAAGTCATGTGGTCGTGGCATTAGAATCAACGTCGCCTTACTTGGGTGACACGTTTGTTTAACGTTTAGCATGCGTGCATGCACAAGGAGATCGATGTGGACACGAAAGCGATCTTTAGTCTCTTGTGAGGTGGCATCGCATAGCATGACAACATGGAGGTGCAATAAGCCATGTTAGCACGCCAACAAGGCAACCAACTGTGTGTATAGAATTTGTAGCTTCATCTATTGGATTAGTCTGTTGGGCCAAAATTTGGTGATTTTTCGATAAGACATCAAGTCTTGGCATGACATCCGGGATATACGGGACCTTCGCGAGGGGAGTTTGTTCTTGCTTGACAAAGCATGGGCTCTTTAATAGCAACTGTCATGGGTCGATATTTGATGGTGTAGCGGAACTTGTCTCAATGAGGCATTCAAACTCCACCAAACTTGAATTCGTCTATTCTCTGACCATCCCAGTGTTATTAGAGCACCCATTTCTTCAAATTTTCTTTAAAGGGCCCATGTTTTGTTAAATAAGAACAAACTCCCCTCGTCAAAGTCCCGTATATCCCGAATGCCATGCCAAGACTTGACGTCTTCGATTATATATCCGACGTCAATGGTAGTTTCCTTGCACCTAGCTCGCTCCCAAACAAAGCACTCGCCCAACAACGGTTCCATGTTATAAGGCTAACAAGCTACACACGCCAGTATTAATGTTGATGCCCCTCTTACCTGACAAGTTTCTTGACTTGTATTGGGTCTATGTTGCTCATCTCTGATAGTCAAGGGTGCTGCATACCCCACACGACACCAAATGTCACTTTTGTGTCCACAACGATCACTTTGCGTGTGCACATGTACTAAACATTGCACTAACGTGCCACTCGAGTAAGGCAACGCTGATCCTTAGGCCACAAGTGCATTGCGCCATGAAGTGTTGCCGTGTACCGACCTACTTGCACGTGCTTGGGTTTGGCTGTGCTTGTAGGGTCCCGTAGCCTAAGATGGCATGAAACTAAATCTGCACTTAGCCTATGTTTGGACTAGTATTTTTTGTAAGTTTTTTGACTTTTTGGCTTTTTTTTTTTGTAAAAAAGTAGATGTAAAAATATATAGAAAAAGTCAAAAAAAGCCATGTTAAGCCAAACCAGTTGGCTTTTTTAAAGGCTTAGCCTGTGTTTGGGCTAGCTCTTTTTAGGAGTTTTTTGGCTTAAAGGCCAAAAAAAGCCAACTGGTTTGGCTTAATGTGGCTTTTTCTGATTTTTTAAACATATTTTTACATCTATTTCTTTACAAAAAAGCCAAAAAATCTAAAAGCCTAAAAATAAAGCTAGTCCAAACATAGGCTTAACTTTTAAGTTAAGCTATGCCAAGCATAGGCTTAACTTGTGTTTAGACTAGCTTTTTTTTTTTACGCTTTTTGGCTTTTTAGCCTTTTTTTAATATAAAAGTAAATGTAAAAATATGTAAAAAAAGCCAACTGGTGTCAAACAAGTGGGCTTTTTTAAAGATTTTCAAGCAAAAAGCCTTTAAAAAAAATTAGCCCAAACATAGGCCTAGATGCTATTGTATGATGCATAAAGCTATGAAACGAGTCGGGCATGACATTGCTTGTTGTAAGAAGGTTGATGCTGTCATTAGGTTGTTGAAACCTTGTTTCTGCACATTATACTAAAGATACATGTTTTTCTTGAATATACTAATGCCTTAGTTGTTTCTCTCCATATGAATGATTGATCTATCTCCATTCATTCATCTTTTCTGTTGGGTCAAATATTTTTCTTTTAATTATGGTGCACACTACTTGTGGCTGTTGGGGTAATCTGTGTTCTCTTGGTCTGATGGTTTTGGGTTATACGGCTGTGCAACTAAAATTACTCAAATTCTATTTATTTATTTGTTTATGATTGTGGAAATATTGCATTTGCTCTGGACCTCTGTTTTACTGCTGTAGGCAAGAGAGAAAGAACTTAAAAAACTTAAGGCTGCTCAAAAAGCAGAAGCAGCTAAACTTCAGGTAAAAATACTGCCATTAATTGTTGTGCCCTTGTGGATTTTGTTTCTGGTTGCTTACATGATCATTGTTTTTCACATATACCACTACGATGAACTGCATGTTAAGCCTATGAAAAATGTAAATAATTTACAGGACATGTCTTATATGGCATTAAAATGATTGACTCACATGGTTTGTTTGCATGAATGGATGCATTCAAGGCACATCAAGTGTCTAACACTTCAAAAGTGGTTAAGCGGAAGAACATAAAGAGGGAGGCAGGGGAAGAAAACCCTGAGGATTATGTTGACCCTGAAACTCCTTTTGGTGAGAAGAAACATCTTTCTCGACAAATGGCTAAGCAATTCAATCCAAGTGCCGTGGAGAAATCGTAAGTTTGAATTTGTGTTGTCCTTTCCAGCATTAAAAAATCTGTTTTAGTTAGCTATATCATCTTCATGTTCATATCATTGCTTGTTTAGATGGTATGCATGGTGGGAGAAATCAGGCTTTTTTGTGGCAGATTCTAGCAGCTCCAAACTGCCATTTGTGATTGTAAGTATCTTTTCTGAGTTTTGATGGTAGTTGCTGGAATTTAAAAGTATTTTCTTGTTTTACTCCTCTGTTTCACTGATGTGATAAGAAGTTTTGGGCGGAAATGGGGTATGGAACTCTGGTTGGATATGACTGTGGAATCTTGATGTTTAAAAGCGGAAATGGGGTATGGTACTCTGGTTGGATATGACTGTGGAATCTTGATGTTTAAACTGTAGCTATATAGTTGTCGCATCACTAAAGCATAGGCTTCATGTTGAGCTCCTGAAGTGCTAGCACGATATAATTTAACTGCTAAAGCCAAACTTGGAATTGTGGGTTTCCATCCTTTCTACTGATCAGATAGCCGTTGCTTTCATTTACTGAGAAAAACAAGAAGAATTCATAGTAACTTGCATTCTACATTTGTAATATTGTCTTCTAAATAATTTGACTAGTTAATCTGCTATGATGTTTGAGTTACCATATGCGTCTCTTTAGTTTTTGCATGGTGTTAGTTGACATTTTTTTATACTTCTGCCATATGCTTTATGGTGTTCTTAAACTTGCTTTTGTGGTACCCCATTCCACGGTAGGAGATAGAAAATTAGTTTGTTATATATAGAAACAAGTGTGGTATTACTAATAACTTGGGTTTAAGTATTTTGGACCGCATTGTTAGGCTCTTAATTCAATTTATTGGGCCAGTAGTCCACTTTTGTAGCTACAAATGGTATCAGAGTCAATCCTGATCTCATATAAGACTTTGTGGTGGAATGGGTAGAGGAATAGATGCTCTAGAGAGGGATATAAGTCCTAAGGTTCTATGCCTTGTGATATGCCATCCCATATCGGTGGGTGAAAGAAAATAAGTCTGATATATAAAAGAACTTATCGGTTTACTATTAATAACTTCAACTTAAGTATTTAAGTCGGATTGTGTTAACATTTGAGAGCTTTAGAGTCTAATTTTCCACCGGGGTGTTTGGGTGCATGAACAAAGCAAATGCAACAAAAAATCCGGGGTGGAAGAGAGGAGACAAAAGAAGACACGGGAAGAAGCTCCAAAGGGGTTTTGAACTGAAGAATACTAAAAGGCAAACGATTGATAAGATAAGCCGCAGTAAGAACTGCCTCACTCCAAAAAGACTTGGGAACATGCATAGAAAAAAGAAAGGAACGAGCAACCTCAAGAAGATGACGATTTTTCCGTTCAGCAATACCATTTTGTTCAGGAGTGCGAGTACAATTGGTCTGGAAAAGAATACTATGAGCCGCTAGATAGGCACGAAAACCACCATCAAGAAACTCAGTCCCATTATTAGTCCCGGGAATCTTGATGTTGGCATCAAACTGGTTGCGAGCCATGTGGTGAAAATTTTGAAAACAAGGAAATATTTTATTTTTAGTGCGAAGCAAATAAACCCAAGTAACGCGAGAATAACAGCCAATAAACGTCACAAATCACCGATAACCAGAAATAGATGTAATAGGTGAGGGACACCACACATCAGAATGAATAATAATGAAAGGAGAAACACTGCGTTTATTAACTGAAGGATAAACAAAACGTTTATGTTTTGCAAGTTCACAAGGCGCACACAAAAAATCATTTATAGAATAATGTTTAACTAAAGAGGAAAAAAGTCGATCTAAAATGCCAAAAGAAAGATGTCCCAAATGGCGATGCCACTAAAGTAATTGTAGACGGCGGATGCCAGTATTAGTATAAAGAGCCTGGTCAGACGGTGAATGTGGAATTGGGGTAGAGGATGGAACATTCAGTAAGTACAGGCCACCTTGTGCACTACCACTGCCAATTATTCTCCCCGTCTCCAGTTTTTGAAAAACACAATGAGTGGAAAAAAATATTACAGAACAGTTTAAGGAACTGGTAAGACTAACAGATAAAAGATTAGTAGAAAAATTGGGGACATGAAGGACAGAGGATAGTGAAAGTAGAGGAGAGTAAGGAATAGAACCTTTGCCAGAAATAGATGATAAGGAACCATCGGCTATTCTAACTTTGTTCTTACCAGAACAAGTGAAATAAGAAAAAAATAAAGTAGAAGAGCCAGTCATATGATCAGTGGCACCGGAGTCTATGATCCAAGGAGTAGAAGAGGCAATTGCACTAAGTGCAATAGGAGATATACCTGAATGAGCAAAGTTGGAAGAGGAAGGAGAGGCAGTGGAAGAGGAAATGTCAACCCGAGTCATTAGGCGCTTAAGAGTAGTTAACTCCGCCTCAGAAAGATGGCGAGTCTTACTGGATGTGCTAGTAGCGAGCTCAAAGAGATGAGCGTGGGAGCGAACAGGTTCACTACGCCCACCACCGCGTCCACCGCCACGTCCGGGAGTAGGATGACCATGTAACTTCCAATAATGATCAATAGTTAGACGAGATTTACCACGATGGTTACAATGCAGCTGATCCCGGGCGACAGAGCCATTCTTCTCCCTAGGCTTAATATGACTAGGCTGGCCGGTGCGATGGATAGATGTGACTGTTAACACAGAACGTTCTTAACTGGAAATGGGAACCATAACATGACGACAACTCTCTTCTTGTTGGGCATAGGCGTATGCTTGTCGCAAGGTGGGAATTGGATTACGACCTAAAATCTAAACACGGATCGGATCATAGTCAACATGGAGACCGGCAAAAAAATCATACATCCACTCTTCCACCATCTTCTGAAAAGCAGCAGCATCAGTAGTACAAACAGCATGAAAGTCCTGATGATAATCAATCTCACCCCACAAGTTAGTCAACTCAGCGTAATACTAAGCTAATGAATGGTCTCTCTGTTCTAACCTATGGAGTTTCTTCCTCAACTCAATTCCGAGTCCGGATTAGGGAGATAACATCAAAACAAAATGGCCCTGCACGGCCAGTCCGTTCGAGCAGACATCGGGCGCTCGAGCGAGCTACCACCCAAGAAGAACCCAGAAAATTCTTGTTCTTGGTGTTGTAAGCCTCCAAACCCTCAAACACCCACTAACCATCATCTCAACCACAAATTAAAACCTCCAAACACCTTTTAAACACCCTCAGATATACCCAAACCCGAAACTACCACAGATCATCGAAAGAAATAGTTCAAAACCCGATTTCATCCAATCGAAATCAACACAAATCCCCTTTTAAAACCAAAACCCGGTTTAACGAAACATAAACTGTTGTCCGTGCATTTTTAACTGGTTAAAATACTTATAATTGCACATAGTACCCTTATATAGCAGTAGAATCTGAGATCCTACTTCGTTGAGCTAAAAGCTCGATGCCTTGATCCACGTGCAAAAATGAATTTCGCCGGAATCAAAATCTGACCGGATGGTTATGTAGCCCTCGATGCCGATACCAAGAATTTGCAGTCTGATCGTCGAAAATCGAACCCCGGGCCCCTGAGAAGTTAGAGAGAATGCAGAGAGAAAAAGGATAAAATTTAGGAATTAAGTTTTAAAAATATCTTTTGAAAATATCTAACTCTAGATATTTATAGGTCTTCAAAATATTTTTTTTTTGAATTTTTGAAATTTGCACCACAACTTCCCGTAACCCCCGGGACCAACCTCGCAAAATCTATGAACCCGAACATGCGTCAAAACCACATTTTTCTAGATTCTCGCTCCAGGCCTCTATCGCTCGAGCGCCCAACCACCGCTCGAGCGGACCCCTGCCGACATACCACTCTGCCACCCCACCGCTCGAGCGCCCAAGAACCGATTGGGCGGTCACCACACAGAACCGCTCTCTGGCACTACCCCGCTCGAGCGCACACCCACCGCTCGAGCGGTCATCACTGGGAGAAAAAATGAACAGAAGAAGTAAGATCCAACTTAAATTCTTACTCCCGTGAACATTTAGATCATTTTAAAAAATGAAACGGGTCAGGGTCTCACAGGCGCGAACAGCGCGACTAGCCAAATCAGCAAAAGCTCCACCCGATCTTGAAATCAACCCAAAACATCAAAGAGAGTTGATTCGAGCCCCTTACACACTGAGTCGGCACCCATGGTGTAGAAACAGGCCATCAATTGAAGCAGAAAACGGTGCAATCGCGAGATGACGAAAACCTAGCGGCGCCGAAATTTGTAAAAATTGGAAAAAACTATGAAACAATCATGGAAAAACTTCGAAAAAAATCACAAATCGATTGTTGGGAGCCAGACAATCATCAAGGAATTTATTTTTAATTTTTTTTTTACAGTTGCGAAATCAAAAAATTGAGGAGAAACGAAAAACGAAAAGAGGAAGAAGGATTGCTAAGAAGTTTACACAGGATCATGCTCTGATGCCATGTTAGAATTATTGCAGAGAGTGGGAAGAAAAAGAGGAAGAGAGAGAATAAAAATAACAATGAATGAGAGCACTCAAACTTAGGGTTTTCACCCAATCACTTGTTATTTATAATAAGAAGAAGAAATTCTAAAAGTACAATAATACCCTTAACTTAACAGATTGTTAGGCTATTTATATGTTATTGGGTCAGTAATTCACTTGGGTCATTACAGTTCCTGTAGCTTTGGTTAGAAATAGCATGCATGTGCCCGTTACTTTAGGAGGAATAAGAAATCAGCGAGAACTCTTCCTGGCTTCATTCTAAAATAAGAGACGCGTTACGTGGTTGAAGCTTTGTTCGTATATTGATGGGTCTTGTATGGGTTTAAAATTTTAATTCCATTTATTGAAAACTAGATTAATCCTAAGTTAACTAATCACCTAGTCTTGTGTGTACTCTGTGTTAACACAATATACTGAATCATAGGTTTCTCTGGCTGGTTGAGTTCATCTTTTAAACTCGTTATGCCACTGATTGTTTGTCTTAACAATATGCACATGTACGTGCTATTTTTATGCTTTCCATTTTTTGTGTTTTTCTTGGTTCCTTTAAGCTTGTGATAGTTTTTTGATGTTTTCCATTCTTATGCTTTTCTCTTGTACTACCACATGTCACAAATGGTAAATGTACATCTCAAATGTGCAAAGTAAACTGGTTAATTGGAAAGCAGTAGCAGTTGAAAAGGACTGGTTACGTGAGTGGTAACAAGGTTGTTAGAATTGGGATCCGGTGTGGGATTGTTGGGAGGGTCCTATGGATTAGGTTGTAGAATCGGATCTAGGGTCGTAAGATTATACTTTTACCATAAATAAAGTTAAAAAATTATTAGTAATGACATTACATAATCAAATTAATTAGTTATTATTTATATGATAGGCTGTTAGAAAGATGCTCGGAAACGACATCGAAGCCAAAAAGAGCACCTCTGGATGCCCCAACTTGAAACTCTGCGGAAACTGATCACTAAACGCAAAATACAATGAAAATGGTTCGGATACCGGATCGGAAATGTCACCAATTTCGATATGGGAAAAACTAAATTTTCAGGACTCCCGTCAAACAATTTGCTTGAATGAACTAGCTTTGATTTTGTAGGGAAATTAAATTCCCATCTCTGCTTCTAAACATTTGGATATAAAAATTGTGGGTAAATTAGATTCGAAACTTAGCAAAAAGATAGTAACATACTCTACTATTCTCTTTATATATAAGTGTATAACAATAAAAAGTGCAAATTAGATAACAAGAACCAACTTGGACTAGTGGCAAGTGTCCTGGTTGTTGTTTCTACTTGCAATTGGTTGAAGGTTTGAGTATTGGGGCTCCTTCACTGTTGGATTTTTTCCTGCCAAATTAAAAGTAAGCACGGCCAATCCTGATGATTTGAATCGAGATTCCATGGGATTCTACAATTCATCGTGCGATCCTCCACCAATCCTACCATGCAACCGACCACCAAGTGGGACAGAGTGCGACCCATAAGCAATTGGAGGTTCTCGCTCATCTCTTGGAGTCCATGTCATCTGAAAACTTTTCCTGTTCCATTAAGCAGTATACCTTATATCATCTTATAGTCTTGATGCTTGAAGAGTCCTGTTACGATTCCACTATAGATGAAAGTTAAATCATAGGATCGTTTGATCCTACGCTCCATATCCTGGTTTCGATAACCAGGGGTAGTAACCAGAATAAATTTAATTACTGTGGAGTTATGAACAGAGTGATAACTAGAGTTGAGGAAAAAGATGCATCTTTGTCTCAAGTTTTTTATATACTAGGCTTTGTTTGGGAAGCCACTAAAATGACAAACTTTTGACATTTTTTTTGTTAAAAAAGCTAAAAAGCCAAAAAATCTTGTTCGTTTCGTCCAAAAAAGCCAAAAGTATACTTTTTAGCCTTGTAGTTGTGCAAATCACAATACCTGTATGAATCTTATGACCATTAATATTTCATTTAAATTCTAAAAGCCAAAAAGTCTCGTTTGTTTGGTCTAAAAAAAGCCAGAAGCCTACATATTAGCCTTTTAGTTGTGCGAATCCCAATACCTGTATGAAAAGTAAAATATAACCTTCATTAATATTTCATTTAAAATCTAATATCCATTAATATAGGTATAGGGTAAAATTTTCATTTTAAGCCGAAAAGCCAAAAAGCTTTTTTCTCGCCAAACAATTTTTTCCCCTCCAAAATCCACTTGAAAAAAATAGTTTTTTAGTTTACAAACCAAATGAGACAAATTGTTTTCCATTTAAGCTTTTTGGCTAAGCCAAAAATCCAAAGCCATGGCAAGCCAAACAAAGCCTATGAATCATGTGATGGCTCTGCCTTTGACTGGCTCAAGAGTTGCCTGAGCTGGAAGTCTTAACAGTTAACTCTCAAGTGAAGCCCAAGCACCCAACATGAGTGAATAGTAATCTTTTGTCCAATAATTGCCAGTGTTAACTATTTTAATTCAGGTGTTATTTAAATTAATATTTATGTTATTTTAAAAATTTCCTTAAATTAATATTTATGTTATTTTAAAAATTTCCTTTTATACTTTTAAATAAGATGGTTTGCATTGTAATAAGTAGTTTTGGAATTAATAATATTGCGTGTTTGAAAATTAGGGCTATGGTCCCTTATGTGCTTCCTCCATCCTCTCTCTTTTCTTTGTCTGATATCATCATGTCTTGGTTTTTTTATTTGCCAAGTTGCTGTAATTGGGAGACCTGTTCTACTTTGCAATTGGAAGTTTTGTGTGTTTATTAATTGCCTCCTATATTAAGAACTACGCATTGATTGTAGAACACAAGTCAATTGGTTTTTCCCAAGAATGCCTTGTGCAATAAAGCTTTTTTCTTGGTGTTTTTATCTTTTGTGATTCATTCAGACTTTTTGGCAGCGAATGAAGGTTGTGTATTTTTTTGGAAGTTGTTCAGTGATTGTTCTTCAGCACCTTCCAGCTGTTATTATTATCTTGTTTTGTTCTACAGATTATTCTAGGGTTATTTTGACAATTTTCATCAGTTAATTGTAGTTTCTAATATTGTAATTAACAAGATCACAGAGATTATTTTCTGTGTAAATGCAGGTTTTGCCACCACCAAATGTGACTGGAGCCCTACACATAGGCCATGCTCTTACTTCTGCCATCCAGGTCTCAATGTCATATGTCTTCCCTCTTCTTCCTCTTCTTCTTCCTTTTGCCTTTGGTTTAGTTGGTTGCTTTGCAATTTTAATATGCTTTTGATTTTTGTTTGCATGCAGGATACTATTATTCGCTGGCGTAGAATGTCTGGATACAATACCTTGTGGGTGCCTGGGATGGATCATGCTGGAATAGCGACCCAGGTAGGGTATTCTCTCTAATTTCTTCATTTTTCACAATTTTTGTCTCTTATGTTGTGAGAGCATGTTTCCTTGGGAGGGTGGTGAGGCATTGCATGTACACTATATGCATAGGGCGCCTAATTTATTCCAAAAGATTAACCAGTGGCATCGTGAGAATGATAAGATGTTGACTGTTGTGTAAAATTTTGTTCTGAGATGCATTAGGACTAGTGAAGGTTCCAGATGCGTGACTGATCAAGCTAAAGACATGTCTAGTGACACGGATTGACATCAAATTTACGCAGCAATTGCCGTCTCCTGCGCATATGCTGCTATTGGCTAGCTAAATTCATTGTCCCCTGGGACCACTCAGACTATTGAGTGTAATCTTCAAAATGTATAATTTTATTGCTCTCATGCAGGTGGTTGTGGAGAAGAAAATCATGCGGGAAAGGCAATTAACGAGACATGATGTTGGCCGTGAGAGATTTGTATCTGAAGTAAGTTGAGGTCGTCATTAGCTTGTTTTAATATCGTTTGAAATTTAATGTCCTTGAGTTCAATTGAATATGTACCTTTTTCATCTGGGTGATCTGCTGATGTGTGGTGAAAGGTATGGAGTTGGAAGAATGAGCATGGTGGAACCATATTGAAACAACTAAGACGCCTGGGTGCCTCTCTTGATTGGTCTCGTGAGGTAAGAATTTTAAATTTCTAAAAATATTTTTGAATTTTTTTCTGACCTAGGCAATATATCGCATGGACACCCTTTTTGGCTGTTCTAATGGGTCCTCTTGGTTCTTCCAACAGTGTTTCACAATGGATGAGAAAAGATCCAAGGCTGTGACAGAAGCTTTTGTTAGGCTTTACAATGAAGGTCTTATTTATAGGTATGTTTGAAACTGGTGTTCTAGTTACTGTTATCTATGATATTTCCAACTGCCCTGTCTTGATTTGCTGGAAGAAAAAATCAGAAAAAAGTTGTTTATTATCTTTCATGTTCTTTAATTAGCCAGGTGTTTGCTAGGTAGTGGTCTTTTATATGTTCAGATGGGCAAATGCTTGTTTGTTGTTCAAATTCTAGTATATTTCAATTGGTATGAAGCATATGGATGAGATGTTAAATGCTAATAGAGAGGTTGAGTTAAATTTTGAATCAAATCATCACAAATTAATGGAAGGAACATTGATTGGTTATTGATTTGAGCTATTTGACATGATTATACTATGTGATTGGGACCGTTGAATCATGAAACATTGACTTAGGGTTTGGAAGAGAAAGAAGAAGAAGTGTGAGGAAAGAGGAAAAACAGAAAGTAGAAGAGTCGAAGGAAATTAGCTTGTCTCCTTCACCCATATGTATTTATAATATTATTGTACAAAAAATAATTACAATAATACTTGAAGAAAGACAAACAAACAACAAAATAGATATAAATAAAAACACTTCTAACACTCTTCCTCAATCTGGAGCATAGAAGTCAAACTTGTCCAGCTTGACGAGCAATCGGTGGATGACCTAATTAAAAATGCCACTGAAGAGGGAATCGTAGTGCTCAAAGCAAAAGTGCCAGAAGAAGAAAAATAAACATCAAGATAATATAGACCATCCTTCTCATGTTCCGAACCAATCATCTTCCTGGTCATGAGGTCCTAAAAAACACAAGAAGTAAGAGAAAAGGTTGTAAAACAATGTTTGGTTTTAGTTAATTAATTAACATATAGTAAATTAAATGCAAAACTAGGGATATAAAAACTAAAAGGGTGATGAAGAACTCCCTTTCCCTGTGCAGGCCTAGATGAACCATCAGCTAAGACGATATGATGTTTAAGAGGGAATCAATTGGAGAAAAAAATAAGAATTACCACATGTGAGAGCTAGCACCAGAATTAATAACCTAAGATGAGGATGTAGCCGCACTGGCAATATTACTTGAATTGGCTAAAGTAGCAGTGGAAGGTTAGGGAGGTTAGAACAAAGCTTAATACCTGAACAATCCCGCTAAGATGAGTAGTGAAAGCATCATGAGATCTATACGAAGAATGAAACTGACTGAAAGAAGCAGAAATCTGGGACAAGAGCTCAGAGGTGTTATTACTAACTTGATGAACATAATTTGGTTTATCATACTTAGCCCAACAATAAGGTTCAGTACAGTAATCACACTTTCGATTACCACATCAGCTACTACGAGTCTACGATCACCACGGTCTCCACGGTTACCACGGCCATTACCACGAAAAGAACCACAATTGCCAGTATTGGAAACCAAAGCAGAAGACCCTGAAACAGGAGTAGGCACACCAGAAGATTGACCTAAGGATGAACATAACAATCGAGAATATGCATTAGTGGCAGTAGATAAGGTCTCACTAGCAAGAATTTGAACCTTGAACCTCCGAAGGTCATAATCTAAACCAGAAAATAAGGATACAATCATAAAATCCTCGTATTGATGCTTCTAATGTTGTAAATCGTATTGAATGGACAATGTTTGAACAACTGATCCCACAAACTCTCAAGTTTATTACAGTACTTAGATAAAGACTTCCCAGCTTGTTAAGTGGTGAAAATCTACTCATATAACTAGTAAACACGAGAGACATTGCTTTAATTTGAGAATGAGTCTACAAGAGAGTCCCAAATCTACTTGGTGCCTGTTTGGGATAGCTTTTAAGTTTAGCATTTAAGAGGTTTAGTATTTTTGAAAAAAAGAGGAATAAAAAAAGTGAATAGTGTTTGGGATATTTTTTTGTAGTAGCTTTTTTACTTTTTATTGAAATGTCTAAAATGCCCTTATTTTAGCTTTTAAGTTATTGTGTTTGGGATATTGGTACGATATTTTTTGTTTTTGTGAGTAGGGTTAACTTTTTATATAAGGGTATTATAATGATTTTGTTTGAAAAAAAGTTGGTGTGTTTGGGATATGTATTGGATTTTTTTTATTGGATTAAGAGAGAAAAAAACAGTGCAGCTTAAAAGCTGATTTTTTTGCAAAAAAGTCAACTTAAAAGCTAGTCCAAATAGACCCTTAAAAGTAGCACAAAATTCCAAGATCGTCGCAATATGTGGTTCCCAATTATGCCATAATCGGTCAATAATAATAGAATCAATAGTTTCCCAACTAGAAAGTGTAGAATCCCATTTAGGTGAAGGGGAGCCCGTTATTTACTTTAATCTCTGCTTTTTTTTTTTTAAGAAAATTTTTAAAAGCATGTGCCCAAGCTAAATAGTTGGCATTATTTAGATGCTTAAAAGTGACACATCTCGGAAAATCATTATATGTAAGATCAACAAGCTCTGTATTAGCTATATTAACTCAAGCCAATAATAATCAGACCAAAGATAAACATAAATCAAGCCCAAATTGAGAATATGCTCATGATGGACCAAGAACATACCCAAAATAAGGCAAATGCAAGAAACCTATAACTAGATAACCTTTTATTCAACCAAAACATGAAGCATCGAAGGCGGAGAAATTAGATAACCTTTTATTCACCGAACAGGTGAAGGTCCTAAATTGACTGCCGAACAAACTGTTGCACAAAATCAAAGCTATAAAACCCTAACAATCATCAAATTGACCACATATATGTCCCAAACAGGAAGTTTCACCACCTATAGAATGAGTATTGACTATCGAAAACAATAGACGAACCCACGATTTACATATTCACGAGCTAAGGTGCCACACCCCACCCCAGAGGTAACTGTATGACCTTTCCTAGGCAGGATGAGACATATTTGTAATAATTAATCCGTACGTAAAATTAATAAATATAATATAAAAAATAGCATCAGTCTCCAAATAAAAAATAATAATTTAATTCATACCCCTTAGGTTAGCAATAAATTAAATATATAAAATCCCATCTCCTAAACATACAACCAACGGGTAAAAATCATCATTCGTGTACAAAAACATAAGAGATAATAACTTATTAAACCTATACAAGATATACAAAGATTTGTCTCACTTTTCAAACCACTCCTCAAAACATAAAAATCTAGACCCAACAGTGGTCCATGTTCTCTTGCAGACCTGAAAAGAAAGAATTGTGGGGGTGTGAGCGATCAACTTGCTCAGTAGATACACAATCTCAAGATAAAGAAAAATAAAGGACAATTGAAAAATGTGTAATCACAACAAACCGTTACACATCATATCTATTGATAGTTTTATCTCAAAGATAATTTGAATGAAATACGCATACTATGTATAGTGCATGCCATAATGCATCACATGAATACCTCAGGCTCTGAGCATCTTGAACTTTTTGTCATCCGCAATTTTAGCAAAAACGAACACTTCTGGCGAGGCATCATACGCTTATAGCGATATCATTACTGCAGGTTGATATTAACTGTATCGGCATCTCGGGCCATATCCTCATTTTAACTGCATTAGCACCTCAGGCCAAAATCCACATGCTATGCCAGGATATAGATTAATGAATGTATTTATGAAATTAACATTAGTAATTAATAATATCTCAATCACATCTTGATGTAAATATTTCAATTGACAATATAAGAGAACATCATAATGGTTTCACAATAACTGTACATAAATAGAGCATTCATATCTGAGCACAAAACTAAATAATATGACAACTTTAGAATAAAGAATTGAACATGTAATTTAATCTTCTTATAAGATGAGAGGATACACCCACCTTATATCCAGAGTTTACTACAAAATTACTCTTTAGGTAAAATAGCATTATTTATCTTCGTCTCCAAACTGGAGTTGAAGTTGTCAGTGGCGACTGGATGCTCCGCATGGCTAAAATTTCATGCACAATGGTTTTGGTATTTGCCATATTGTCGCCACTGATCTCATGATCAGTGGTGCTGTAATTCTTCTCCAACTTCCTTCTCAAGCCCTTCCTTCAAAGCTCATTTTCGGACTGAGACGGAATCACAGAAAATCGTCTCACCGACTTCCGCTTCATGTTTTCAAACAAATTTCTCCAATGCAACAGCCTGTGACTTCAAATTGGAACAAGATTAAGGAATAATATCTTCCATAAACTAAATTGGCTACCTTCTTTTATTTTTGTTATTTTATAATTTTATAATACTTATCTATATGTATCTCTCTTGTGCATCTGTCACAACACACAACACACACCTCACACCACACACAGTATACACTGCACTCCCTTAGCCTACTGGCCTTACACATGCACACATACACTAATGCTTTGACACCTAATAAATATTATTTAATTTAAAACTTAATTTATACTTTTAATAAATAAAATTCTAGTTTTAAGAAAACATATATTTTTTATCTCATAACTTTTAAAATAAAATCCCATATATAAATAAACTTATTTTATTAATTTATTTATTATTCATTTTTAAAAAAAAAAGGGTATTACATAAGGTTCTGAAATCAAAAAGTTTTGAAAATCCAGAAGACGGATCAAACCTCATCAAAAAACTATAGAAAATGACCATAATTACCACGAACCATGACGAATCGAACCATGTAGTTGCGGTTGGTCGGAGTTCGTGTGGGCTGATGACGTCACGTTGATGTCATCGTAGAGTAGAAGACGTCAACACGTCCCCGTGACTTCGTGACGAAGCTGAGACTTTTCGACTCGTTCTAAGATTGGATCGGAATGCTCTGATCAAGTTGAATTGTAAAATGTTAACTTAGGGTTTGGAAAAGGAAGAAGACGAGATGAAGAAGAGAAAAAAGAGAAATTAAGAGTCAAAGGAGATTAGTTTGTCTCCTTCACTCCAGATGCATTTATAATATTATTGTACCAAATATAATTACAATAATACTGTGAAGAAAGACAAAAGAACGATAAAATAAAAATAAATAAAAACACTTCTAATAGGAACAATAACACCAACTCGTCCATTTCTTCTCTCTTCCAAAGTTTTCTCCCTCTTTTAAATTCCTTATTGGGAAACACTATTCATCATGAATTGTTTGATTGAAAGAAAAAAGACCGAAATGGATGCTTAAAAACAATTGATGTAAAATAGTTATAAAATAAAGTGGGTTCAAAGTAGTACTATATTATGCTTTATTTAATATTTTATTTTCTTAACATATTTTTATAATCGGAATCATTTATTTTATAGTATTTCTTAATTTTATTACTCACAAAAAAATTAAGTTAATTGGATATCTGTAACTATATGACTTGATTATATTGTTTAACAGTACTTTTTGTAAGATTATATTTACCATTCATTTGTTTTTAAACAAATGTGATCTAGTTACATGACTATCAATATCTAATTAATTTAATTTTTTGCACCAATGATCTACTTGATAAATACTACATAATAAATAATTTTGATCATAAAAATATACAAAAATACTAAGTCTCAAAAAATTAATCACCGAAATAATTAACCGTCATTGATTTGAGCATTCTTTTCACACATTGCTTTTTTACTTGTTAAAATTTAACTCTAAAACATTTTTAGGTTTTATTGTACGCATTTGTTTATTGAAAAATTTATACTTTTACAATTGTTTCGTTGAGATCTATTTATCAATATTGATGCCAAATATAAAAATATATAAAAACACAAAAATAACTTTTTAAAATTCATTTTTAGAAGTTCTAATTAACTTAATTTTTTGTTTGGCAAGAAGTTTAAGGTTAGGTTTTTGTCTTTTGACTTAAAGTTAAAAAAAACTAAAAAAACCTCGTTAATTTTGTTATTATTTAAAAAATGAGGTATACTTTAAAATTTAATTTAATAAAATTATACTAATTAATATGAAAAATTTATTTTTAAGAAAAATAAAAATTATTTCAAAATCTAGTATGAGAAATTTCTCATACATATATTTTTAATTTTGTTATTTCTAGTTTTAAATAAAAATGAGTAACTTATGAATGAGAAATTTCTCAGTATAATTTTTTTTTTCATAAATAGTATGAAAATTTTTTCAAACATATTTTTTCTTAATTTTTTCATTCTTAATTTTAAATAAAGTGAACAACTTATGAATAAAATTTTTTGAGCATAATTTTTTTTCCATGTATGAGAAATTTCTCATACATATATTTTTTTAAATTTTGTCATTTTTAATTTTAAATGAAATGAGCAACTAATGAATGAGGAATTTTTCTCAGTATAATTTTTTCCATGTATGAGAAATTTCTCATACATATTTTTTTAATTTTGTCATTATTAGTTTTAAATGAAATGAGCAACTAATGAATGAAAATTTTTTCTTTGTATAATTTTTTTCCATATATGAGAAATTTTTCATATATATATATATATATTTTAATTTTGTCATTCTTAATTTTAAATGAAATGAGTAACTTATGAATGAGAAATTTCTCAAACTTCTCATATATATATATATATATGTATATTTATATATATTTAAATTTTGTTATTCTTAGTTTTGAATGAAATTAACAACTTAATAATGAGAAATTTCTTAGTATAACTTTTCTCCGTGTATGAGAAACTTCTCATATCATTCCACATGATATATAACAATTTCTTTTTTTATATATAAGAAATTTGTTTTATAACCATACAAATTGTGAGAAGTTTCTCATAGCATATATGTATATAAAAATATTCTAATATAGTGATATATGAGAAACTTTTGATACATTTCGAAATCTGAGTACGAGAAGCTTCTCATATAATAAATATATGAGAAATTTTTGATACATTATGAAATTTGAGTATGAGACGTTTCTCATAACAGGTATGTATATGAGAATATTCTCATATGGTGATATATAAAAAGCTTTTGATACATTTTGAAAGTTGAATATGGAAAATTTCTCATAGTAGGTACACATATGAGAATATTCTCATATAATAAATATAAGAAATTTTTGATACATTTTGAAATCTAAGCATGAGAAGTTTCTCGTAACACACGTATATGCGAATAATGTTAGATAGTGATATATGAGAAACTTTTTATCCTTTAATATTTTTGTTATTTTTTAATGAAAAAATGAGAATTACTTTAAAATCTAGTATGAGAAATTTCTCGTATAGATTTTTTTTCCAATTTTGTTGTTGTTAATATTGAATAAATGAACACTTATGAATGGAAAATTTCTCTAAATACAAAAATTTCAATATTAGTCATGTATGGAATTTTTTTTTATTCTTTTCACATTTATATTCCTAAAACATAATACCATAATAATTTTTTGAAGATCTATAGTATGAGAAGTTTTTCATACCTTGATGCAGGGTATGAGAAATTTTTCACATATGAGCACTCATGTATTGAAAAAAATTAATTGCATCAATATTTTTTTGTTATTTTTTAAAAGAAAAATGAGAAATATTTTAAAATCTAGTATGAAAAACTTCTTATACATATATTTTTTTAATTTTATCATTCTTAGTTTCAAATAAAATGAATAACTTATGAATGACAAATTGACTAAAAAAAAAAAAAAATCATTAAAAAAAAGCAACTTTAAATTTTTTATAATAATTTGTCTTTAGTGAACTTTTTTTTAATTTTAATTAAAATGATTATAATTTTAAATTTGTTTTATTATGAAGAAACAAAAAATTAAAAAATTTAAACCGATTGAAAAAATAAAAAAAACAAAAAATAAAAAACAAAATCCCAAACAGTGCCTAAAAATAAAAAAAGCACCAAAATGGTCATAGCAACACTCTTCCTCCTTCCTCATTGATAAGCTGCCGAAGTGATTCGGTCAAATTTTCGGTAAATTTATTTGGGATCTCCAGCATCACTCATCCTTACTTGGTCGGTAATCTGCATTAATTTTCTGGATAAATTATATGCTTGGCTTGTTATGCTATACAATTTCCTTAGTTTGATGAGGAGCTATTTGGACACTAAAGCTCTATCACCTTCTGTTTCAGGGATCTGCGGCTAGTGAATTGGGACTGCATCTTACGAACGGCAATATCCGATATTGAGGTAAGCCATGGTCTGTTGACCTTCTAAACGGTGTTTATTAGTGAAACCTATTCTATGTTTTGAAGTTGCTCGGGATTTGTAGGTAGATTATTTGGACATCAAAGAAAGGACACCGTTGAAGGTTCCTGGATATAAAATGCCAGTGGAATTTGGTGTATTGACATCATTTGCTTATCCTCTGGAAGGACTGGGTGAGATTGTTGTGGCCACTACTAGAGTGGAAACAATGCTTGGTGATACTGCCATTGCGATACATCCTGACGACCCAAGATACAGCCATCTTCATGGAAAATTCGCCATTCATCCATTCAATGGAAGAAAGCTTCCTATAGTTTGTGATGCAATACTTGTTGATCCAAATTTTGGGACTGGTGCTGTCAAGGTACAGATTATTATTTGAGAATAAGAATGCCGCCGTTGAACTTTTCTTTTAATTGTCCTTTTGGATCTTAATGTTTATGAATCTTGCTTGCATATTCTTGCAGATAACTCCGGCCCATGATCCAAATGATTTTGAGGTTGGGAAGCGCCATAATCTTGATTTTATAAATATCTTTACTGATGATGGGAAAATAAATAGTAATGGTGGCCCAGAGTTCGCAGGGATGCCGCGTTTCAAAGCTCGCGAGGCTGTGACCGCAGCTTTACAAAGACAGGTACTCTGCTGCATAGATTTGGATAGTCTGCTACTTGTGATTAGAAGATCAAAAAAATAGTTTCTTTCTAAGCAGTAAGTTTGACAACTTTACTGCCCTGCCAAAAATCAGAAAAATAAAAAAATAAAATGAGGGATGACTTTATGTACCAATGGTTTTAGTTAAAATTTGTTGATGTTACCAAGGAAGAGTCAGTTGTTCATTTGGTGAAACTCTCATGCTTTGCCCCTGTTAGCCGTAGTGAAGGATGCAAGATTCGTAACATATGTATATAACAATTGGGAATACTTTGTTTTGTCAATTCTCCTTGCAATGGCAGTTTCTCTCTCATAATGGAGACAAACTTACAGACATGGAGGTGGGCAGTGTGGCGTGGAGGGAAAGGAGGATAGAAACTATGTTGATATTGTGAAAGATGGAGGTAATAGGGTATAAGGCCAACAAAGTGATAGTTTAATACGTGGACGATACTCACAAAGACTGGTTTCCTTCTAGATTGGATGATGGGAGGGTGAGAGATTGTGGGCGGATTATAAAAGGCCCAAGTGAATTTCTCCGGATTCCATGCAAAGGAATTGAGAATGATACTATGAAACTTCTGGGTAGGACCATTCACCTCTGGGCTACCTCGCTCTTCTGTTCTAGGAGGGATTGGCTCCAACCCGACCTAGCTCCATCGGCTTAGGAGGGGTTGGCTCCAAACCAACCCAAGCTCTACTAGCTCAAGAGGGATTGGCTTCGACCCAACCCAACTCCACTAGCTCTGGAGGGGTTTGTTACAAATAACCCCTCCGCTCACTTAAGAGAGTTTGTAGGATTTCGTGACAAGACTTGGGCTGGGAGCAGAACATAAGAGAGAGGGGTGATGACTCAATAGACAACAAATATATTGACCACTTTAAAGAATTCGACAATGGGCAAAAGCACTCTCCTCTTGCCATGTTGGGTATCAGAGGCTTTTGTCTGTGGCTAACTCAGCCGGTATGTTTAGGTTGTCGCTCCAAAGAAAAGGTTCCACTTGTCCCTTGGTGAGAGCGATATCCGGGCCCCCTTGTCTCCTATATAAGAGCCTATGCTCTTCTTTTAAAAGTTAATGTTCATGCGCCATTCTATTCGACTTAGAGCTTCTCTCCATTGTGTG
>JAOTRH010000001.1:8154158-8237346 GCA_034768845.1 Heliamphora exappendiculata
TCTCTGTGTGCATAGATGGACCCGAGTTTCGAAAAATCTTATAAGTATAGTAGTATTAGTCTAAAATAATTCAAGATTATATATAACTTTCAGCCCTATGAACTTGTAAGAACTATTTGCCTTCCTGAATTATAATTTTGCTTTTCGTCTCGGTTAATGCACATAACTCAACTATGAATCCAGCAACAAACTACTTACCACACAATGTTACTTGTCCAGTTCATCACAGCTCAAGAAAGATGAGAGCGTTGTTGTGACGGGAGAGGATTTAGAACATTTGTGCCATCTTGTCGATAGGAAAGATGGAGGTCCCCCTTGGAAACATATGATGGATCGGTCTGCCCCTGGTATGAGCTACCGAGCATGGCACAGAGAGCCAGAGGTGCTGCTTTCCCCATTTGTTATAAAAGTTATCTATATGACTTATTATTCACATTCGAATGTTATTTGGATATGTTTTGCAGAAGTATCTAATTTATTGTATCTATCCAATTTCTTTTGATTGGTTTGTTAGATTGGTCCTCCCCAATATTGCAGCAGAACTGTGTACGAGGATGCCTCGCCTGAATTATTAAGAGATTTCTTCTGGGATGACGAGTTCCGATTGAAGTGGGATGACATGCTTCTTCATTCTGCTACAATAGAAGAATGCCCCACCACAGGAACCATGGTAGTGCATTGGATCCGTAAGGCAAGTAAAGCTACTTTTTGGTTTCATTACTTGCATCCTGTTTTGGTTGCAAATATCATCTTTCCTAATGCCGTCTGGTACAGTTTCCCTTTTTCTGTAGTGACAGAGAGTATATAATAGGCCGTCGAATATGGGAGTCAGGACGATCATATTACTGTGTGACCAAGGTATGTGAAGGGATATTCTTTCAACCTTTCAATAACTACCAACATCATTATTACACAAGTTAAACACGAATAAACCGGGTTTTTGTTAAAAGATACTTGTCTTGAGTACAACTTGAGGACAAGCATGGTGGTTGAAATGGACAAAGTTTACTGGGGTATCATATGATTGATGCAGTGCAATTGACGGTTTGCACTCATTTAAATTAAAAGAGAAAAAATTGTTTTAGGTAGAAGAGAGAAGCTTGTAAAATTTATAGACACCAAAAAGGGAAGGACAAAGCTTCAACAGTCGTATGTCTTGTTATAATATGGACTATGGAGGGATTTTAACTCTTTATAGCTGAAAATCTAACTGTCAATCTTGCAGAGTCATTTCTTTCTCCACTGACATTTGGAATAAATTTCTGTGGTTGATACTGGAGACACTGTTTTTCATGTCAAATGTAAAATGTTAGTGTACTCTTGGGTCTTCATTGGTGTTGGCCAGCTTTTCGGCAGTTCTATTGAATAATCTTTCACTGATTCAACTTACTGTCCATTGATTTCCTCTATCAGGGAGTTCCCTACCCTTCTGTTCCAAGGCGTGACAAACCAAGGCGTGTCGATCTTTACTATTCAAGTTGGTGCATTCAAGCAGGTAAATTGAGCTTTTGTTTTCATTTTCACCCTCAGTGTCAAATCCTTACTTTTTTTTTCATACTTTCTCTCTTCATTAAATTTGGGGAGATACATGTTTGGGTTAATTTTATTTTGGGGAGGAGGGATAGTTGGTCAGATGGAGAAGCTCTCTTCAGGTTCAAATTGTTAAGGGACTAGTTAATTTTTGTTTAATATAAAGGTTATGAATCTATCAAGATTGAGAGTGGCAAGGTTAGGCAACAAATGATTAGTGTAGGCATGCTATTGAGTCTCGACTCTTTTCAGGTTGAATTTTATGAATTTATTTATTTATTTATTTTTGCTTTGTGGACATCGAATAGCGACATCAAGTAAAGGAAGTGAACAAGCAGCTGCATGTGAGGTGATACTCTTCCATCACGAAGATATGGGCATCCCATGGGAAATTGCAAAATTTGGAGTAAGGCAGGGGATGTGGGGAGCCGTAAAGAAAATTGAGCGTGGTTTACGTGCCTACCAGAAGGAAAGAGCATCTGGGGCACAGCTCTCTCATTCTGCCCTTTTGGCTCATGTCAACACAAAAATTAATCCCGATTACTTCATATCCCTGGAAAGTACTGAAGATTCGCTGAAGGAGACTGAAGTGCTGGGTTTGCCTGAGAAGCCGGGGGGTCTGAACATACCGAAGCTTATTGTTTTTGGAGGGGCTGTTGTCCTTGCTTGTAGTCTTGACCGTGGCCTCTTGACTAAGGCACTTATTTTTGGTATCGCCCGAAGGTTTGGAAACATAGGAAGGAGGTTATAGTTCTGCAAGGGGAAGCTTGAATAGGTCAAAGATGTAATTGATGTTCATTTTTACTACTGATCCCTACCTGCGCTTTTGTTACTCACCTCTATCAGAATATGAGGGTTTGTTTTTGTTTCTTTATTTTGTTCTTCTTCAACCATGAAACCACCATTGTTACGTGAAACAGAACTCGTTGTTGTGGAAGCTGAAATTTTTATTTTAGGTAAACACTGCTATTTAATCACAGAAATGTTAGGTTTCTTTTGTTGTTCTGTTTGGGTTTACTTCACCTGTTTGTTTTTCATTTTTCTTTTCTCTCTTAATTTTGGCATAAATTTCCTCATAATCAATACACGGAGCTTACTCATCTGGCCTTGTGCATTCTATTCAGGAGAGCAATCTCACCAATCTCACATCACCCTTGGGGTAAAATTTATTTCAGAAGGGTAAAATTTTCATCTCAAACTTCTGAAATAAATATTGTTTGAACTCAAATGTAGTCACTAAAGCACATTCAGTAATGATTATATCATTTACATATAATAGAAAAATAACGATACCAGTAAATGTATAGCAAACAAAAACAGTTAAATTATGTGGCCTAGAATGATATTCAATATGTGTAACAGTAGACTGGAAAGGTTTTATTAAACATGTAGAAATTGTTTGAGACCGTAAAGAGCACGACGAAAACGACAAACCAAGCCCAAAGGATGAGAGAGACTATGAGGAATATAGACTTTCATTAAGATGCTCAAGCCCAAAGGATGAGAGAGACTCCGAGGAATATAGACTTTTTCATTAAGATGCTTATTGACAAAGATTTTTTTTACATCAAGTTGAAAGAAATTAGTGATGAATCACAAACGATAGAAATAAGGGTACAAACAGTAGTTTTTTTAGTCACCAAAGCAAAGGTTTACTCGTAATTAACACCATACTCCTGGAAAAAGCCTTTGGCAACCATATAAGCTTTTTGTAATACTCCAAAGAACTATTGGAGTGAGTTTTAATTTTATACATTCACTTATAACTAATGAGGTTTTTACTTACAGGAAGGGAAACAAACTCTCAATTACCAGTCTTTTGAAGAGTAGATAATTCATAATTCGTCAAATATTGCACTAACCTAATTAGAAATAGTACATACTTCTTTATAAGACTGATACTCAAAATAAATATGAAGTAAGGGTGCTCCAAAAATCATTAAAATCGTTAAATCAGTTCGGATCGATCCAAATTATATGATTTGATTTGATTTTTTGGTGAATAGTTTAGTTCCGATTTTAAATAATTAGGAACTATTTTTTATGATTCGGTTCACGAGTTAAGTTTTAAAAAATCGTATAGAATTAAACTTATCTATTTTCTACTAATACTATTTATATTATGTATTGTATATAATAAAAAAACTTCAAAATACTATTTATTTTATTTTACATCTCTTACTTTTTAGTTCTTCCTTTTTATTTTTTATTTTTTTATAACATCATAATATTATATAATTTATAAACTATTAAAAATATATGAAAAGATAATAAAATATAATTCATAATTTATAAAAATGGGAATATCTGTTTGTAAGAATAAGAGATAAGTGATAAGATAAAATGTAAAGTAAAATAATATAAATAAAAAAATTAATAAAAATAATAAATAAATAAATGTGTAATTTTTTTAATATAAAATAAGTAACAAATACTTACTATTAGGATTGCGGTTCTAAATCAGAATCGAACCGTTATTTATTGATTCGGTTCGATTCCATGATACATATAGTTTGATTTTGATTCTTAAACTCTTAGAACAGTTCAAAATAATTTAATTCTTAATTTAGTTTAAAATCAAATCAAATCGAACTGTGGGCACCCTAAATAAAAGTCAAGAAAGTACGATAAGAAGAGAAGAACAAGTTTGCAAAAAATGAGACATTTGTTTTAAAAAATAACTTATATGATCACGAAGTGCCATAAGA
The DNA here is from genome assembly GCA_034768845.1 of Heliamphora exappendiculata. Taxonomy (NCBI): domain Eukaryota; kingdom Viridiplantae; phylum Streptophyta; class Magnoliopsida; order Ericales; family Sarraceniaceae; genus Heliamphora; species Heliamphora exappendiculata. The sequence goes on from JAOTRH010000001.1 coordinate 8,158,397, forward strand.
AATTGTGCTAGCCGCTACTTTTCTTGATACTAAGTATAACTATTAAGGAGCTACAAGTTGAAAAGTTTCATAAGTGCCAATTATTCCTAATAAGTTGTCTGTCTCCTTATAGAATTATTGAATCAATTTGTTATTATGCTTGGGACTACGAATAGTCACTATAATTCATATTAGGGGTGTTTAGGAATGTTATTACTAGTAACTTATAAATTATGAATTATAACAGAAGTTGTTAGTATTTGGTAAATATTGTAACCTGTAATTAAAATTAAAAAAAAATAGTTAAAAATTATAGCATAAGTTGTGGGTATTTAAAAAATATCGTAACTTATAACTAACATCAGTAACAGAAAGTTAAAAACTAGTAACAAAAGTTTAGCTAAACACCCTCATTATTTGGCAAAATTAGATACAAGGTACATATTCTCAAATTAATCCCACACTTGCTTGGCAATTACATATTTTGATAAATTCATGCCAATATTGAACTTCACATAGTTGTGAAACTAAATAAGTATTTGTGCATTCTCCATCTCCAAATTAAAACAGATAAATCATACCCCTCAATATTAAGATTTGTAGGTCAGATGGAGGTTCATGAATCAAGGGAGAGAAGGGTCAGGGAGGTTGTGAACCTTGTTAGTCATTGTCCGTGGTCAAGAAGGTTGCGTCAGTGGTCGATGATGGTTGAGGAAGCATCACCGATGATTGTAGGATGAAGAAAAAGGTTCGATGAGCTAGGGTTTTATGCGAACCAAGGAAAAGATGAGTTTGCAAAGGTCTCGGTGGTTCGTCAGTAGCCGTTGACGATGCTAAGGTTCTAATCGTAGCTCTGATACCATAATAGTAAATAAGAAAGATAATTGTTATTGCAAAGAAGAGAAAAAAACTTAAACCCTAACAATAGAATACATTTTATATATATATATAAAGAAAAAAATTTTAAAAATCCTAATAATGCTAAAAAGACTAAACTATCCATTAGTTATATGCAAAATAACAAAAAAGTACTCTCACAAAAGCTTGTGGTTTTATGTTTCCCATTATATTGATTACTTATTCCTTCCTATAGAACCAAACTCTTCTATGCAAGTTTATTTGTTACAACTTCTGTTTTTTTTGTTTATGAAGCAAAAACAACTTTAAAAGGTTTAAAAGCTAATTTTTAAAACGGTTCATTTTGATATTTTTACTTTTGCTTTTCATTTATTATTTTACCATAGATTAGGTTGCAATAAAGAAAAACTTATGGAGCTACACTATTTCTCTTCCAACTTGAAAGGGCTACCGTAAAAAGATTGGTTAAATAATTAATTTGTTAGTGCATATCGTCTGAATAACGAATTTTTAATATTTTAGAATCATCTTTGTAGAAAAATGATGAAATTGCTTAGTAATAATAACAGTTAATCTTTTACATTAATTCTTTCATGGAAGAAGGGTCATTAATCAGCAACCATGAGTGGGAGTGGCAGAGGAGATCAGTAGGGCTAACCCACCAAGGTTTCAAAACAGTGTAACCCATCAAACTGCGGTGCCAACTTCGGCACCTGTTGACTTGTGATCTTCACTTCTTTTCCACCTTTGGCCGCCCAAGTCGCCATAGACGCCGGCAGTCCACCACCACCACCTAGTTCCTGTGTATGCTTCAATAAAACTAAGGCAGTGTTTGTTTCGAAAGATTAAGAAATGAGGGCTCGAAGTAAGAAACTAAAGTGGTCCACTAAATTGTTTTTTTCCTTTTATATAATATGAGTCCGACATTTGTACGGTAAGATTCGAACTAATAGTTTGTTGTGGGGTTAATAATACGATGTCTTACTTAGTATTATTAACATCAGAATCTGAATTTTTATTTCTTTTTATATAATAATTTAAAATAATTTTAATTATAACTTTTATTTTATTTTTTATTCTACATAAATTAAATGAATCAAATTTTTTAATGTATACATAATTTTAGGATGCAATTTCTCTCCGATCTTTACGGGAACTAGACCATTCCAATTTGGTTCATTTTGAATGAACTCACTTTAATAATTTAAACTATTCATTTTATTATTCTCAATGTGTAGAATAGCAATGAAAAAAATCAAAATTAATCAAATATAGTTAATTATTTGAACAAACTATATTTGTGTTTAAAAAATTAACGGCGAAGCCTAAACATTGTTTTGTAAAAATAAAAATATAATTTTTTTATACATTTAACGATATTCAATTAATTTAATTTTTTAACTAAATAATCTATATATTAAAAACAATAGAATAAATGACTCAAATTATTAAAATGAGCCCGTTTTCACCCCCAAATAGACAAAACTACAGATTCAATCCAATAAAAGATTGGAAACAAGCACCTTCCTATTATTAATGCACTGTCCTATTCAATTCTATTCGAAATAACAAACCACCCCTAAGATTATGATTTGAAATGAAACGATTCTGTAGAAAGATGGAGAAGATAGAGAGTAGAGACGGCGGAGTAAAGCAAAGACGTTTACCTTCGCGGCGGAATGAATTTTGCTGAAGATATAAATTCCAACTGCAACAGCAATAGCCGGTGGTGTGACATGAAGAGCGCCCATTACTATTATTCAGAGCAGAGCTTCCTCGGAGGAAGATGGTTTTTACTATTATTCAGAGCCTGAGCTTCCTTGGAGGAAGATGGCTTTTTATGTACAAAAGCGAGAAAGAAAGGGATAGGGATTAAGGAAGGCAGAGGAATATCGGATATCTTGTTAGCGAAGGGAGGTAAAGAATGATAGGGAAAGAAGTAAAGTAACGAAAAATAAAGAGTAGCAGTTGAAAGGATTTAAGGAGCCTGATACGCAAGACTTCAAAAGTAATTCACGGGAGGATCCGGACCATCCGGTATCCAAAATCTGGGGTGTCCGCGGGTTCAGATGGGTGGGTTGGAATGGGGTTGGGTTGGAAGGGTAGAGGAAAGAATTTTAATTAACTTATTTTTTTTAGAGTGATCGTATTGTTAATTCACTGTCAACTCATTAATTATCAAAAGTAATAGATTAGATGATATTTTTTAATAGTTTTAATATGCAGTTTAGTGAGTTAAAAAATTGTAAAATTTTAAAAAAATTTCTTAAAATTTGTTTATAAAAAGTACAAAACTTATTACAAATTTTTTATAAAAAAAAACTATATTAGCACATCAAGCAAAAAATCAACTAAAAATAATTATAGTAATTTAATAATAATAATAGCATAATTAAATATTTCTAATAATAATATTTACACATTGCATACTTAATAAAAAAATATTCACAATATATAAAATAGTAATTAAAATTATAAATATTTTAATTTATTCTTTATAAAATACTTATGTAAATATAAATATGTATATAAAATTAAAATTCGTCATATGTAAAAATACAATAACTAATATATATTACAAACGAATTGAGTTGGACTGATAGCAAATTGAATAAATATAACTCCTAATTAATTTATTTTTTTTATTTTTTTAATTCAATTCACTCACTCACATAAATTGTATAAATTAAATTGAATTGAGTTAAATTATCAAATTAAAACTATTTAATTGGTTATTTGCACACTTTCCTTTCCGGCATGTCAATGCGTCCTATTCAAATGCACTTTGGAGTACGGTTACTCAATATTATCATATGTTTCGAGATGCTGTCAGTTGTCACTAGTATATTTTCTTCCAAACAAGTAATATTAGGTATGATAAAAATTAAAATTTAATTAAAAAAATTCTCATAATTAGTAAAAAGTAAATTAATTTTTTAAAAAATGAATATTGCTTTTTAGAGGTAAAAAATTTTGGATAAATTTCACTGACCACCTCTAAGATTTCTCACAAAAATAGAAACTCTAATGTGGTTTCAAAAATGACACTAACATTCCTTCAAGATTAATTTTAACATCACATACACCCAACCGTTAAGATTTTTAACAAAAACCACGTATCCCACCACAAAATCGTCCTCAAAACCACAATCGCCCTAAAACCACCCATCCAATCGAAAATCAGCTCCCAAACCACCATAACCTCAAAACCACCGCAGACCCCCACACCTTCAGCGCTGCCGCCCACCCCGCCACAGCCGTCGCCGCCCACCCCCTCTCTACCCTCTCTCTCTCTCTGTTATATCATCCTCATCTCTCTCTGTTATATATATAACAGAGACCGCCTCCCTCCCCAAATGACCGGTGCAACCACTGATCACCCACACCCGCCGCCGATCGCCCCACACACCGCCGGCAAAAAAGAGAAAGAGAGACGACAGAGAGAGGGAGGGAGAGAGATAGGGAAGAGAACAGCGATCGATCGCCGACTGCCCCACACACCGCCCACACCCCAGACCGACCACCGACCGCCTCCCTCACCGCCGTCACCGTCGACCCTAGACTGAGAGAGAAACGGTAGAGAGAGAGAGAGAGAGAGAGAGAGAGAGGGGGGCAAAGAGCATAGAGCAGAGAGATGGATGGTGGTGGCGGGGTCGGCGGCAACGGCGGTGTGGTGGTCGGCGGTGACGGAGGCGGACAGCGGCGCTGAGGGTGTGGGGGTCGGCGGTAGTTTTGAGGTTATGGTGGTTTGGGGGTGGTTTTCAGTTGGGTGGGTTTGTGAGTTATTTTCGATTTTGGGTGATTTTTGGGGTGATTTTTGGGTAAGAGTGGTTTTATGGTGATTTTGTGGTAGGATAAGTGGTTTCCGTTAATAATCTTAACGGTTTGATGAATTTAAATTTGATTGGCTTGTGTTTTAATGTATGATTTACTTCTGGAGCTGTGATGATTTTGTTTGGATTTGCTTGTTCTAATGTACAATTTTTATTTTTAATTTTTAATCTAAATTAATGGACATAAATTTTAATATTTAAAATTATAAATTTATAATTTTAAATGGGACGCGGTATATTACCAATAACGATACGTACTGTACCAATAAAAAAATTAGTATATTGTTCGGTACGATATTTAGAACTTTAAAATAGAGTCATTTACTTAGATTATTTTTTAGTGAACTTTAAAATATTTGAAGTAAAATATTTTAATCAAAAGGTAAAAAAATTTCAAAAACTTGAAAGTTCAAAAATTAACTCATTGACCATTTAAAATTGGCTCCCGAAATATAAAAATACTTTAAATTTGTATTTTTCTTATAATTTTCGTTACTTTCGAAATTTCAAAAAAAAATCATGAAATAAAATAAATAATTAGACAATAAGTTAACTAAAATAATTAAACTAAACAAACAAATCCCCTCAACAGTGTTCATCTTCAACCCTGGAGAACCTTTTGTTTTGGTTTTTTTTTTTCATTACTTCTCTCTAGTAATCGATTAATTTATCCTTGAAATTGATCAAAATAAAAAAAAATAAATTGATCTAATCAGGATTACACACTCAACTAATCGGATCGTATTCTTGACAAGTTAAAAATAAGATCAAAAATTAATTTTTATTATCATATTAACTCTCATTTTTATTTTATTTTTTCCTACATTAAAATACTTAAAACATAACTCTAAAAACTTTAACTCTAAGAATTTATTTCTTAAATACTTATTTTAGTTAAAAGCTTGGTTTAATTTAACTAAAAATCATAAAAATGTGAATAAAAATCTTGTATTCAAATAACATTTTAAATATTCTAATTTTTATAAAAATCTTGAGATTTTGTTTAAAATGTATTTTTTTCATAAAATTCTATTAATCACTTTTTATAACTATATTTTTCATAAAAGAGCATCTTTTATACTTTAATTCACAAAATAATTTATAATTAACCAAACAATTCTCTAATGATAAAAATACCAAACAATTAAATTCAAAACACCCCCCAAAATTAAACTTTCAAAAAACACACGCACACACAAACACACTCACAATGTCTAATTAATTTGATATTTTTTTAATAAATAAAAGTACACTTTTTTTATTTATTTTTTTAATAAATAAAAGTATATATCTTTTAATTTGATATCTTTTTAATAAATCAACTTCCCAACAAATTTTATAAGATTAATTATTTATATCATCAAAATAAAATACTATAAGTATTATAAAAAAATAAAAATATCTCTATTTCTATTTACTAGCAGTACCAACTACATATAATTGTTAATATTAAATATATAAAATAGTAAGAATGTCAACTTTGAACAAAAAAGTAAAAAAACTAACTTTTTACCCAAATAACCAACTTAAAAACGTGATTAAAAAATGCAAAAAATATAAATATAAATATAAATAAAAATTTTAATGTCAATTTATTTGTTAAAAACGCAAAAGAAAAAAAAATAACTTTTAAGTTAGTTATTAATAGGAAATATCTCAGTTTTTATTAAAATGCGGTTAAAAAATATAAATAAAACTTTTAATATCAATTTATCATCCGTATAAGATGATATGTATTTTTTTTATCTCAGTTTTTAAAAATTTGAGACATTTTTTATTACACCGCACATCTAGTATCGTACCGAACAGTATATTAATTTTTTTATTTGTACAGTACGTATCGTTGTCAGTAATATTCTGTGTCCCGTTTAAATTATAAATTTATAACTTTAACTATTAAAATTTGTGCCTATTAATTTAGATTAAAAATTAAAATTAAAAATTATATATTAGAACAAGCAAACTCAAGCAAAATCATTACAGCTTCGGTAAGAAATCGTACATTAGAATATAAGCCAACTAATTTTTAAAAATATTTTTTGCTATTTAAAAATTTCAAATTTAAAAAGAAAACCCTTTAACAAATATTTTTTTTTGAATATTTTTTAAAAAATAAATAAATAAATAAATAAAGTGAAACAAAGAAAATAAAATTAAAAAAATTGTTTTTAGTTGAAAAACAGTAAAAACTGTGAGAGAGAGAGAGAGAGAGAGAGAAGAGAGAGAATGAGGAAAATTGAAAAAATTAAAAAAAAATTAACAGAATTAAGACAAAATTACTTACCTAAGAGGTCAGTAAAATTTTAAAAATTACATAAATAATATTTATTTTTATCAAAAACTAGAGAGGTGATCGGTGTAATTTACTCAACTTATATTTTTGTCCCGTCAATCACCCAATTGGTATCATTGACAAGACAGAAATAATAAATTAACAAGGAAATATTACATTCATTGACAAAATAACTTTCAATACAAATATATTTCTTATTCAAAATGTAAAATTTTAGAATATTTAAATTAAATTTTTATTACTTTTAAAATATATTAATATTTTTTATTCATAATTTATTTACTACTACTACCAACTATATATTATTGTTAATATTAAATATATAAAATGATAAAAATATCAATTTTAAACAAAAAATAAAAAAATTAACTTTTTATTCAAACAACTAATTTAAAAAAAAACTAATTTAAAAGCTAAATTATCAAATAATTTATTTTAAATTTAATTTAATTTTTAAACTAATAATATAAAATAAAATAATTATCTTTTAAACTAATTATTAATCTGCCCAAACCGAGTATATAAAGTTCGGGGAGCGAATTGTCGAACACGGTAAAAGTTCTGCAACGCGTAATGCAACGAAACTTTCACTAATTGACGAGTTCCATAACGGAGTGAAAGCCTTGTCAAGGAGACGAGTGTGGAATATTTTTATTGTAAAAGAAATATTAAAAAGTAATTTATGCAATAAATATAATTATAAGATAAATTATAAAAAAACATATTAGTTATGCATTTTTAGAATTTTAAAAATAATGAGATTTTAAAATTAAAAAAATAACAAAGAGGAAAAAATAGTAGGTGATTATGTAACTATTTTCATAAAATTTTAAAAATTTATAATATAATAAGCGAATATTTGAAACAAAAATTACGATTAACTTCGAGAGATCAAGTTAAATTACATACTTTTAATAGTAGCATAGATTAGAGAACGCATCTAGAAATTTCAAAAAAAATCCCCTATTTGGGGTAGAGACATAGATAGTTTACCAAGAAGCATATAGTTACTTTTTTTGAATTTAAATCATATTATTTGGTAATTTTTACTTTTTTTTTTTCAAAAAATATTCACATTTTAAATTATATAAATATTTTAAAATAAAATAACTATAATATTATAGTTATTAAAATGTGAATATTTTAATATCTCTTCACAAGTTAAAATGTCTTTTACAATATCTCTTCACAAGTTAAAATTTAATTGAACCAAAAAAAAAACTATAAACTTTAACTAAGTGTATATGCACAATCAGGATACAAAATAACAATTTATGAGCATAATAACTCAAGAAATATAATAAATAAAATTTTCTATGATTCAGGACTTACTTATTGTAATGAATAAAAATCAGAATCAATTGAATACTGACTCTTTTTTATTAACAAGTTGACTTGATCTTGTCATAGTTCAAATAACAAATAAAAATAAAATAATTTAGAAATTATGGCAACATATAGAAATTAAAATATCAAGGCAACTCAATTCCTAATTAAGAAAACAAAAATATTTAAAAAATAAATTAAAGAATTCATAAATACTATTAACAGGCTAAAAATAGGTCATTCCCTTTTATGAGACTATGAGAGATTTGTAAAAATAAATAGGCATTTCTCTTTCATATGGGGAGAAAAATAGGTGGGAAACAAAATAAAAGGGACAACAATTTAATCTAGGGACGAAAAGATTTTAAATTTTTAAATTTTAAATAAAAATAAAAATTAAATTTAGGATTAATTGAGTTTTAATCCCGTTTTTTAAGAATGTAGGAGTTTTAGTCCCACAGCTTTTTTTGTATTAAATTTAGTTCTTTTTTTAAAATTTTATGATATTTGGGATCATTATGTCATTTTAACCGGTTGTATTGTTTGGGAATTATTTCCTTAATTTTAGGAAGCATTATTCCAATTTCTTGTATTTTAATTTCTTAATTGTAGGAACAATCATACCATTTCCAACCGGTTATATTATTTGTATTTGAATTCCTTGACTTATCAAGTTGTATATAGGATATATAACACTTTTCTTTTTTGTAGGCGCCAATTACCAAAAGATTTAGTAGTTGAATTTGAATTCCTATTTACAATTACGATGATTAAGAGATTATTTTCATAGTGGGATTATATTCCATTTTGCATTCATGAGATTTAATTATCTATTGATTTTTGGACGAGTTGCCTGGGTTGGGATTATATTGGGACAGATTTTTGTACGAGTTTTCTGGGTTTTGATTTTTGGACGAATTTCAATTCGCACTTGCTGGTTTGTTTATTTTGCTGAAAATATTCGACATGTGTTGATTTTGAAGGTTCTTTCGTTATTTTCTTGTATGTACATGTTGTTTTGTTTTGTTTTGATTTCACTTTTTTGTTTTGAAAATATTTTAATATTATCAATTTTTCATCATTTTTATTTCGGTTAATGGAAATAAAATATGTATTTCTCAGATGAATTAGTATGTATGTATTCAAAGTAGTTTATATTTTTTTTTATTTGTTAGTTTTTAGGTTTTGTGGTTCCATGTATTCAATGTAGTTCATGTGTTCTATTTTGAAAATTTTATTTTATGTTTGATTTCACGAATTTGGAAATGAGAAAATAGCAAGGTGAAAATGAAATTTATTGAAAAAATTACTCTGATACATTTATCAGTTGATGCGGTAGTTCGATTTTCTGTAATTAAATTGAGAATGATACATTTATCAGTTGACGCAACAGTTCATTTTTGTGAATTAATTTTGAAATGATACATTATCAGTTGACAAAACAGTTCGATTTCCAAAATTAAACTTGGAATGATACATTTATCAGTTGACGCAACAGTGAAATTTTATAATTTCAAGTAAAATGATAAATGTATCAATTGTAACAACAGTGCAATTTTCAGAATACATATTTAACTGATACAATTATCAGTTCAAATAACAGTGCACTTTCTTGTCTGTATTCTACTGATACATTTATCAGTTATACCAATAGTGATACGTTGAAACAACAGTGCAATTTTCAGAATATATTTCATGATTTAATATTTTATTTTTGCGACATCGATGATGAAGAAGACGACAACGGAGGATGAGGATGACAATAGAGTTAAGATGGTGATTATGGCGGAAAATTTTGAAGAGAGATATTTTGAAAGATTTTAGGAGAGATTTATGTGATAGAATTTTTTATTCTTGATTAGGAAGGGATTTGGTCAAAAAAAAAATTTAAAAATATGATTTAAGGGTATTTTAATAAATTAAAATTGAGATGGAACTAATCCTATTAGAAAAAATTGAATAGAATTAAAACTAATTTTACTACAAAAATAAAAAAAAAACAAAAATAAAAACACCTAACTCTAAATTTCTCTAAAATAAATGCCACCATTTATTAACAACAACGCATATGGTACAGTATACAATGAAATTAATCAAAACGTGAACCAGAAAATAACCATATAAGTCTATAGATTTAAACCCAAAACAAAAATAGAAAAAAATCCAATACATATAGATGTATATATATATATATATATATATATATCACCTATATAAAGTATAAACACAATACTGAATGACGGGAAAAAAAAAAAAAAAAAAGAGTACAAGAATAACATCCGCCGATCAGAGAAGAACAATAGCCAAGTGGTTGATCGATCAGAAACCGACGAGGCACTACCAACGAAGACCACACCGGGTAGTTTCAAATCTTCCCGACGCATTTCCATTCGAATCCAACGGCACCTTCAAGTCGCACTCAATCTTCGGCTTAAACTTTTTCGTCTTCACCGCCCTCAACTTAAACCTAACGCGAAGATACAGCTTTATATCGATCCCGTAGATCCCCGAACTCGTATCTGAATTGTAATCGGAAAGCTCCGAGTTCTGGAGGACCACCATGTTCTGGCCGTTGAACGCGAGGTTGAGGTCGGTGGTTGTCTTGTGACCCTGGTAAAACGACGGCAGCTCGTCGGCGGCGAATCGCTGGCCGCCGTAGAACGCCCTGGCCTCGAAGCGGTCGTAGTAGATGGCGATGTATTTGTTGGGGTTTCGGATGGTGAGGTTGAGGGAGAGATCGTAGAGGAGGGTGTTTGTGGTGGTGTTGAGGTTGAACTGGGTGAGTTCGGCGGCGGTGACGTGGAACTTGACCTTGTTGGGGCGGAGGACCAGCCAGAAGACGAGGATGGCGAGGCCGATCAGCACCGCGAGGGTGAAGATGATTTTGAAGATGAGGTTGAAGAGGCAGCCGCAGAGGCAGCCGCAGCAGTCGCAGCCGTCGCCGCGGCCGGGGCGGTGGTAGGTTTTTCCCGGCGGGATGGAGGGACCATAGTAGGCCCCGTTCAAGTGTGTATCAGCCATAGAAGATGAACGCAGACGATTCAAAGAAAATATCTATATATTTGAATCATTGATATGTGTATATATATATATAGAGAGAGAGAGAGAGAGAGAGAGAGAGAGAGAGAGAGAAGGAAAGAGAGCGCGACAAAGAGAGGATGGATGTTTCGGTTGGAGTGGAAAGGGTGGGTAGGGGACTGGGTATACGACGCGTTTATATTTCATAAAGGCCCAACAATTGGCGTTTATAAGTCTGGGAGTAATAATTTGTTCTGATTATTAATTTATTGTATAGTTTAATTTAATATTTATTTATATAAAAAAAATTTGAATTAATTATTTATAATTTATTCTGATTATTAATTTATTGTATAGTTTAATTTAATATTTATTTATATAAATAATTTTGAATTCATTATTTAGAAAAATTATTAATTTGTCAAATGAAGGATAGCTTAGTAAGGAAATGAAGTATGAGATTAGAAAAGATTGAATTAAAAATTAAATTTTAAAATTTTAAAAAATATTAAAAAATATTAAAATAAATAGCATAAAATTTAACTTATTAATTTATTTAAATTAATCTTAAAATAAATTAATTTAATACATAAGTAATATTAAAAATTGATCATTATAATCATATCAAACGTTATTCAATCTCATTCAAATCAAATATGAGTTTACTTAATCTGTTATTTAATCATATTCAATTCAAACACAAAAAAAATTAATCTCACTTAATTACTAATTTCATCTCACTATAAATCTCATCCAATCTATACCGATTATCAAACGAGCCCAAATAGTAAGACCTGATTGCTAACGATTATGTTTACCGGTTTTAATTTTTAATTATATATTTTTTTATAAATTGTAAATAAAAGCGTGTTTAATATTTTTTTTTGTTTTTAAAAAATCATAAATATTTTTAAAATTTTACTAAATTTTTGTAAACAAAAAAAATGTATTTTTATTTGTTTTGTAATAAATTTTTATTTTATTTTTTTTCGTCTATCACCTCCAACTACCACTTTCGGCCACCACCTCCGACCATCACTTCCGACCATTACTTTCGACCACCTTCTCCGACCACTACCTCTAACCACTACTTTCGACTACCACATATGGTTAATGTCGTCGACCACCTCCCTCAACTACAGCCTTCGACTAACCTATCCGGCCACCCCCACTGGCTACAACATATGGCTAATGCCTCTAACCTCCTCTTTCAATACCACATACGGCCATCGTATTCGACCATCACCTCTAACCACCATCGTATACCACTACTTTTAGTCACCACATTTGACTACCACATACGGCTAATTTCTCCAACCACCATAGACGACTACTGCCTCTAACTACCGCCTCCAACCACCGTATGTGAAAAATGTATGTGAAAAATATTTACCTCAAATTCTCTTATTCTTATTTGTTATGAGAATGATCAAATGTGACAAAAATTAGGTTAAAGTTCCGAATGTACATTTTAAAATTAATTTACGAGTTAATTTTTTGTAAGTCAAATTCTCTCATTCTTATTTTTATTTATTTTTATATTTTTTGAATTTTTTTTAATATTTTGGTTAAAAAAGTTATTTTTTGGTTAATCATACTAAGAAAAATAAAAAAAATAAAAAAATAAGTAAATTAAATAATTAAATAAATTATTTTTTTAAAAAAAAGCTATTATGTCAAACAAGGCATAGAAGACGTAACCGAACGACACTGGCGCGTATTGACGGAGAAACGCGGCTGCAGCGTTCACCTGAATTTGTTGACTTTTGAGAAGGCGTGCCTCTTCCACATTCAGCAAGTGGTATTTGGGAGTTCGAAATTTTATATGTTAAGTTAATGCGGTATTTTTATTTAATATGATAATAATAAATTTTATAATAAAGATATGATAATTTGTATTTATTAGGTAGTTAGAAAAAAAAAATTTATATTATATAAATTATAATTATTTATTTGCTAAAAATACTACGTAACATCGCTTACACGATACTTTAAAAATATTTTATAATTTTTTGATATTTGGCTACGTTGACATTTGGAGTTTTTGGACCGTTGAGTGTCTCAATTTTTTTTTTAAAATAGTCAAGTTATGAATTTTGAGTATAATTGCTATGCGACTTTAACTTGACTAATATATATTTAATTTTATAGATGTTTATATTTATTATGAGTTAGTTAGATTGCTTATTATTTTGATATTTTTATGTAAAAATTATGTAATTTGAGTTTATGTATAATTTAATTGATAAATTTATTATTTTTTGAGCTTTAAATTTATTAAAAATAACTATTTTAATTTTAAAAACATATAATTGGCCAAAAAACATAACAAAGTTAACAAGAAATCCAAAAAAAATAAATCTATATCGTCAAAATTAAATTGCATCCATCAACTCACGTAGACCTAAAACTACCGAACCCATTAATCTGTTATAGGCGACAAAATTAAAAACTTAATACATATTATTGTGTGAAGAGTTAAAGCTCAACTCGACTCAACTTGACCTATGAACTAAAACTAGCCTTTGAGCAAAGTCACCAAAACAATAACTTTGAGTTTCCAATTTTTTACCAAAACTTAGAGCCCTCAATTTTATCTTATCTTTTATTATTTGTATTATTCTTTTAATTAGTAGTTATTTTTAAATGGTTGAAAGATTAAATTCTATAATTTATATTTTATTATTATATGTATTTATTGTATGTATAAACCCTTTGCTGAACAACTTTTTTCCCAATTTTCTGTTTGCTCTATTTTTTGTTAAAAGTTTATACAAAAAAATACATAACTTGTGTAAATTAAATATTGTTGAATGGTAAAACAACAAAACAATAATTTAATTCATTAAAACTTTTATAATAATCTTTTAAAAAACTACTATATGTATAAAAAAATTGTAGAACCATTTTCTTATCGTCCATTCCGTACCCCAATTCTTTTAGAATCGGCCCTGCCACGAACATCCCTAGTCAACGACTTTGGCACCTCCTTTATCAAATTTTATTCACAAGCAATCAGACTTAAGTTTTCGTTACGTCGTCGATTCCAATGCCGGGATGGTCCCATTCTAACGTGTTTTTTTTTTTTTGAAATATCTAATATTAGATAGGTTATAGTTGTTGGGAGATAAACTTAACGCCAAAATAAATACATGCTCGGAGATCAAAAAAATACATTTTTATTAAACTTTTAACAATTTACAATAATCTGAAATTACATAAAATAAAATAACAGGAATAACATAAATGAAATTTACAAACCGAGTCATGCAATCGCAGTTTCCTTAAAAATGATTCGTCGTCTACCGAGGGTGTTGTAGGTATTCCACCGACGTCATTCTCCCAGGATAAAACGGCTCCACGATCTACGGAACACCACCAAGGATCGACTACGAACGTTATCCGTCTGTCTTTCTCTCTCTTGCAGCTTGCTCCGTAACCTATGAACTGTATATCTTCTTTCTCACTTTCTGTTTCTCACCGTCTGTCTGCTTTCTGTCTGTTTTTAGTAATTCTGTGTTTTTCCTTCTATCTCTGTCTATGTAGGATGACCCTTATATAGCCTCTTCAAGAAGGAGATGGGTTACAAAAAATTCAATTGCCACTTATGGCTATTGAATTCCATGCTGACCTTCTGAGCTCCTGGCTCTGTCTCTTCCTCTTTCTCTTCTGAGACTCTGTCTCTTCCTCTTCTCTGAGTGAATACATAATATCTGGTCCTTTCATTATGGAGGGTTTTCCATGGAAATCAATAGCCACTCATGGTTATTGGTTTCTAAGCTTCAATTGCAATTGAATAGCCAATTCAATTGTAATTGATTTTGCTATTGAAATCTGGACTTCAATAGCTAATGAAATTCACAGATTCCAACAATAATTTAGAACTATTTTAGTATTTTTTTAAAAACTTGAATGGAAAATTTGAGTAGAATTTTCTATCCTAATAATTATATGTTCATCTTTTTTAATATATTAAAGACCATTAAATTATGTACAAATCTCAAAAATCGTGAATCTCAAAATATATATAATAATTTTTAATATATTAAAACATAAAGATATTTTTCGAAAAATACTGTGATCATTTACAGGGATATTTGAGAAGAAAGTTTTGCATTAGGTAACAAGTGATCACAAAAATAGTTCATAGGGAACACGTGATTAAGGGCATAACTATATAGTAGCCAACACGTGATTAAGTGATCACAAAAATAGTTCATTCCTCTAACACTAGCTTTTTTGTATCTACTTTGATAATAAAATTATTAGTGCCTGACTAATATCTCAAATGTCACCACAATCAGAGTCTTTGACTTTCTTTCTTACTAAGTTTTCGAACTTAGCTCTCTGGTCTTTTTCAAATTATTTTATAAAAATTTAAAAAATTAAATCAAAATTTTAAAATGATCCCAAATTTATTTTTCTCGAAAAAATTGTTTTTCTCAGCCCCTCTCAAATAGAAAATTTGGTTCGATCTATCTTGAAGCCTTTACAATATATACATATATATATATATATATATATATATACCCCTTTGTTCTTTCCAAGTTTCACTAAAATATACAGGCCAATAATTAACTAGTTCAAAGCCTTGCTAACGTTCCTGGTTCTTCTCTTTGTGCAATAAATTTGATTAGAAGCAATCAAATTGCTCAAATGTTGGCCTATTCAAAGGTGTTTTTTATTTTATTTTATTGTTCTTTGGTTGAAATATGGACCTCCCCCTCCCATGGATTAAGTCAAGAAATTTAGGGGGGAAAAAAAGAGTTTTGTTAATGTACATTTTGCGATATTTTTTTTAATGAAACTTGAAAACAACAAAGATTGAAATATAGAGGTTGTAAAGGCTTCAACACAGTTTATCCAATCTAGGGAGAGAGCCAGAATTTGTATTTGAGAGGGGCTGAGGAAAAAAGAAATTTGTCGAAAAAAATAATTTTTGGACAATTTTAAAAACGAGAAATTGGTGAATAATTTAATTTATAAGTGGTTTGCTATTTTTGATTTAGTATAAGATTTTTTAATAAGTAGCATCCATCCTTATAAAAGTTTAAACGTGCAAGGTACTCTATTGATACGTATTAAATTTTTAGAGACAAAAATGTCGTAGAACACAGATAAATTTATCTGTACAGATAGATAGATAAACAAATTTATCCTAAACACATACAGATAAATTTATCTGTTTGCATTATTTAATTAGATATGCAATCAGATAAATTTATCTGTCTTATTGTAAACACGTATAAAGAATATAGATAAATTTATCTGTCTTATTAAAAGTACGTATAAAAAACACAAATAAATTTATTTTTTTGTATTATTTCTGTTGATATGCAAACAGATAAATTTATTTAATTACATATTAAACAGATGAATATCAAACAGATAAATTTATCTGTTTGATTGGTATTTTCGAAAGAAATCACGCAGTTGAATTTTACGCGTTAAAACTTAATTTTTTAGACATTTAGCTGAAATTTCCATATAGAAACTGAGTTTTTGGAAAATGAAAGGCTAAGTTCGAGAAATTAGTGAGAAAGAAAAGCTGTAAACTACAATAGTGGTGCCATTAACACTCCGTTTGTTTTGATATAAAATATTTTTAGATAAAATATTTTATTTATTTATCATTGTTTAGTTATTAATACCTATGTAAAATATTTTTTTTAGTAAAATATTTTATCTCATTGAACTAAATTTGACTTACAAAAAATTAACTCATAAGTTAATTTTAAAATTGTACATTCGCACACTTTCACCTAATTTTTCTCATATTTTATTATTCTCATAACAAATAAAAATGTGTGAAAAGAATATGATATGAGAATGAGAGAATAAGAGAATAACATGGATACAGAGTTAAACACCATATATGGTGGAGATGTTTTTGATTTTTTTTATTTAAAATATTTTTTAAATGTTAATTAAATACTAAAAAATGCAAATAAAAAAATTTATTTTTTAAAAATTATTTTATATATAAAATATTTTTTAAGATAAAATATTTTATATTAAAACAAATAAAACTTAAAATATTAGTAGGCAACAATAATGTTATTATCAAAAGAACTGGCGTTGGAAGTCACGAACCATCTGCTATTTTCATTTGATGTGATACTTTTTAAAGTACAAATTGTGATCGACCTTATGCATTATACTAATTGCTATATTTAATAAGCCATACATAATATATAATTTATACATACTCTTGGGAGAATAACTAATGCCAAAATAAAATACATATTCAGAGATTCAGAAAATATATTTTTATTTACTTTTAACAAATTACAATAATTTAAAAATATAAAAAATTAAAATAACAGAAATAACATAAATGGAATGAATGAAATTTGCAAACCGAGTCCTGCAATCGCAGTTTTCTTAAGAATGATTCGCCGCCTACCGAGGGTGTTGTACGTATTCCACCGGCGTCACTCTCCCAGGATAAAACGGCTCCACGATCTCTGAAACACCACCAATGATCGGCTACGAACGCTCTTCGTCTGTCTTTCTCTCCCTGCAGCTTGCTCCATAACCTGATAACTGTATCTCTTCTTTCTCACCTTCTGTCTCTCACCGTCTGTCTGCTTTTTGTCTGTTTTCAGTAGTTCTGTATTTTTTCTTTTTTCTCTGTCTCTGTAGAATGACCCTTATATAGCCTCTTCAAGAAAGAGAGAGGTTACAGAGAATTCAATTGCCACTTATGGCTATTGAATTCCAGGCTGACATTCTGAACTCCTGTCTCTGTCTCTTCCTCTTCTCTGTCTCTTTCTCTTCCTATTCTGAAACTCTGTCTCTTCTTCTTTTCTGAGTGAAGACATAATATCTGGCCCTTTCATTATGGATGATTTTTCATGAAAATCAATAGCCACTAATGGCTATTGATTTTCAGGCTTCAATTGCAATTGAATGGCCAATTCAATTGTAATTGATTCTGCTATTGAAATCTGGACTTCAATGGCCAATGAAATTCACAGATTCCAACACATACAAGGTGCCACCTAAGACGATATTCAAGTTTAATTATTTGTTGTACATAAAACAATAGGAAATAAGCTTCATAGACTTTGGTTTTATTTAAAAATAATTTATAATTTTTTTTAAAAAAAAATAGGGTGGGGGACGGCCTGCCAGGAGAATTTTCTGGGTGCCGGCTTGGTACCAGAAATAATGTCTGTACTTTGTATGATTTTTTTAATTTGTAGTTATTTTTAAATAGTTAAATAATTAAATATTTAATTAATTTTTTATGTTATTTTTTTGATTTGTAAAATTTTATAATCATGCATCTTAAAAAGTATATGTCTGAATGAGAAAAAATAAAAAATAGAAGAACTAATTCAATCTCTTAAAAAGTATATGTTTGAATGAAAAAAAATAAAAAATAAAAAAATAAAAAAATAAAAAATAGAAGAACTAATTCAATCTCAAGTGAAATCTCTTGATAAGTTTTTAGTGATAAAAAACTGATAAAAAATTCGAATTTGGTTGAAGATTTAGTGAATGAAGAATATAAACATTTGAGAAATAAAAAAAATATAGATTTAGTTAATAAAATCCTAGACGATAACCAATGTACGGATGAAAGTAATAATGAAGATAGTATTGATGGAAATTAAAATGCCGGATTTAGTTCAGAATAGCATTGCTGTTGATTCAATTTTTTTTTGTTTTGGTATTATTATTTTTTATTTTTTTTTAAAATTATTTTAGTTGTAAATTGAATATTATTGAATTGTGAAACAACAAGATAAAAATTAATTCATTAAAACTTTTGTAATGGTTTTTTTTCTTAAAATTACTATGTACAAAAAATTACAAGAGCTCTATTTTATACGTCCGCTTTGAACTTCAAATCACTCGGGATCGGCCCTGGTGCAAGACTGGTACCAAATCGGCACGCAAAAATTTCTCGCATACTAGCCACTATGTACTTCCGTATGTGTTTGTGTCTATTTATGAATTATTTTGTAATCAGTTGTTACCGAAAGCACAACTTTCTTCTCAAATGTTTTAACAAATGATGGCATAATTTTCAAAACATGTTTTTCGGTTGTCATTAATGTCTTAAAAACGGTTAGATTTATCTCTAAATTTAAATGTTTCGAGATATCTCACATGATTTTTTTTTTGATAACAAGGGGGAGTAGGGTGGCGGGATTCAAACCCCGATTGGATGAGAGTCATTTAGAGCGCCGATCACTTGGGTTAAGAATTTTCTCTATTTCTCACCTGATTCAACTGTGTTTAATTTATAAAAACGAATTAACACAACAATTTTTAAACAAATAATTCGTACTCAAAAACTTGTACTAAAATGATTCTAAACTTCAAAAAAAACTTGTACTAAAAAAAAAACTTGTACTAAAATGATTCTAAACTTCAAGCAATCTAACATTAGAATCTTGTAGCACAATGAAAATGTATTTATTTTTGGGATGGCATTAATTGTGGTGCAACTCGTATTTACTAGAAGCCAAAAAAAAAAAAAAAAGGTACTGGATTACCAAAACTGATGTGACAAAAAAATTTGAAAATATATAGTAAAGTTTAAAATAAATAACGTAATATTTGATTTTTATATTTTAAATTATTTTTATCATCTCTAATCTTATTTCATAATTTCGTGAAATAATAATTTTTTTTTGTTCATCTCAATAAAAATAGTCTAAAAAGTATAATAATTTATTGAGATTTAAAATCACCAATTTCCATATGTAAACATAAATAAAAATTTACGCACAAAAATAAAAAAACTAATCAACATCGAGAATTTACTTGATTTGACTCACACCGATCTACGTTCACGAGTGATCGAGAAAAATATTTTATATTTCATATATGAAAAAGTATAATAACTATCTCATTTCTCTCTATCAGTTAGTCTCTCAAATTATTTTCACGATCTTCTCTTTAACTCTAAAGCTCCCACAAATGTCTTATTTATAGGCATACATGAAACTAAGCGCATAAACCTATTTAATATTAAACTCTATACAAATAAAATTCTTAGTAGACTCTTAATCGCACCTTAATCCAAATGCGTATAAATTAAAATAAAATAATAGATGGGTTCTATAGAATACAAGACATCTAGTTCAACATAATTCGATAAAATGTTAAAAAATATTTACTAAAAATAAAAAGAAACAAATAAATTTTTATTCGGACAGGGCTTGAATATTCAAGTATCAAATTTAATTTATTTTATGTTGCTTCGTATTTAAATGTTCTAATTTCTTCATTATTTGTATTACTTCTTTACTTTGGGATGTTGATTCTTTCTGTTCCATAAGAAAAAAACTACTCGTGCAGAAGCCAATGGAGACTCGTAGAAAAGAGTTTCCAAATCTGATACCTGTCTAATGAAGATATATTTGGGGTAAAATTACCTAAATACCTAATCTTGTTCAGGCTATAATAGAAAAATGCTTGGAATCTTCTATGAGACAGAGGGTTGAGGCAAGTGAATTGAATTAATTCGTGTCAATTCAACCCATTTAAGATGGGAAGAAGAGTTGACTGGTTGAGTTAATTAGGTTAATTGACTGAAAAAAATAAAAAAATAAATTAATTGTCATTTATATTTATTTAATTCGTCTATAACATATACAAACTAACCAACTTAGCGTGTATATAAGTTTCAATGTTCTACATATTAAAAATCATAACCCATTATATATATAAATTAACTTAAAATGCATCAACTCTAAATTTAATCAATTTATATAATTTCATTCTTTGCTCAAGGGTCATCTTTGACTCTTTCCTTCTTTAGTTAGATTCAAGAGTTAATCTTAATTTTGTGATACAAATGTGGGATAACTATAATCCCTTGAGATAAAATCTAATTTATGAGCCTTATATATTTTTTAATTCAATCCGGTCCGAAGCTTGGTTGCTTATCCAAACATGCCCAGGGGACTAATTTTATGAGATAATTAATATATTTAAATTATTAGTGTCTAAAATATTATAGATTGAATTATTACTGTAGTATTTTTGTACCAAATAGTGTTTAATTAAAAGTAAGATAACTTAATAATAAATAGTACATTGTTTGGTTTGACATAATTTTAGTGAAATTAATTTTTTTATATATATAAAAATTGTAATACTCCATCCCACAATGGACGGAGATAGAAATTAAGTATGATATATAAAAAAACTTATGAGTTACTACTAATAACTTAAATTTAAACTTTTGGGTCGTATTTTTAGATTTTTATTCAAGTTATTGAGTCAATTGTTCACTTTGGTTATTGTATCAAAGTCACCATGATTCCTACGTAGGATTTCATGGCGGTGTGGATAGAAGAGTAGAGATTTTAGATAGGGTAAATGCCTTGAAATTATATACCTTGTGCATGCTTATGGACTGTTCTGTGCCCGTAAATGGATTGTTATCCATATACCAACCAGGGAAAGAATTTAGGCAATGCAAAGAGGGCATCGCGTATTTGAGTATGGGATATTGTGATACCTCATTTTAAATCGGTAGGAAATTGAAATTAAGTCTGGTATATAAAAAAATTTGTGAGTTAGTACTAATAACTTGAGTTTAAACTTTTAGACCACGTTGTTAGATTATTTAATTAAATTATTAAATTAGTGATCTACTTGAATCACTACAAAAATATTCAAAATAGTGATAAAACTAACTAACTAAACACCTTCTCATAAAATTGAGATAGTCCACCAAATGGGGTGTAAAGTTAGTTTGGAGGGTTTTGTTAACTCACTCCAAGTGGTTTCTAAACATAGGTATATATTGATCAATTTTTAAATAATTTCATGATCCATACCCCTTTCTAATTAGTATTGAGGGGATTAAAATTTTTGAACTTTTTTTTAACTTCACACAATAATTTAAAATAATTATATTTTATGATTAAATTATACATAATATAATATAATATCATCACATAATTCATACAATTCAATTCTACTGTATACCTAATAAAATCTAATTTTATCATATAAATAACTTAATTTCATGTCACCGTATAATTTATACACTTGAATTCCATTATTTAATTTCCCCCTTTTATTGGTTAAACAACTCTTTATTAAAAATATTAAACACATTTTGGGATAGACCATGGAAAACTAATTCCTAAATATGAACCGAGTTCATGACATTTCTTTTTCGAAAAAAAAGCAAAAACTTATACACTTACACCTAATTTATTATTTTATTTTTATTTTTTAAAAAAATATAAAAATGAGATATATATTTATTTATCTTTTATGTTATAAAAAAAACATCATTTTCTCCTAAGTTTGCCTTTGGTTTAATTTTTTGTAGCAAAATTTTTAATGTTTGTCCAAGCTAACATTATTTTTTAAGTTCTGGCCACGGGCAATCAAAAATTTAAACAAAAAATATTGACCACAAAATTAAAAAAATTAAGAGATAATTACGCTTACTTTTTATGAAATTTAGCTTATATTACACGGATTTTTGTGTAGTCTATGAAATTACACTATTATTTTTTTTACTTTGTTTTTATGTTTCAAATACTCTATTTCGTTAAATAACTATTTAAAAATTTCATAAAAAAACTAGCTTTCACAATTATTTTATGTTATTTTTAATTTTATTCTTATTTAAATTATTATTTTTTTAATTTTCTTTCCTCAGGTCTCCTCTCTCTCTCTCTCCTCTCTCCAAATAAATGAAAATAACCCACCAAAACCACCGTCACCCAAAACCACTGCCATCCACCGAAAACCACCGTCACCCAAAACCGCCGGTGGGAGTTGGCGGTGGCTGCGGCGGCGTGGGGAGAGAGAGAGAGCGAGAGGGCAGAAGGAGACAGAGACACGGCAGAGACGGCGTTGGCGTGCGGCGTGGGGATTGCCGTAAATGTTATACTCAGGCAGACCCAATTTTTTACCCGACGAAATCGACGTCGTTCGCCGGTGTGACCTGTGGGTCTACCCATTCAATTGATAAACACACACACACACACACACACACACACATATATATATATATATACAAACCCAGTTCTGAATCAGAACGTTTTCTCTTTTTCTTTATTTTTATCTAGAAATTAAATAATTTACCCTTAAAATTCTTTGATTTTGATCATTAAATAATTTACCCTTAAAATTCTTTGAAATTGATCGAAATAAAAAATTAATTAACCTAATCAGTGAGGATACATACTCAACTAATCGGGGGATAATTTTGACAAATTAAAAATAAATTAAAAAAATAATTTTTAATAAAATTTATTAAATGATAATTCTTCGATTTAGGTTTGCCGAAACAGTCTTACATCGATGGGTTTAGGTTATGATTAAATTAGTAAATTTATCATTGTCGTTAACGACGTTAGGGGAACAATACTGACATGGAAAGTTAATGTAATTTTAAAAATTACGAGAAAATTTTTATAATAAACTTAAATTTTAAAAAAAGTAAATATAATTATCTATTTTTTTTTAAAAAAAAAATTTCTTCATATTTTAGCTATTAATTATTTTTTAAATCGTTTCAATAAAATAAATTGAAAAGGTAAAATTCTTTGAATGAAAAATCTCCTTGTCAATGTTCAAATTTATCCGTAACATAGATTTGATGGATCACCATATTTCTGTTCAATGTGTAGGCTGTAGACTTTTTTTACCATATTTTTCAAGTTAAAATAAAAATATAATTATTTAACAAAAATTATTAAAAATAAAAATAAAAATAAAAATAAATAAAATAAAATAAAAAATAAGCAATTATGGGCAATAACAAAACAATGGCCGCGCGAGTAACAAAATAAGCAGGAAACAAAACTAAACATTCTAAAGTTGAAGTTCAATTATCAATACCTGAGTTGGAGATTGGATGTTGATTTGGTTCGGGAAAGTAAAGCTAAGATCATCTGATCCGCCGCAAGGTTGCAGAAAAGGGTTGTTACCAGAGTTGGATTCATTACCCAACAGGCCGAAGATATCAAAGTCGCTTTCTCCTCCAATGTTAAACCCGTTTTGCGGCGGAAGTGTGGCAGGAACCGCCGCCGCTACCAATGCATTGTTATTATCTTCTTGAATAGCATTGCCGAGCATTGGTGATGAGATAAAGCTCCCACCCTCAAACCCACTAGAAGCCACTTCTTGTGCCAAACGATCGCCGGAAATTCCACTCCACTCCAGCACCGTTCCGCCGCCCATACTTCCATTTTGCATCCCAATATTGGCCAAGCCGCCGTTGTTGCGGTAAAAATGATGATGATCAGTTGATGCCTGATCAGCTCGCATATATCCAACATAACCTAATCCGATCAGCCGCCCGTCCCCGGCCATGCGATATCCGGCGTAATTGTTGTTGCAGAAATTCGACTTCAGGGTCGAGTTTTTCTCAGGATTGCACCGCGAGAATCCATTGCCGAAGCTCTTCGGTGAAATTTGGGAAAGATTTGGACCAGTCATGAGGCCGCCGGAAGTGTTTCCGGGAATTAACAGACTGGTTGGGCGACAATTATTAGGCTTTGTGCTGCCAATCATTGGTTGCTTCATCAAGTTGGATGGATTGGAAAGCAGACGAGACTGGCCGGATCCGAATGGAGATGGGGAGTTGGCGGAGGAAGATTCCTGGTTGGAAGAAGATGGGTGGCCAAGAATGGCGGCTCCGGTCGCAACCGGGACGTGGCCGCCGCCGTATCTGTTTTGGAAAGAGGTTAGTGTACTGATTTGGTTTTGGTCGGCCCCCAGATTTTGTATGTTTTGGAGATCGGATTTGTTAAACATGAAGGAAGGGTGTCCCGATGCCAAAGTTGATTGGAAGGTCCTTTCGACCATGCTTCTTTCGGCGGCAGATTGAATCTTGTAGCTTGCTTCCGAAACTCGTTTCAAGAAAATTCGATACTTCTGCAAGTTCATGTTCATTCCAAGATCATTGCTACAATGCTACGTCTATACTGTCACTGCTGTCCATGCTATTACCAAAAAGAAGTATTTCATTTTGATCTCTTTTTTTTTTTTTGATCGAGAAAAAGAATACCAAAAATATATAGATATAAAAAAAAAGTACAACATAAATTCCCATGCAAAACAGCACATGAAGAAGATAACCAACAAAAGAAAAAGCTGAAAAACTAGGAAGCTTTACAATTAAAATCTAATACAGAAGTAGAAGCTTACAACCAGTTGGTGAGAAGACAACTAAACAAGTTACAACCCCTAATGAAGGACGGTCTCAAGGTTGAAGATGACTTCTTCCACCCTAGAAATTTTATTTTGCAGTTTACCTTTCATCCATAACCCTGTCCTTAATTTCGTCAGATACACTACCTTCTCATAATCAGTCCTGACATTATCAAATATCAACCTATTTCTTGCCAGCCATAAAGACCAGATTCTAACTATGAACGTTGTGTTCCATAGTTGTCATCGAAGACACTTCTTCTTCTATTTCACCCAAAATTTGAACATGCTATTCAAAATTTTAGGAGATACCCATTGGCTACCCCACCAACGCATCAAAGCTAACCACATATTCCAGTTACTTGGCACTGTACAAATAAGTGGTTAATTGATTCTACCTCTATGTTGCAAAAAACACAGTTAAGATTCACACACGGTTTAAGATCAGGTGCCTTGCTAGAATTTCTTTAGTGGCAACTTTATTTTGTATCGCCATCCAACTGAACAACAAACATTTTGGTGGCCTTACTATCTTTCAAAGTCTACTGATCTCCCCCACTTTCTCTCGCCAACCTTATCCAAGAGGTTACGCAAGGATTGCACTATGAAGGTTGAGTGTGTCTCCCAATTCCATATGTAGCGATCCATTTTACTTTCCTTAATTATGTATGATCTAAGGCTAATCAAAAGATCTACCTATTAATAGGCTTCCATGAAAAAAAAGACCGTCTAATAAAAGGACTCGACTCCTAGATCCACACAAGATCAAAGTATTTCATTTTGATCTCTCAAAGTTAATGATAATTTTTATTTCAAAGTATTTTTATAGTAGTTTAATTTTTTAAATTTAGAATCTCTCAAGTCAGTATTTAAAAATTAAAATAAATTAAAATATTAAATAGTAGAATAATTTAATTTTATAATTCTGAGCAACTATCATTTTTAAATTAGGTAATGAAGAGAAAATTTAATGGGTAAAATCATGATGGTATTTTTCGTATAAAGAAAAATCTAAATGAGAATGTTTTTAGTATCTAAAAATTCACAAAAATTCATTTTAAAGATTACACTAAACGAGGGTTATAGATTTATAAAGAGATATAGTATAATTCGAACCTGCAAATGACTGGCTACATTTTCTCTAGTTAATCCTGGCGCATTCATGAGCCCGAGAATTTTCTTCGGAACAGCTCCTGGATGATCACATCAAAAGAAAGACAAGAAATTCACAAAAAAATGAAAAATAAAAAAGAAAAAGAGCCATGAGGGGTAACATCATTATTTATATAGATGAGTTGTTTATTAACAAGGACGAGAACGAGCCCACGATTTTAACCGAGAAGCAAATAATATTTAATTTTTTTTTTTATAAAAGTAGGTATTCAATTTATCAAAGAGAAATCTTAGAGGACCAGTTTATATATATATATATATATATATAATCTTACAATAAAATATATAATTTTGAAATATCTAATTTATACACTGTAGCAATAATTAAAAAAAATCTAAAATTTGAGGGAGAATGAAGAATGGGTGGGCAGAGAAATCTCTTACTGTCAAGGCCTATGTTCTTAATGGCTTCCAAGAACTGGTTGTGCAGTGCATTTGTCCAAATAACCTTTGCCTTTTTCTGGGTACCAGAATCATCCTTGATTTCTCTCATGGCGGTGCCTTTGGACTTTCTCTTAGTATCCTTCGTACTTTGCCCATCTGATCCGTTTGCGGACGACGCGGACTCTGCGCCTGCATTGGAACCTTTGTCGGCCGGGAATGTTACTTGAGCTGGGTTATGATCTTCATTAACGCCGCCGCCTAATTTGTCAGCCTGGGTTGATGGTTCTTGAATACTCCCAATTTCCTCAACAATGGCGGCTTTGGTTTTTCTCTTGGCCACAGCATATTGCCATAGATTTTTCAGGTCATGTGGGGAGATTGGCTTCACTAAGAAAAATGCAGCCCCACTCTGTAATCCCTTTAGTATGACACTTTCTTTGTTATCAACTGACATAACTGCATTAGAAACAATCAAGTTGATCACAAACAAACAAACAATATCATAATTTCCAAAACAAATTTGTACAAGGTGACATTTTCAGATGTATGATGTCACGTTCCAAAAATAATAACGGGGTAGTCCAAATAACGAAAAAAAAATAGAGCTGAAAATAAATGAGAGAGTATCAAGTGGATAAAATCAAATTTAAGAATTAAAGTTAAAAGTCAATAAATACAACGTAAAAGCCAAATGGTCAAAGCAATCAATTACATCTCAGCTGTGACATCTCAGCTGTGACACCTCATCTCACATCTTTGGAAAATAGAAAATAAGTCTAATATATATTGAAACTTATGTGCTACTACTAATAACATGAGTTTAAGCTTTTGGGTCGTGTTGTTAAGCTCTTTATTCAAGTTAATGGGCTATTGTTCAACTTGGTTCATTACAAATGGTATTAGAATCAACTCTGATTCTTATGTTGAGGGATCTATGGTGATGTAGATAGAAGAGCAAAATGTAACATCCCGACCCTTCTCATGGCAATGATATTGTCCGCTTTGGGCAAAAGACTCACGATTTTGTTCTTCATAGGGGATCACCCATCCTTGTACTGCTCCCGCCTGAACACGCTTTACTGCAAAATTCTATTAGGGTCTCTACTACCTAGGAAAAGATTTCATGGGGTCCAATATTTTTTCTTTATAGCCTAGGAACTTTCTCTCTCTTTTCGATGTGGGATACCCGAATATCACAATCCACCCTCTTTAGGGCTGCATGTCCCTGTGCAGTAGCCTGCCAATTTCGAAAGCCTGCCAGTCCTTTATCAACCCGCCTACTCAATAGTCCGCTCACATGTCACGAGAGACGACAGAGGCCCACACTCAGAGGTCGGGAGAGTCGGCTTTGATACCATCTGTACCACCCCGACCCTTCTCATGGCAACGATATTATTTTCTTTGAGCAAAAGCACTCACGATTTTGTTCTTTTCATGTGGTCACCCATCCTTGCATTGCTCCCACCCATGTATGCTTAACTCCAAAGTTCTGCTAGGATCTCTACCACCTAGAAAAAGGCATCGTTACTATGTAGGAGTCCAAGATTTTTCCTTTATAACCTAAAAATTATTTATTCTTTTTCGATGCGGGATACCAGGATATCACACAAAAATTCTAAAGAGGGGTAAAAACTCCAAAATTGTATACCTTGTGCACACTTAAGAACTGCTCTGTATCCACTAATAGGCTGTTATCCACATCTCAACTAAAGGAATAACTTAGGTCACGCGACGAGGGCGTCACGTATTTGAGTGGGAGATATTGTGACACCTCATCTCACATCGGTGTGAGATAAAAAATAAGTATAGTATATAATGAAACTTATGAACTATTACTAATAACTTGAGTTTAAGCTTTTAAACTGCGTTATTAGGTTGTTTATTTAACTTATTGGGCTAGTGGTCTATTTAAGTATTTACATCAGTGTTCAAAGACCCAACACCATGAGATTCAAGAGTGAAAATTCATGCATATAGCCCGAAGTAAGAGAAATTTAATAAAAAAGTTCAACGATGATAAAAGTAACGTTTCCAACAAAATTTGGCTAAAAATATGCAAAAAACACTCAAAGAAAACTAATAAACCATCACTATTTTGTCTATACCTCGTTTAACAAAATGAATTTAGACATAAGAGTAGAATAATTGAAAAGTAAACTTTTAGGGTTTCAGTTTAAATACAAGAATAACCCTATTTGAAGTTTGGATGAGGGAGTTATGCTTGTTTAAAAAGGGTCCCGTCAGTAAGAAAAAAAACCCTCGATAGACCAATCGATCGGTCTATCAAGCGACCTGTCAATGGCCTTGGTATCTTGTTGCAAAGTGCGAGAAGTTGCAACTTATACTAGACAGATTGATGGACCGATCGATCAGTCTATCGAGCGGTCTTTTTTTTCACTATTGGCGGGATCCTTTTTCAAATAAGCATAACTCACTTATTTGAACTCTAAAGGGGTCATTCTAGTGTTTAAACTCAAGCCCTGAAAATTTACTTTTTAATAGTTCTATTCTCATATTCAAATTCATTTTGAAAAAAGATTTATTGCCATAATAGTAAGGACATGTCAATTTTCTTTGAGTGTTTTTCTCATTTCTTTGGCCAAATTTCGTTGGAAACGTTATTGTTATCATTATTGAACATTTTCATTAAATTTCTCTTACTTTGGGTTACACGTATGAATTCTCACTCTTGGGTATCACGGTGTCAGGTCTTCAGTCCCGGAGATGTAATTGATTATTTTGACCATTTGTCTTTTATGTTGGATTTTTTTATTTTTAACTTGAACTATATTTGACTTAATTTTGTTTGCTTGGCACTCTCTCATTTGTTTTTACCCATTCATTCTCTTTATGTTGTTTAGACCACCGCGTCATTATTTTTTAGGCGTGACATATGACCTATATATGTGTTTATTTGAAAATCTAAATTGAATTAAATATGATAAGACGAATAAATAATACTATTAATCTCACATAATTTTTTTATGCTAGAGGATTGAGGATATGATTGTGTATATTGTAATAAATTGGGTTCATATTTAGTTAAAGTGAGATAAAGAATAAAATACGAGTTATATATTTATTATTGATCGTTGAATAAAGAGAAAAGATAATTAAAATATGTTACTAATAATCTCAGGAATTATGGTTTATTAATACTACAAATTTAATATTAATAATTTGAAATTCGTCAAAGTATTCAATCCGGTTTCGCAAGACAAACACAAAGTTGGTACTTGGAGAAGACAAACCCTTATAAAATGGTGAGTCCCGCCTATTTAAATCCTATCCCACCCCAATCCTCCGTATCAAACCAGCCCTATAGGAAGGTTGGACGGTTTTCAATGAATTTTTCTTCTTTTCCTTCTTCTTCTTTTTTTAATGTTTGATGTCAGAAAACCCTCAATCAAAACGAAAGAAGCAAAAATAATAAGAAGATCGAAAACGACAATTGTTTCGTATCACTTTCAAATTCACAGTGAAATTAATTTTTAAAAATTAGAAAACATGATCTTGTTATTTTTTGAAAATTGAGTTATTTTTATAAATTCGAATGCAGCTGAAAATACAACTTTTTTGTCTACTTTTAAATAAAATCAAAAAACTAAAACTGAAAAAAATACAAATAGTTAGTTTTTTCTGTCTGAGGTATGGATTTTGAAGGGATTATGTTGAATTTGTTTTGAATTTTTCAAAAATAGAAGGGAGCACTAGTGGAGCGTTCAAGCACTGGGACAATAGAACTAAGCGCTAGCAACGCAATCGATCACCGCAATGTTCAAAAACTTGTAGCATATGGCGCTAGTACACAATAATAAAAGGGTCGCAAAGATTTTTCTCAAGATTTTAAAATGCCGGGAAAGATGCACTTCTAGTAGTGGGTAGGAAGAAAGGCTTGACAAATTGCGTAGGGAGAGGGAGGGACTCTAAAACATAGCTCTTCAACAAAACAGGTGATCACAAATTTGAAAGCAACAATAAAAAATTATAAATCAAAATTATACTTACAAACTACAGGTAACTTGAACTCTTCATCAATTTTCTTTTGTAACTCAAATCCATTCATGTCTGGCATGTGAATATCTGTTACAACCAGATCGAATGAACCTCCCTTGATTCGTAGGGCGCACAAAGCGTCGATTGCATGTTTTACCGTCACAACTGAGATTAATTAGAGCACAAGAACAATTTGGTAAGTGACATTAATAATCAAATCTATTCATTAAGAGGTTCTGTATCTCAGCATATATTAAGATGTAAATCTTGTGCATAAAGGAAAGAAATAATTAAAATGCATGCTCCTCGAAAGCACAATAAAATCAGATTAAGTGAACCAAGTGTATGTTAGATAATATTAATCATCGACATTATATGAATCATTCCAAGAATGTCGAGTCGCATGCACATAAGTCCTCTCCCCAAGTTCCCTAACTTGGCTATTTTGGTGAAATTGTATGATTTGTATCTGAAAAAATCTAGTGAATTATACACCAATCAATCAATTTTGCAGATAAGATGCATCTTTTATGAGGTCTAGGGGATTAAATAAACATCAAGGTTTCACATTGTTTCAATTGCTGAATAAAGAAGTGGATCCACAAGCTAAGGAACTTATAAAGGAAAATTGGACAAAATAGTGGAGTCTACCAAAACAATATACAATTATACATACATGCATATATAGAGAGATAGAGAGAGATGCCATTAATCACATTCTTGTGTCTGATCAGTATGTTCAGAAAAAAATAAAGCTTATCATTCTTCTATATATCTCAAAATTTTAAGTAATCATTCCTTAAAAACTTATGAATTCTTTCTTTCAAAAAAACCCGTAAAACACTCATCCCTCACATTAGGGTTGTTCTATAAATTTTCTTTTGGAAGTTTCATCGGAAACCCTTGATGAAAAAAGAAAAACTTGTCGAGTCGTTAATTAACAATAAATAGATCCACAAAACATAAGATAACGAAAACGAAAAAAGAAAAGAAAAAGAAACACAAAGTAAATCTAAGTACCTTCATATTTCCATGATTTGAGTATGGCAGCAACAACGGAGAGACATGTGGTATCATCGTCCACAACCAAGATGCTGATCGATCCGATGGGGTTACTACTGGTCTGGGAAGATTGGCTAGATGTAATCTTCTCACCGGCCATGCCTATAATTACGAATCAACTTATCAAAATGATACAAGAAATGATATAACTGAGGAGCCAGAAACCCTAACACGCGATTATATATAAGAAGAAAAAGAAGAAGAAGACGATGATGAAACAAGCTCGAGTCAACTGTAGATATGAACAAGATATCTGTCACTCGCAAGAGTCAACGATGGATGTGAAGAAAACGACCCCAAGTGTCCTGAGCAGTTTTAGGGAGAGAGAGATGGATGGATTTTTTCTGATGAATATTTTTTAATAATGTTATTGTGAAATGTTTTGGTAATTGCATTTGAATATCACGTAAAGTAGCATTTTATGTATAGTGCTTGTATTATATATATGGTAGGTTCATAAAATGACATAAGCACCACGTATGAGATACTCAAGTATGATACTTAAATATATCTATCATAATATTACTCATATTTTTTTCAATAAATATATGTGCAATACATAAAATAATGACAAGTACATGATAGTGTTATATTGACAAATAAAATAACTAGGGTCCACAATTAGTTATTTATGTAACGACACATATGTATATGATAAAATATGTATTATTTTATTCACATATGCAGATTTTTTTTTTAAATAATAATTTTTTGCAATTCAAATTTCAAAACCAGCGTTTGGTTGCTGGTAGGGCACATTATTCGCACCCTGAATTTTGATGGATATTAAAGTGGAAAACAAGAGTAAGGAATAACATTTCAAGAAATAAACCTAATAATAGAAGGTTCATACATGAAGTTCTCTGTTTGGAAATTCATATCATCTGTCCTATCTTTTAATTTAATGCCTTTATCTCTGTTCTCCTTTTCACATTACGTGTTCTTTCATAATTGAGATTTTGGTTTATTTTTATTTTTAAACTTTTTAAATCTTTGGTCCTTTTTTTTGCTTTTGCAAATCGTCTTGTTTAGCGAAACTGAAAAGTAAAAAAAATTAATCCAAAGAGGAAGAAAAACTTTATTAAATACGAAAATAAGCAATGTAAAATCTACCTGAGTGGTTTTATTTTAACTTATTTTTGTTCTTTCTAATTTTTTTATATCTTAGTCGAAAAAATTATTTTTTGGCTGGCTCGATGAGAAGATTAAAAAAATATAATAATTTTATCAAGTAATATAAAACATTCATTAAAGACAAAAATAAACAAATAAGCATTATCCCAAACAGGGCGCCTAAGTTGTAATGAGATCGTCCAAAGTCAATTTGAATTTGTTAGTTGAATATATTTATCTCTTTTATTTTTGTTTGGAAAAAGGTCTGAGTTTTGTTTAGTTTTTTGAGTTCATAACAATTTATCGCTTCCTATTCTTCAAAATCTACCTTTTCAATTCCTTTTAATGACTAAAAACATTGATTATATATAGTGTAGAACCCCATTTTTTCTCAATGAATTACTAGTCCAAAGAATGATATATTAATGCTTGAGCCAAACAACAAAAATTGTGTTCTATCTTATTGGAACTAGTTGTGCTTAATTATACGTTAGTTTTAGTAGGAACTACAATTTAAAACAAGCAATTTTAGGTCTAGATCGATGGCTCTATCTTAAATATTTGTACAATCTTTCTCACTCCATTACCACTAACTAGGTTGCATGGGTATTAAACCTTATATTTTGAGATGTGATAGTAGATTTTTAATCCGAAAATAGATGAGTAGTTTAACTAATTGGTTTTATGATAAAAATTGTCGGCACATTTATTAGTTATTAACGATGTTGTCATTATAGGTGAGCACGACATGTATAGAATGTCGGAATAATAACAACAAAAGAAGTTATCATTCTATGTAATACGACATATACGGAATGTCGAGATAATAAAAGTAAAATGTCGTACTGTGAGATTCTTTTATATTATGTTGCCGCGAATTATCTCTGTCTAATGGATTTTTAGGCAAATCCTAGAACCTTCTTAATCCACAAAATCAATGATCATGTGCTACTTTTCATAACAATTTCAATTTTGAAAAATGCACACAAAAATCACTTCTCTTTTTGAACTTTTGAAATGCTTTCGTTTTAATTATTCTTTGAATGGAAAAACTGCACTCAAACTTTAATCTTTGAAAGAAGAAACAAAAGAATTCCTATGAGTTCAATAGAATTTCTGGCATAAACATTTTCCAATTTCTTA
The DNA here is from genome assembly GCA_034768845.1 of Heliamphora exappendiculata. NCBI lineage: Eukaryota > Viridiplantae > Streptophyta > Magnoliopsida > Ericales > Sarraceniaceae > Heliamphora > Heliamphora exappendiculata. The sequence continues at coordinate 8,192,723 of JAOTRH010000001.1, forward strand.
TTACCTAATTAAATTCCAAGGAAAAAAATGGAAGGACATAGACCATAATATAGCATTGCCCAGACCGCCGTAGAAGATCCATGCAACTCAAGTGTAGCTAGGATATGTCAGTCAAAATCTACGAAGTAACGGTATCATGTTTTGTTTCAAAAATTGTATGTCACTATGTCTTAATGCATTGAAAGTCATTCGATCATGTGTAAATTTCAAGACAAAAAAACATATAATTTTCAGAACAGGTGATCCTTGCTTTGCATGCCTCACTCTGTCTTAATGCATGAAAGTCGTTCGGTTATATAAAATTTTAAGATGAAAAAAAATATAATTTTCGGGACAAGTGGTCCATGCTCATGGTCATGATTATTTTCGAGAATTTGTGGCCCATATTAATTAGTAATAAATGAAAGGATTATCCCATCCAAGGCTGCCATTACTGAATAATCAATTCAGTTTTGGACGAATTAGGAGATAATTAATTGGTAGAGACAAGGGTCCACAGCAGTCAGCCTAATCCCAATATTAATGTTCATATATAGGATGCCTTGCCGAAAACCAGGTGGTTCGGCCCATGGATGTGTTTCAGGGTCCCTGGTTTTCAAGTATTGACAAATACTAGCTAATTTAAATAAAAGTTAATTAAATAAAACGTCACGTCACGTCAACATATTAATGTAAACGTGCCTAACGGCGGTATGTATTCGTAATTTACAAAATAATTTTACATTAGGAGATCAACATAACATAACATTAGAGAGACATATACAACATATATATTAAATGAACACACTATATCAGTATAGTATACTGACATAGTATTTTTTTATCTATCGGCTAATTTCTCCCATTTAAGACCGTTCTTGTTTTCTATTTTTACTTTTATTTTCAAAAAATGCAAACTTCTTTAGCCAACGATATTCCAAACTTGTTTTGGAAAAAATAGTACAAATTAAGCAACCTATTCTTTTAAAAAGCACTAAAAAGATACTGACAAATTCTCGAAAACTATTTGTGCTAAAAAAAAATACGATATTAGGGTGATGATTTCAAAAGAATAAGGTTTTTTTTGAAAATAAGAATCAAATAGCGCTACTGATATATATTGAATCTCTTTAGTAATAACTTAAATTTTCAAATTGGATACAAGGTTTCTTCACTTTCGCCAAATTAAATATAGACCATTGCAATAAAATCTTCTTTTCCGATTAAAAGAAAAAAAATATATAGAGCGTTGCATTTTGAAAATTTGTATGATACTCAAAATCGTTCTGGCAACAGTAATAATCAACCATTAAAACAAACAAGTTGACCTTGTCTGAAAATTTGAATTTGGTTCAAGGTTAACACACCTGTTAGGCCAATTAAAAAGTTGCCTAAGGCTCCCAAAATAATAAAATTCCTAAATTTGTAAAACATTTTATAATATATACTATTATGTATGAGCATTAAAATAAATTACATTAGCCAAAAATATATATATATTATTATTTATTATGCATACAAATAAACTAGGTTAGGTCTCATTTAGTTGGATATATAAAACTTATAGAATATTTGAAATAAGAATAATATAAAATAAAAATCCTTCGAAACTTCAAAATCTCGACGATAGAGAAAATTTTCATTCAGTGAATTGCACATCTCTTGATTCATAGATTTGCTAGAAAGAATTAATAAAATTTTTGAAAAGTGGAAATTAAAACAACTTATATAGTGCAATCTTGAAGACAATTGTAATGACTTTTCAAAATAACTCTAAAAAAATTTATTTTTATTCTTTTTTTTTTTTCACAATTAATACACACACTCCTTACTTTCTCTTTGTAATTTGGCTTTCTACGCTACACGATTTTAGATTTATCTATGCGAATCGATCTCTCCTCTCTCTTTCAAATATATTTGCTGATTGGTGTCTCTTTGGCATATATTGCACCAGTACTCCTACTTGCCTTACGCTTGCCGTCTCCTCCTTTGCTTTGCCGTATCTTTTTACAAATAATTTGTTGCATCTTCCTTTTAAATAATCATCATCTTTTGAACTGAATTATTTCTTATATATTGTAGATTATGCAATTTTTTCAATTCAAAAAAGATTTAAATAATTCAAAATGTATGAAGATATTTTTTATTTTTATTTAATTTTACAAAGTTAAAAGTGCCTACTAAATGATGATAGCTAGTTTGAAAAGAAATTATCAAGTTGTACCAATAGGAGAAAAAAATAAAAAATAAAAGAAGAAGAAGAAGAAGAAAATGATGAAGATGACGACGACGACGACTGACTCCTCCTCCAATTGATATACCAAATTATTAATGGACTAAATTTTTTTTAGAATTTATGCATTGTTTATATAATATTATTAACAATTCCAATTACAGTATTTAGAAAGAAGAAATTTAAAATTTAAAATTTAAATTAATAAAATTTTATCTTAGATCAACTATGTCACAAGAAGAAGATTAAGTGAAATAACAATCTTATCAATTGAAAAAACATATTAAAAAAACTTGATTATCAAACAATTTATTTTAAATTCAATTAAACTTTATACCTAAAAATGTAAAAAAGAAAAGTTCTTAAGCGAATTGCCAATGAGCCTCTAAATATGGTAGCCAATTACAAAAATATGAAGAAAAAATAAACATGTATACTTTGAGAGTGATGCTTTTTTCTCTCATATAAATGATGAGTTTGTTAGAATTTGTGAATTTTATTGGCCATTGAAATTCAGATTTCAATAACAGAATCAATTACAATTGAATTGGCCATTATATTGCAATTGAAGCCTGAAAATCAATAGCCATGAGTGGCTATTGATTTCCATGGAAAACCCTCTATAATAAAAGGGTAAGATATTATGTCTTCACTCAGAGAAGAGGAAGAGCAAGAGACAGAGAAGAGGAAGAGACAGCGCCAGGAGAAGGTCAACTTGGAATTCAATAGCCATAAGTGCAATTGAATTCTCTATAACCCATCTCCTTCTTGAAGATGCTATATAAGAGTCATCCTACAGAGATAGAGACAGAGAAACACAGAACTACTGTAAACAGACAGACGGTGAGAGACAAAATGTGAGAAAGAAGAGATACAGTTTTCAGGTTACGGAACAAGTTGCAAGAGAGAGAAAGACAGACGAAGACCGTTCGTAGCCGATCTTTGGTGGTGTTCCAGAGATCGTGGAGCCGTTTTATCCTGAGAGAGTGACGCCGGTGGAATACCTACAACACCCTCGGTAGGCGGCGAATCATTCTTAAGGAAACTGCGATTGCAGGACTCGGTTTGCAAATTTCATTCATTCCATTTATGTTATTTCTGTTATTTCAATTTTCTGTACTTTTAGATTATTTTAATTTGTTGAAAGTAAATAAAGATATATTTTCTGGATCACCGAGCAAGTATTTATTTTGGCGTTGAGTTATTCTCCCAACAGAGTTCCATCTCAAAATTCATCATTACGAACTGTTTGTCGAAAATTTTCAATAAAAATAAAAAATAAAAAATAAAAAATAAAAAAATATTTATCTTATTCTAAAATATTAAAATCTGAAACAGTTTTTTTAAATTTTAATGTTTTACCGTTTTCCTTTTAATGTTCTTTTTCCATTGGTTTAAAAAAAACAAAACAAAAAAGAAGTGATAATATATGTTTTCGTTATTTGGGAACAAAATGGGTTTATCTTTGCCCTAGCCGTTTGTCTCATTGCTTAGGCCCGTTTAGTAAAGCTTATGGTTTTTGTTTTTTGTTTTTATTTTTAAATTTTTCATAAATTGTAAATAAAAATATGTTTGGTAATTATTTTTATTTTTAAAAAAATTATAAATAATTTTTAAAATTTATAAAATTTTTAGAAATAGAAAAAATGCAGTTTCACTTATTTTGTAAACAAGTTTTGATTATATTTTTTTTTTCTACTACTTTCGATTACAACATTCGGCTACCAACTCCGACCACAACTTCTGACCACCACATTCGTCCACCCTCTCCGACCATCATCTCTTGTTATCACTTTGATCATCACATACGACCACCACCTCCGACCACCACCATCTCACCATCACTTCCGATCACCCGCTCTAACTACTATTTTTGATTACCACTTTCGACCACAATTGCTACATCTTACTATCATCACCAAATAACACCTCTGACTATTGTATTCATCCGTAACTTTCAACTATAATTTTTTAAACATTTATGTGCCAAACATATTTTTGTTTTTGCTTTTAATAAAAATAAACAAAAATATATTTTTTATTTTTTGTAAATAAAAAATAAAAAATTATAAATCTTACCAAACGAGACTTAATGTTACAACACACACACACATATATATATATATATATATATATATATATATTGGTTATAACTCGTGCCTAAACACTTTCAATATAATTTGAATCAATTAAAATTAATTATTCTTTCTAAATACTCTTAACAAAAAAGTTAATTAACAAAAAAATTAATTATCTTTAAATATCACAAAACTAATTATTAAAAAATTTAAATTTAAAATAAAAAAAATAAAAAATAATTAACTTTAATAATTAACTTTTTAATTTTCTTCTATCTTTTTATATCTTTTCATATGCTGAATTAAAAAAGGCATACATATATCCCGAAATAAGCATAAAAAAAAAATTTCTTTTTATTTTTTTTCATTTTAAACTGTTAATAACTCTTTTGACATAATTTTAATTATTAAATAAAAAATATAACACGTCATGTAAAATTACTCTATTTTGTAATATATATATATATATATATATAGATAAATTATACTGACCTCCCTTAAAATTTTGTGACAAAAACAAATATACCCTTAAACTTTTTAAAACAACATTAACTTTTTCTCTAATTTAATTTTTGTATTAAATTAACCTATCTGTTAATCCTCTGTTACTAACTTAACAAAAACAAATAAATTCTGTTTATTTTTTTACTAATTTTCCCATTTTATCCCCCTCTCTCTCTCTCACCTGATTTCCCCGGCGCCTCTCTCACACCGGCGACCATCTCCGGTGCCGGTCACCGCCGACCATCTCCGGTGCCGGTCACCGCCACCGCCGTTCACATCTGTCGCCGCCCTCGCCGCCGTTCCGTCACCGACCACCCTTCTCTTCCTCCTCCTCCTCCTTCCTCTCTCTCTCTCTCTCTCTCTCTCTCCCCTAGCTAACCACTCTACTGCCATAGCGAACCTTCATCGCTCCTTACCACCCCTCTGCCTTCTACTTTCAAATCCCACCCTTTGCTGCCACAAACCAACTCCTCCACAGTCGATGCATAGATAGATACACAAGGAAAAGGGGCGGATATATTCATTATCTTCAAGCAATTTTATTAATCATTGAGAAAATTAAAAGACCCAGTTAAGGAAGGAGAGATTTTTTTCGCTCCACAATTTTTTCGATACCAAATAGAATTACACTTCTGAGAGAAAGAGAGAGAAACTGACCTTCGGGGATGGTAGGAACCTTCGAATTCTTGTGCCGAACCCTCTCCATTTCCACTCTTTCAAGAACAAACAGAAATCGGAAGGCAAAAAGAAACGAAATTTTCCAGAAAAATTGAAACTAAAACCAATTCCATAAACAGCTTGACTTTTTGTGGGCAAAAACAAGGGGAAAACCAAAAAAAAAACACAAACGAAGAACAACTCATATCACGATTTGATGCATCTAATGTCTCCAGCCTCATCCGCTCGTTCTTCAACTTCTCCCTCTCCATTTCCCTCTCCTTCTTCCTGCTGAACTTCACCCATTTCAGTTGCTGAATCGACGGCGGCGGCGGCGATACGAGCTTATTCCCCTTTCTTGGTCTTTTTCTCAAACACCTTCCGTCCCCGATCCCCTCTTCCTTATCGTCTTCTTCGTCGTTTTCATCTTCCGAATCGTCTTCATCGTCCTCCGGGCTCCCTCCCGACGCCATTTTTGATCCCTCATTCTCCGCTCCTCACTCTGAAATCGGCAAAATCGAAGAGATTGAAGAAGTGAGCCTTAGATTTTCTATCGCCACCTTCGCCATCTGAACCCACCATGTCCAAACCCATCTCGTCGCCACCTCCGGCGTCTGAGCGTCTAACGGCAACGGTAATATGGAGGTACAGCTCTCATGTGAGGGTTTGTTTGTGCGTTTTTTTTAATTTTAATTAATTAATTAAAAAATTAATTTAATTGTGAGAGTAAAATAGTAAAATTACCATTTTCGTTAACAGTGTTAGACAAAAATTCTGACAGAAAAAGTCAATAATATTTTAAAAATTACAAAAAATATATTTATTTTCGTTAAAAACTTCAAAAAAAAAATCAATATAATTTATATATATATATATATGCTTACTGGAAATGATGAACCTTGGGGGGGACAAGTGAGGGTGGATACCCCTACAATTTTAAAAATTTTTATTAGTATAGTGTATTGACTTGTAGTTGTCACTAAATATATATAAATTTGCTACTGTTAATTTTTTTTAAAAAAAAATAATATTATTCATCCTTTATATTAATGTATTCACAAATTCGTTAAATTATGTTATACTAATTTTTTTTAAAGAATACACTATGCATAGTAGATAGATAGATAGATTTAATTAGAATTATAATAAATTACACTGACCCCGTAAGGTTTTCGATAAAAATAGAAACCTCCTATGATTTTAAAAATTACAATAACATTCCATCAAATTTGATTTTAACATTAAAGAAATCACAACTGTTAAAATTTTCGTTCAATTTAACAAAAATTACTATTTTATCTCAAAATTGTCCTCAAAATCACTATTTTCCCCAAAACTACAACCCTCAAACCACCTCATATTTGGTTTTGGGGGAGACGGTGGTTTTGAGAACAATTTTGAGGACGATTTTGAAATGAAATAGTGATTTCTGTTAAATTGAACAAAAATTTTAATGGTTGGAGCTTCTTTGATATTAAAATCAAATATGAGGGGGTGTTACTGTAATTTTTAAAATTATATGAGAAATTTTTATTTTTGTCAAAAATCTCAAGGGGTCAATATAATTTATTCTTAAAATTAGTATTTTTGTTACTTGTTTTAAATAAAATTAAACATGCTTATTTATATATTTTGATATTTTATTTTCCTTTTATGTTAATAAAAATTATTGTTATAATTTATAATTTATTTTTTTAAAAAATTATTAATGTATAAACTCGGCATTCTTAAATTCAAATCCTGAGTTTGTCCGGACTTATTAGCCTTTTAATTGTGTAGAGAATAAATACGAGAGAAAGAAAGTAAAAAATGATAGATGTACACGTGTGTTATTCAGATAAAACAGAGAAGAAAAATATTAAAGATATGTGTAATGAAAAATAGAAGAGTCTTTTGAGTTTTCTAATAGGAGATCTGTCATCATATTATATTATTTTCTACTATCAAGTATATTATATTATTATTTTATAGGTAATTATGTTTGTGAGCCGTTTATATATATATTTTTAACTGAATATGAACACTGAATGAAAAATATTTATGACTACTTGGGTTGTATTTTAAAGTTGATATATTTTGTTTAAATTATCATGTATAGAATAATATTAATTTTAAAAGAGTGTTTGACACACTTTATAATTTCATAGGCAAAATTTTTTTTGTTTTATATTATTTTTATACTTAATGATTTTTTTAATTTTCAAATTAAATATTATTTTATTTATAAAAAATATACAAAAATTTAGTTTTAGATTCTTAAAGTAGCGTTGATTTTGTTTTTTATCTACTATAAAAAAATTTAACACGCAAGATCCAGTTTTAACGCGCGAGATCTAGTTAGACCCTAAAACAGATAAATTTATTTGTGTATTTTTAAAATATGTATAAAACACACAGATAAATTTATCTGTCTTGCATAAATAAGCATACAGATAAATTTATCTGTATAAAGAACACTGTACCTTTTCAAAACACGTATAAAGTATACAGTTAAATTTATCTGTCTTGCATAAATAAGAAGACAGATAAATTTATCTGTATAAATAATATTATATCTTTTCAAAATACGTATAAAGTACGTAGATAAATTTATTTGTATAAAAAATACAAATAAATTTATCTGTGTTGCATAAAATAAGTCGACAGATAAATATATTTGTATACGTTAAATATAAATTTATCTATTTATATTAAATTTATCTGTATTGTAGGTGATTAAATATCGCATATGAAAAATTTTATTAATAAATTTTAAGCGTTAAAATTTTGTCCGAAAGATTTATTCTAACAGTGTTGTCACGTGAGACAGTGAGAGAAAGAAAACACCATTCATTCCCCTTTCAAACGAATGGCGAGATCTAAGAGAGTGTTTAATGCAATTGAAATTATAAAGTTTTAAATTATAGCTCAAAAAGTATTATTATAATTTTAAACAGAACTTATAAATATTTATTACAACGGTAAATTTATATTTTTAAATAATAAAATTTTTATTTATTGATTTAAAATAAAAAATTACAAGCAACAAATTATAAGCATTCACATTTGAATTTTTTTTAATTTTTTGCTAAACTATATACTAAACAATAAATTTTAACAAACACCCTCTCACAAATTTCACAATTTCACTCCTGAGGCTTACTGTTATGTTAGCGGAGGCAACGTTACCCCCGAATTTATTAAAAATATAGAACTGGTTTTGTTAAAAGATTATTTTTATGAGATAATTAGTTTATTTAAATTAATAGTGTTTGGATTATTAATGTACTATTTTTTGTACTGAATAATATTTGATAAAGAGTATGATAATCTGCGAATAAATAATACGTTACTTAATTTAACATGATTTTAATGAGATTAAATATTTTTTTATATAAAAGTTATTAAAATAGTTCCGAAACTAACCAACCGATCCCTCTCATAGGTTTAAGATTAAGATGGTCCCTCATAAGAAATATAAAGTTAGTTGGAGAAAGTTTTTTAACTTCTCCCAAATAATTGCCAAATACATCTATATACAAAATAAATAATAAAATAATTCGATTCACCCTAGTTAGACAACCAAACGAGGGCATGTATGTTATGTGGGGGGATAAGGGATCAGAACATGCTCGCTAGAGATAATGAACCTTATCATTCATTAATGGCCTACTTGGCCGAGAATTCATTGAAGACTTATAGGCATGTATACTTCTGCCTAAAATAACATGCGGGTGTCAATTAATCAAAAATAATAATCAATTTGTTGAAAAGAATGTATTACCCTGGTGCTTTTTATAATAAAATAGTCCGAGCAATCACCGCTCAAGAGCAGTGAATTATAATTTAATGAGATCGAATTTAAAAAAAAATTCAATGCCAATACATTTTATGTGGTGTAATTTATCACTTTTATAAATATCTATATACTTTGTACAATTATTCATGCATTATTTACCTATTATTCACTGCGCAACTATTTACCTATTATTCACTGCGCAACGGTGGCGGTTAGCATTTTTTTATATACAAATTATGATTAATCGAGTACTAAAAACTATATATTTATCAATTTTTCATGTCCTTAATATAAAGATATTTTCTTCATTTTATGACCAAATTTGGTATCCTCCATATAAAGAATGAGGAAATTTATACATTGTTAGTAAAAGCGAACAAGGTCAGAGAAATTTCAAAGATGCATGGCGAGTGTCTCCCATAACTTATAGCCACCCTTATTATAGATAAGGTGAGATGTTATGTTTGCTTGACAAAATTAGAAGGTGCATTTATCAACATTGGTGCTCTCGATTATCACATATAAAGTCAATCAAACGAATATGTAGGTAGATAGAGACCAAATTAGAAAGTAGAATGTGATTGGTATCTGGATACAATTATATCATAGGCTAACCCGTTTAGAATTAAAGGTTATTGACCAATTTCCAATTCGAAAAGGTTCATCTTGTTTTTGAAACGATTGTGTGATCTCTGCCTTCTGATTCTCGATTCAAGATCTTGTTCTGTTTCCTAATCTTTGTAATGGGTGCTTTTGGGAGAAGTACTACTGAGCTGTTGAGAAAGAACAAACTTAAGGAAGCTGGGGTTTTTGGGTTGTAAGCTCATAAATCGAGCATTTTTAGGCAAGTGGTGATTGAGAGGAAAAGGATAGCTCGAGTCTTTGAATCCATCAGGTACAAGTTTTGCACCTTTATACAACTCAACAATGAGATACTTTGATACTCAAAATAAAGAGTGTGAGCTTAGTCACCAAATTGGCCCTATTAACATCCACAGCAAGACAAGTCGATTGTTGGGTTTTAATGCAAACTGATGTAGAAAAATCAAAAGCAAGCAGTTGCTACTCGATAAAGATCGAAATTCCAGTACAGATGATTACTCATCCATAAGCTTGTCACAATCACCATCAAGTTACAAATCCCATAGCAGAAAACGAAAATTATGTATTTCTCAATTGTTCGTCGAGTGCAGTGCATCCAAATGAAGAAGTTTAATTGACACTTACTAAAATAAAGGAAAGTAAATGATGAAAACTAAAAAATCGATTTAAGGTGGCATTGTCCACAGAGAAACCACCCCAAAGCCAATTCATCTACCACTCCCATGAATCAGATAGTTCCATATGGCTCACCACAATAGTCCGATCCTCTAATGAAGAAGATCAATCTTTTTGAACAAGCAATTATTTTTGAGTTGACCATATGATGAATGATTCTGTCAACTTCTCTGTCATTGCGGTGCAATCTTCATACAAGTGGTTGAGCTACAAATACGATTTCTGAAGAAGAATTCTAATTACCATGAGCTAATCTTTCTTTAATGAAAGAATTGTCGCAATCACTATTGATATTTGAACTAAATGAAGGTAGCTTACTAGAAATAGATGTTTGAGCTAGAACTCTCGCATCGGCTGAATCAGCAACGCTATTGGAAGTGCTAGGTGCTTCCGAGTTGAAAATGAAAGGGCAAAGAGAAAAGTGGCAAGGTTTGTTTCTAAGCGGATGGGCAAAATTGGAAAAAAATGGTAGCTGAATTCTCCAACGACTCCATCTCAAAATTGAATCATGAAGTTTTCCCTACTTCAGTGGAAAGGATTCAAAACTTTTTATAGCAGAAAGAGAACAAGCTTACGGAGAGTAAGTTTTTGGACAAGACAAGAAAGGAACTCGTCTTTTGACACGAAGGGATAAGAGTTGATTGTTGGCGATAACTTGGTGAAGGGAATCTATATACATAGCTAGCAACTCATTGTACCAAGTGCAGTAGCGTCACCCCTCGAGAATGGGACCCTACCTTCCTAGGTGTACCAAAATACAATTTTTCACGAAGTGTATATAATAAAATAGAGGGATAGGGTCCACCTCGAAAGCAATGAGGTACTAAGTAACAATTGAGTCCTCTCCAAATCGCAAGAAACAGTTTCTCATCATATAGTTTACCAACTTTACTTGCGTATACGGGGGTAGAAGCACACTCTAGAAACCCGTCCACTTAGTGACATAAACAAAGAAGCTCACTAGGGAAAGGAAAGCTAGTCATCTCTTTCACCCTTGCTCAAAGTTGCTTTTACCAGCACTATGCCACCTCTTTTCTCGAATGGAATTCATGTCGCTCCCCCGTCACATAAGAAGTGCCTGAAGATAGAAGTTCTATTTGATCCAACTAGATTTTTTCAAAATGTGTTCAACCCTATCCCTCCTATATTGTAAAAGGGAAGTGCAAATCTCCAGGCTTTTGCCAATTCTTTACTTATTATCATCACGTCCTCTGTGATTGCAGGTTAGTTCGAAAATCCATTTGCAACGTCCTAGATGTCAAGCCTAGTTGGAATGTCAATCAGGAAGGCTCTTAAAAGGTTAGAAAGGAAAGGGTTACCCTTATTCTTCTTGAATTTTAAGTTTCATGATTGCAAAGAAAAAACCTGTTTAATGGATAGAAATGTAGTGATGGATCTATGCTACAGGTAGATTGTACATAAAAAAGAAATTGTGGGCCAGAACGAATCAGGCCACCACTTAGGATGGATGCCAGTTCAGCAGATCCAAACACTAGTTATACAACTCCAATAAGATATTGAGAGAGCTATACCATAATCAGGTGCAAAACAATTAGTCCTATTTGTAAGGTACCTCTCTTCCTATTTAGCGAGTTAAGGCGAAAAATGATTTGATAAACCATTTTTCCTTTGAATCTCCATTCCAAGGATTTAACTTGCTGGTCAAGATCTTGTACATAATCTCTCTCTCTCTTGTGTGGAATTTCCATTGCAACACAGATCCCATTCACTTATTATAGAAGCTACAAGTCCCTCTAGTTATGAATAGTCACAGCCTACCCACTAAGTGCTTTATCATAAGCAAGTGTCGAAGCTAGGGTGATACCTTACCATTGATCTATGAGTGTTCATCCCCACGTGAACTTAGTTGATAACTTTCTTGAACATAAAGTGTGAGTGTGCCCACAAATGAAGTCAATTGCGTGTACATCTCTTCATCAATCTCGTGTCTTGAGCCTTTCAACCCACCACCCTTAATCATCTAATCAAGAATCAAAGAAAGTTGCCTTTCATCCAAATTTCCCTTCTGAAATCGGTTCTCTCTATTTGACGTTAGGCTGGATCGAGATTTTGGTCCATGGGTTAATTCTCAATTAGTCTTCTTGGACCATGCTTCTTACCCACCTGAAACACCTCTTCTAGCATAAAAATAAAATAGTTCGAGCAACGAGTCACATGTTTAAATGTCAATATGTGGAATTTAGTTATTGAGACTAGTATTAATCACAACAACCATCACCTATATTGCAACTTCTCGCCTTGGCTATTGATCTATGGCCAAGTTTTTACAATTTTTTGCATGAATCTCGCTCATGTTGTAGGACTTGTAACTCAGCATTCCACCGGGTGGGTTAGTTTATTTATTCAATTTAAAGTGTCTTTTTAAATAATTATAGTGGCCTATAGGCATAAGATACACCTTGGGAAGGGTAGAAGCCATTCCCTAGACATAATATGGCCATTTTTTGTAAAGGAAGAGCGTGTTTCGAGCCTGATGCGTCCTCGAGGATTAGATTAAACATGAAAATTTGTTTTGATCAATTGGCTAAATCTGCCTTCCTTTCTTCGTTGCCAAGAGGGGTGGCCCAATCAATTAATAGATCTCTCAATGAGAGCCTCATTTTGTATAGAGAAAATTACTTTGGTGGATCCGATTACTTAAGTCATCAAGTTCGTCGATATGCACCTGCTAAGAGTGCAGGTAAGGGTTTGTGCCAGAGGAGTTTCAAATGACTTTCTTCTTTCATCTTTGACAGCCCTAACAAATCACTCAAAACTCTATTCTTTGCTTTGCACTATGTTGTTTTCCTCTATTTGCCCTCACCAGTGGTCTTGTGAAAGGGTATCAAAAAAACATTAATTTTTATGAGTAAAAGACTAGAGATAATGCATGTTATACTATATAAATTACCGCACTATCAATGGCCTTGTTAGAAAGAAACTCTCTTCTATGCGTTCCTATCGATTAGTTGATTGTTCGGATCTTAAAAGAGAAAGTAACCCTTTGTCACGAGCTGGACTCGAACTAGCACCTCTTGGCAGACTATTTTATGACAAAAAGTCTAGAGACAATACATACTACGTTGCATGAACTATCGCTATATATATATCAGTGGCCGAATTGTTTTTATGGATTGGAAGTGCGACAAGGATCAATTAGCCTTGGCACATGGTAGACTGGGAATTTTGCTATGGCCTCCAAATATAAAAACACAAAAACAAATAAAAAATGTCACTTGTTGGAGCCAATACCCAGTCTAATAAGTTAAACTAGGTTTGAATCATGTTATAACGAAATCGTTTCATTTTTTTCCTAATGTGAGATCAAATCGACTTATTTTCTGTTCTAGGATCCTGTCTTCAATTGTTCAAATAATGCCCAGAGCAGGATTCCAATAACAGTGTCTCTAACCAAGTTCTTCAGAAGGGTATTAACCCAAGAATAAGAGCTATCACCAGAGGGCTTCTTCCCGACGAGGTCCCGAAACCTCAAGTTCCCAAGATCCGATATTAGTGCGTATATCACTCCATTCAGGTGGCCTTTTCCAATTACCCCCACCACTCTCTGACCTTTATTCACAGCTTTGCTCCTCTCCAAAGACCACGCGAGATACTTGGAAAAAGTAAAACAAGCACAATCCTCAGTAAAAGTATCCAATTTTATGTCGCAAACATGTCAAAAAGGAAAACCCATTGTTTATCTTACTTCATTCATTATTGTAATTGAAACAAATTAGAGTCGAAAGCAATTAGGTTTTAGATTCCAAATGATTATTTCAGGAAGGAAGATACTCACCGTGTCACGTTCGTGTATAAGCGGCTGCAAGAGTGATGGATATGAAGAACTTAACTGCTTGTAGAGCTGGAAGGAGCTATCATCCGTGCTTGATACCTGCAATTATACATGAAGAAAGAGATTTTAAAACATAACACGATTTTTTAAATATAAATCCTCTACTTTTCAATTGATGAACATGGCAGCCTCACACTGGCATCCTCTTTTAAAAGCAAGCAATAGGAATACAGAAAGAGCTTTTCAACCATACAGTGAAATGTAATAAGTTCCAGATTGATGATCATCAAAGCAAGTACGTTTCCTTGGCTCAAAAATATTGATTGCATTATTTGGATCACTTTCTTCTTTACATATTTTGTTTTATTTGAATAAATCAGGCATAGTATGCTCACTAGTCGCAACATCATTAGCTATGAAAGAGGTCAGATGAACATATAATCATATATAGTTCTCTAACTTGTGAATAGAAATGTCATTTTATAACTAACTTATTCAGAGTCCAAAGTCAAATGAATTTTATTTCATAGCTCTCTCTCTCTCTCTCTCTCACAAATATCAGTAGATAGGCAGCTGTAATTGTAGAAGTTTGAGGAAGAAGAAAGTTCACAAAAAACTAGATACAGATAAAATTGCTAAGAGCAAAACCTCCAAATTTTTCTGAGACATGTCAGTCGATGATGTTATTCCACGAAAAACATAGAGCACTAGGCTCAGTTTCTCATTCCATTTAAGAGAATTCCAAGCCCTTTCAAGCTGCAAAAACAATTTAAGAAATTAATTTACCATCCTATTCCACAACTACCCAGCTTCCAAAAAAAGAGGACCACAGGTTAGAGTCAAGCATGGAACTAAGATTATAGGGCCTGTTTGGAATAACAATCAGGGAGTAGTTTATATTTCCATGTATCTTGCATGTGGTAAAGATGTACATACGGTTATTTCAATTGGTCGATCCCCAAGAACTACTTGAGCTCCAACTTCTTCAGATACTTTTCGAGCAGCACGAAACTGCAGAATGAGGGAAAAACATCAAGTGATCTCATCAATAAACCTGAAAGATTGTTTTTCTCACAAATCAAATACCTCATCTCCAAAAGGTCGGTTCAGGTCTGAAGACATTTTTGATGAGAAAACTGCCAACAGCAGACGTAATGCCAAAGCAGTTTGGCCCCCTGTCAATTTGAAAAAACAATAATCATTTTTTCTTCAAAGGTGCATGACCATATGCACAGATAATTTAATCTTACCCAAGTTCAAGCTACGACCAACCGCACCATAAAATCCAGTGCCACTCAAAGAGAACATACTTGACCTCATTTGCAGGCCAAGCTCATCATCATTGGCCGTGTACATAATTCCAGCTCTGAAGATGAAATCTGCAACAATTGAAGTTAAGCCATGGATTGAACACTTAATAATAACGATTAAACAATTAACAAGTTCAACAGGCACAAGGCCTCTTGCTGAGATATTTTTTTTTTTTGGCGAATGTACCTGACAGAAGCAATCCACTAATCTAGCACCATTTCTAGTGGAAAAGAGGAGCATATTTCATCTATATGTTTGATTAGATTCTTGTTTTCTTCACAAGCATCTCCCACAGGTTCTAAGTTTGAGATGGATTGTTTGTGGTTCCTTAGCCCTAGATTACTGAAAGATGAACAGAGAGAGGTGTGAGAGAAATGAGCCACCTCATCTAACTGCACGTAGAAATCCCAAAGTTGCACTCCTAAATGAAGCAATTTAGGCCATGCCGTCAAAAACTCTCTCAATAACTAGAGCTTGTGCTTCTGGATAATCTATTTGATCTCAAAATTTTTGTTTGAGATGATGGGAAGTGGAAAGGGAGGAAGCCAAAGAAAGCACTACCACCACACAAAACAAAATGCACTGAGAAAGACTCTTTATTATTATAATAAAAAACACATAAAATGGACTTACATGCCATATGAATTTAATGACGAAAATAGATCAAAGCTAGTGTTTGACATTATGACCTTGGGACAGATTCGTCCCTGCTACAGCGCTTACGGTGCTTATAGGGTCATAGACATTTATCACTCACAATAAAATGATATGAAACCTACAAAAAAAAAGCACTGTAATCAGTGAGTTCGGCGAACCGAACTATGTTTTGTACTCTCTTTCCACGAACTCTGACACTATGTATGCAATGAACTCTGCCGTATTTGGATCAAGGGACAAGAGGGGTTTGGGATTGGATTAAAGAACATTGGGGCCCACAATTTCAGTTTTTGTCTCACATGACAAATAATTTCGCGTTTGTATCACGAAATTGGGTTTAGTTATCCAATAGATAAGGGATTGTTAGTTCCTCATTCATTGTATTAATAATGCTAGGCCCCTTTGGTATTATTAGCACCAAATTTCATATTATCTTCCCTCCTTATCTAGTGGTCAAAAATAACTCTACAATTATTATCTCATTCTTTATCCCACCTTAACCAAACTTAAACCGAATTTCTCACTGCATACACAATTCATTCCATAATTCCCAGGAAATAAAAAAACATGCGAGGCACATAGTATTACTTATCTCTTCTATCATATCCAAATCCATCCAGAATAACAGATGCCCTCAATGTAAACTCTTTATGTATGAAAACTAAAAGAGAAACACGATATAGAGAAATGCGTGACTGTTCAAAATAGTTACGAGAGGAAGAGATACGCCTATTCATACATACCTAAGTAGTCTTACTGATGACGACGATCACGACGAGGATACGGATGCTCATGAGGATTGAGTCCAAAGAAGCAAGCCGAGAAGTAGTAGAGCTGGGAGGCGGGGGAGGTTGAGTCTTGGTAGGTGTAAACAACAAAGAAGCGTGGGAGAAGAATATACCGATACGGAGTAACAAATACGTCAAAAGACACATCAAAAGGAATGGTAGACACCTCAAGATTAGAGATGTACTCCTTTGGAGACACATCGAAAGGAAATGGATCACTATGAAGCAAGTCCTCTCTGGCCTCAAGTGTAATTTGGGACGAAGAGTAAAGTAAGGTAACCGTTCAATAAAGGTAACATGACAAGAAATATATAATTTTTCGGTTACAGGATCATAACAACGATAACCCTTTTGAGAGATGACATAATCCAAGAGAACACATAGAACACATGAGCACTAGGTTTAGCATGATCTCGCTTTGGAAGAAGACCGAAACATGCAAAACCAAACACACGAAAAAGGAAGTCATTTGGAAGCTGACCATAGAGTTGCTCATAATGGGAAGCCCCAAAAAGACTAGGAGTGGGCATCTGATTCAGAAGATAAGTTGCAGTAAGTACAACTTCTCCCAAGAACACAGAAGGAATTAAGGAAAAAAGGAGAAGGGGTCTGGCAGTATCAAGAAGATGGTGATGCTTTCGTTTAGCCTAACCATTTTGTGCAAGAGCATCATAACAATGGGATTGATGGATAGTTCCACGAGTGGCTAAGAAATCAATAAATTTAGAGAGAATATTCCCCACCCAAATCAAAATGAAAAACTTTAACAGTTGTGGAAAACTAATTTGAACCACTGAGTGAAAACAACAATACATTTTGAAAAAACTAAATTTCTGTGTCATTAAATAAATCCATAAAAAAAACTTATCGTGATCATCAATAAATTATGCATAATACACATAACCACATTTTTGTTCCAACTAGGGAAGGACCGCACACATCAATATGAACAAGATCAAATGGGAAAAAAGAAATAAAAGTACCTTTATTAAATGGTAAATAAGACATTTTTGCAAACCTACATCCATTGTACTCTGAAATGTCACAAAATGAAACATTACCCAAAAGAACCGACTTAACTAAAAGTTTCAAGCACTCACTAGACAAATGACTTAATCTAGAATGCTAAAGATAAAAGGGAAAAGAGTTTTGATCTAGGGAAAAAGGAGACAGCAGTGGAAGTAGACTCCATAGGAAGATGCAAGCGCTCCAAAACAAAAAGATCACCAACTCTATGCCAAGTCCCAATCTACTTCTCAAACTCTCGATCCTACATAACACATCCATAAAAAGATAATACAATTTCAAAACTAGAATTAGACAATTGAAAAATAGAAAGAAGTTTAAGAGTCAAATAGTCAATTGAGGAACATAAAAAATTAGGTATATATAGCAAAATGGATGAGATGGGAAGGATATAACCAATAGAGACAATACACATCGAGAATCTGTTTGCAATAGCAATGATAATAAGAGAAAGAGGTGAATCATAGTGAATAAGAAGCGGCAAATGAAAATTCATATGATGAGAGGAACATAATCAAAAATTGATATGGTAGGTGAAGTTCGTGTGATATAAAAAGCATGAAAACCTGACTGAGTTGTGGCCATAGTAGAAGTTTGTGGTTGCAATGAAAGACTAAAGCTGCTCAAACATAGACTACAGGTTGGAACATGGGATACTACTAGAGGCAAATGTTGCAAATGTTGTAGGAGGACGAAACACTTGTTATGGTGGCCGAGATGACGGTGAAGTGAATGAATGTAAGGAATTGCACCCCTTGGGCTATAGAAGCTTAGGGATCCATTCTTCTGATGTCCCTTCTGATGGCAAAAGTTGCACTCGTCCATAGCGACACGAGGCTTTGGTTTCCCCGTGATCTACATAATATGAGATGATGGACTGAGTAAGAGAAGCAACTGAGCAGAAGAGGTAACAAATGCTAACTGTGAGGGAGATGTAATATGTGCTACCTTAAATCTAGTTTTCTAAGCAATAATTCGTGAACTGCATTGTCAACTGATGGTAATGGAGACCCACGCAAGGTAGCACCGCGAAGAGGCTCAAACTGATCTTTGAGTGCCATGAGAAACTGAACCAATCTTTGTTTTTCTCGATTATTGTCTAATATTTGCAAATCAATCAATTGGTTCTATAAATGCTAATTGATCCCAAAAATTAATCATCTCATTGAAAAATTCTTGACTTGACTTGTCTCTCTACTTTGCACTAATAATAGACATCTCAAGTTCATATGTTTAGCCAAGTTTGACTCAACATACATCATTTTCAAATAAATAGTCTTACACTTATTTTGTTGTGTCATACTTGGAGAAATTCATACCATTATTTGGTTATACAGAATTGTGAAGTTGTATAAGTACTTGTGCATTTTTCATATTCCATTGTGCCACAGTTCGTTCATACCCTTCGGCCTTAGGGTCTAAGGCATAATAGTTAAGCCTGTTACATAAGCCAGCTTTTCTTTTTCAAGTAAGTTCTTCATAACATTGGACCAATAAACCCTATTTAAACGGATACTAATGGCTTGGAATTTATCTTCAAAAACTAATGAAATCAAAGTCGTAATCAAACCAGTGCAAAATACAGAAACCAAAGCAGAGAACCAAAACAGAGTTGAACCAATGCAAATCAAAACAGCAGAGAGTTGACCAATTCAAAACAATACAGTGAGCCAATGCAACCAAAACAGAGAGCCAAATCAATGCCAACCAAAATACTGAGCCATGTGAACCAAGAGAACCAGCAGAAAGTTGAAACAATGCAAACCTAAGAAGAGCTAGAGAGTGATACGAAACAGAAAAGAACCAGAGGAAGGGAAACCAATGCAAAACAAGCTAGAGCAAAAGAGGGTGTAACCATAGTTTTAAAAGGCAGTCGTTATCGTTACGTAACAGTTTCGATGGCCTCCATTGCTCGTTACGGCCAATTTTTCGTTGTGAAGGAAATTCACAGTTGTAACGGCCGGTACACCTTTCGTAACGAGCGTAATGGTGGTGTAACATCCCTAGTAGGTCAAAGCGACTTTCGGCCGTTATGAGTTGTGTAACGGTATTTTAAATTGTGAATTTTCTAATTTTGTTTCTTTTGTTAATAAAACTCACATTTTCTATTATTTTCAACCTAAAATTATTCATAATAGCGCGAAAAGTCAAATACTACTTGGGCGTAGTGAGATTTGCCTCAAATCTCTCAAATTTCACAGCAATCGGCTAATGTTGCTCTTCGTTTTTAACTTTCGACTCTTCAACAAGTTCATTCTTCTTCCAATTTTGATGAGTTATTCAAAATTCATATTTTCTAACAGCTGAAAAACATGTTTGACGATGTTTCTTGAAGATCCACGTCAGTGAATTTGATTTTTTATGATGCTCAGTAGTAAGCAGAAAATATGGCGACTGAGTTTTCAAATGTTCAAGTGTTTTGTTTTTAAAAAAATTGTTCAAGATCCATACTTGTTTACACCCCCCCTAAACAAAAAAAGATCTATAAAAATTAAAATTCAAACAACAATATTAATTTTGGAATAGTGAAATTCAAAATTTAAATTTAAATAACAAATCAAATAATATGCTTTCATATTGTAGATGGTTAAAACAAAATGAAAAAAAAAGAGACTTGAGTAGGTGACTCGAGCGAGTGGCTCGAGTGGATGACCTGTAAACGACTCGGGAAAATGGCTCGAATAAATGGACCAATCAATTGACATTCTAGCGGGCAACCCCAGGGAAACAATCATCTAAGCGACTAGTCATAATGACTCAATGAGCAAGCAACTCGATGATTGAGTGACTCGGTTGTTGAGTCACTCGAGTATCTCGAGTAGCTCGGTTAATCGAAAAGATTAAGGGTCATGTGGCTCGACCAAGGGATTTGAAGGGGCTCAAGGGTCGAATGATCTGATGAGTCTGAACAACTATATAAAGGAAAAATGGCATCCCATAGCACATGCTATAAAGCGTAGTTCTGACTACGATTGAAGATACGCCACAGTACAGACTGTAAAGCATAACACAGACTATGACAGTAACTCTGACTACTTAATTATGCTTCCATGGCACGGACCATGAAGACAGCACAAACTGTATTATTACAATGGCATAGGTTATGAAGACAGCCCAGACTGTGTAGCTCTGACTACAATTACTATAACATAGCACGGACTATGTGACTCAGCACAGACTGAATAAAGCCAAATACATACAGCGCAGACTATATCAATATAGATTCTTTTGAGAATCGAAAGACTATCTTAGAGACAATCAAAGAGAATGGCAATACAATCTTGCACGGGACGTTGGGAGACAAGTGGTTTGGTGGCTAAGGAAAAGGATTTGTCGAAGCACAGGATCCTCCCATTCAAGTCACTCGAGTGACCCCTGAGTCACTCGACTCGAGTGGGTCGGGTACTTGACCCGAGTGGATCGAGTACCCATGGGGCATCCGGTGACCGACCTAGTTGAGTTGGAATATAACACTACCTGATCGGTTCTCATGATAGAATCCTTTGATTCCCCGAGATCATCTTTCATGATCTGATTAAACCTTTCGGGGAGTCCTATCCTAATCCTAACAGAATTCATTTGAGGGTTATAAATGGGAGAGGTAGTCGTGCTTTTGGAGATGAGATTTTGATAGCCGGATACATTGTTCATACTGTCAATATTACATACTCAATTAGCCTGCTCCTACACCCAACCTAGTCTTTCTCCGTTCTGTGTTTCTGATCACTTTTGCATATTTTACCTCTCCATAATTGTTCTTTATTTTTTTGTTCTAAAAGACACTACACATATATACAATACTTTATAACTATTAAAAATTTGAACGACATTTAAATTGTGCGTTATGAAGTTATAATACATAAATTCATTATTACTACACAAAAATAATTAAACCGTTAAATTTAACTAGACTATATAGTAAATAAATTATGATATATAAAATTTATCAAAAATTATTTTAAACTCCAATAAATACACTTTTGGAATAAAAACACGCGAATTAGTTATTTTTTTATTGAGTTGTGTGAAAAATAAAAAAATTCACGATTTCAGAAACCGCTACCGTTACGCTGCAGCTGTTATGTCTCGAAACCGCGTCATCGTTACTATTACCGTTACGCCGACCACTATCACTATTTAAAACTATGGGTGCAACGAGGAGCCAGTGACTACCAGTCGTGCTAGGGTTCTGACCAAATTTGTTGTCGTAGGAGCTGTGACGATGAGCAGTCATGCTATGGTTTCGATGATGGCTCTAATACTTATAAGTTCACCGAAGGAGCATATTATATTTTGGATCACTTAACTGAACAAGATTACATAAACTAAATAAAGCGGGAGAACCTAACTAACAATAATGACTAAACTACCCTTAAGTAAGAAAGGAAATAACAAAATATATTCACATTAATATCACATTACTTGGTTGTATAATAAATTATCACATAATATGCCTGAGGGATCTCTTCAGCTAATAACTTAAGATTTTGAATTGAATACAATGTTTCCTCAATCAATAGCCCAACTGATCGAAGATTCATGAATTCGGAGTATGTGGTGGGCAGTAGCTCTTACACCTCTCCAGCAGCAAACACTTACTCTGATTGCATACACATTCATGTCGACATTTTTTAATTATTTTTTGAAGACATAACCACTCTACATCAGTTTTGACATTTTACCAGGGCTTTTGAAAAAAGGATAAATAAATCCTACAATTAGCAATCGTCACTAACTTAGCAAACGTTGTTAATAATTTCTCGTGTCGTATGTTGCTTCTTTTATGTCAATATCAGCAAAATTGCTTCAACAAATGCAATATGCTACAATCTTAAACAGCTGCAGAGAAATATTATTCATTTCAATATAGACATTCATTGATTAGGTATCAAATAGCTAAAAACAGAGATATCATCAAAAAGCTCAAAAATTGGATTCTATTAGTAAACTTTCACCAAGATCTGTAGAATGAAATCAGACTTGCCTGCTTCTGCAAAGCTCCACAACTACATTGTCGGGCTTAACAGCACGCACCACGCGCTCCACATCCAGCGCTGATTCGCGAGAGATATGAGTCGTTCCTATCAACCAGATCGCCTCCGGCTCCACGAACTCAGTCTGCCTTGCCGGCACCGGACCGAATTGACTCTTTCGGACAAGAATCAAGCATCCATTGTCGGCCAAATCGAGCAATTCGGGATGGGTTCGAGCAATTGCTGCTCGAGAGTCGGCTAGAACGGTGGATTTGTAGTCGAAATCTGGTGGTGGAGGGTTGATTGAAACCCTAGACGGTTTGGAGGGTCTGAAAGTCAGGAGACTGGGAAGATTGCTTTTGTACTGGAAATGGTAAGGACTAAGGTTTGTCATCGAAGGGTTTGCGTGGATGTCACAGAGAGAGATAGAGAGAGAGAGAGATTAGAGTTGAGACTATTTGTTGATATGAAGATTGGCAGATTGCGGGAGTTTTTGTGTGTTCGGTATTCAGATAACGGAACATGAGCTAACCGGTCATGGGAAGGGGTGTTTCCGTAGAAAACGTCGGACGGGAGTGTCAAAAGAAATGGACACACGATTTTCAAACTTTGGGAGCAGATAATTAGGGTGCTTGTTGACGATGCAACTTGGTAGTTTTTAGTTTTTTTTTTTATTAATTTTAATTATAAATTATATTATTTAAAAAATATTCATAATTTTTATTAGACCATTTCTAACAAATTTTTTAAACAAGGCATTTTTATTAAAATAGCTAACATGTTCTGATTTAAGTCACTTAACTAAATCTTTCATTTGACTTTTTTTATAATAACTTAAGCTAGTTATTTTACTCAACAGTTTCATATAGAGAATTTGTTTGAAATCATTTTAATTTAAATGAATAGTAAAAATAGATAGTAACGTTAAAATATATTTATAAAAAAATAATTTGTTAAAATAGAGATTGTACTCTCTTTTTTTCGTTGTACTTTGACAAGCTATTTTAAAGAAAAGTATTGGAGATACTCTTGTAACATATAAATATTTTTTTTTATTTTAATTATAAATTACAATTTTTACTAAACACTCATAATTTCTGCTACACATTACGTTTTATAAAATACTAATTTCGACAATGTCAAACACTACATTTTCAAGGAGATCGTGATTGGCATATGAAAAGGGGAGGGATACTCTTGTTATCGTTAGCAACGTGACCTGGTCTCATTTTGTTTTTAAAAAATAAATAATAATATTTATTTTTTAAAAACAAACTATTAATTAAATATAATCATATTATATAATTAATTTTGTCCAAAATAATTAATTGTTTGTCTGAGTAGTGTATTCAACTAGATCTACAAAATGAATGATTTATATCGTAAATTTATATAAAAATTTAGTATCATGATAAAGGCACGACAAACCCTATTACACCTTAAACACGGTAAAATTCACGTTTTCTGAAAGAAATTGTGTTAGCTAAGCGGTGAATAAATGGAATCTGGTCCCTAAGAATTTAAACTTTGACAAATAAGAATTTAATTTTGATCTATCAAATATAAACTGTTACTAATCAAGGTTATTATTTACTGCTAATAAACCATACTTAACAAGACCCTTTAAAAAATACTTAACACACCTAAATTAATCCAACCACAAAAGTCTCTGTTGTACTTAAATATATCACATGGATCCAATAATCCAAACACAGAAATGTATGTAGAAAACGAAAATCAAATTCGTAATAATTGATCTCTAATTGAATTTTGTACATGTAATATTACTGTGGAAATATTTATTAGAAAAATAAATTAGTGAAACTTAAAATCAATAATTTAAATTCATAAAAAACAGTAAATGTGATAATTTAAAACATTTGTAGGGTTCAGTCCTTTTCTAGTCCAGTTGGACTAATTTTGGGCCAATTTTGATTATTCGTGTTATTTGTTTTATTATTTTTTATGTGTAAATTATATATAAAAAAAAAATTAAACAGATATCGTTAAATGTATAAATAAATCGCATTTGTATTTGAAAAATAAACAATGCAATCTGTAAAAATTCTTTTACAAGAGGATATATATAAAATATATTGATTAGGTGAAACCCCCGAATAACTGTACAAAAAAAATAATGAGATAATAGAGGTTTGACATATTAGTCAATATTTAGGACACAAATGACACAGGGAATACTAGTACTTAATGTCTCTGGAATGAAATCATCCCTCATATTTATAGTTTTATAATTTTATGGGATAAGTGTCCCTTAAGACTTATCAGATAAAAACGAAGTATTGACTACTTCCGGATCATAAGATCATATTTGAATTTTTTTAGATTAATATTGTACTTTTAATTGACTATGTTAACAGTTGGTCATCGCTATCAAAACACTTCAAGTCACTTGGTTGAGTAATTAAGTCAATCAAGTCAATCATTCTATGGTGTCTCCATGGTTGTCAAAAAGATTTTTTCTTAGTTATCAAATCATATGTCTGCTAACGTCTTGTTTCTCGTTTAAAAGATATTGCAATCTTAATTGTAGATAAAAACTCACTCTTATTTTTGGGTCTAGGATGACTTACTTGACTTTTGTGAAATTTTTAATTATATAGTTTTGTGATACTTATATATAATTTGTGCTTTATTATCTCAATTATATAGTTTATGTTATTTTTGCATAGTACATGCTCTATTATCTTAATTATATAGCATGCCGTTAGCTCTTTGTCGTAACCTAAAGCTCATTACTGTTGATAGTCACTTAGTGATGTTATTTTTTTATTTTTCTAAATACTTTTGGTATCTTTGTATTTTAAGAGAAAGTAGTTTTTATTAAAACTAATCTAACTTTTTTGCACCATATTTTTATAAAAGGTTAAATTTCTTAAAAATTAAATTTTTTAGACATTGTAGACAGGAGCTCAAGTTCATGACTGGGATGCATAATCGATAAAGTTTAAAAGGTGTACTTGATTCACCATATTAGACATTAGATTGTATTATATCCATCTGATTAGATTTTTTTTATTTGAATTTAAGAAGTTGTGAGAAAATTATACATTCTTTGAATAATTAAGAGGATATAGTATTAGTAATTTATTTATTACTAATAACGTAAAATTACTTATTAAATGAGATTATATATACACTCATTATTAATCCAATTAATCAAACATGATAAAAAAAATTTAATGAACAAAACAACCTTCTTATTACCTTAAACTCCTATCTATTTAGGAAAAGAGGAGTCGAGTGACTTTACAACTTATTCAAGAGTAGTGAGTTGAACCCTTGATGACCGAGTGAATTAAAATGTGATAGATATATGACTTAGATAGATATGTATATATTTTTTGATGCGAAAAATTTACAAAATTTAAATTCGTTGTTTGTAATAAAAATACATGTAATTGGTTCGTGTCTTTAATAATATTTAATCAATTTAATTTTTTTACATAAATTACTTTACACTACAAATAGTAAAATAAACATTATTATCAAAATAAACTAACTTTGAGTCTAGAATTAGATTAACTGAACCAATCTATCAATAAATTACAAAGAAGGCTCTCTTCTTTTTTTTCCCATGTATTTAATGTTATTTGTACTTCTATCTCACCGATGTGACATTTTCAACGCTATCACATCAGGTCACTGGGTGGAACTTCAAAAGCGTGGCCTAAATGTGTGACCATTTAATAAGTGAGAAAAAAAAAAGGTGTGATCATTCATGAAACAAGGTACCAATTATTAATTTAGAGCAAAAAGTATCAATTATTAAGAAAAGAAATGCGAGACCATCAGGATGCCAAGTAGGCACCAGCTAATTGCTAGCTTGCGCCTTCGACGTGTGCGCACCCCCGGCCTCGTATCCCAAACACCTTAGCAATTATGAATTACCTACATATACAACGTATTTTAAAGTCCGAGTCCCACGAATATGGTCCGCGAAATTCCCGCGGTGTTGCCATTCCATTAGTTTTCCCCCATAAAAGTCCCATCAAATTTTCTCTAATTCCAATGGGATAAAAAAAATAAGCTTGCGCTAAACTCTGTAATCTTATTGCCATTTGTTTTATGTATGGGCAATCCTGCTAACGTGCGCCATAATAACCAACCACCAAATCCATTTAGATTAGACCCAGGCGATCAGCAACTTACAAATCCTTCGACAAGAACTTGTGAAGAAAACCCATCAGCAAAACCGCCTCAACGCCCTACAACCACCGTTGCCTCGCCGTCAGGAGGCGGCGGGACATCGGGAAAGCATCCGAGTTTTCGAGGAATCCGGTGCCGGAGTGGGAAATGGGTATCGGAAATACGCGAACCGCGAAAGACTACGCGCATATGGCTCGGGACGTACCCGACGCCAGAAATGGCCGCTGCCGCCTATGATGTGGCAGCGCTGGCCCTGAAAGGCTCTGACGCCGCCCTGAACTTCCCCGATTCGGTTCTTTCATATGACGTACCGGCTTCTACGTCCGCAAGTGATGTACGCGGGGCGGCGGCGGCGGCAGCGGCGGCAAGACTGCCGAAGCCCCAAATACGTGATTGCTCGGCACAAAACAGGTCTGGAAGTGAGGAGGACACGTCCCAAGCTCGTACAACGTCCGGCGCCGAAGCGTTTATTGACGAGGAGGCACTTTTTGACATGCCAAATTTCTTGGCCGGAATGGCGGAGGGAATGCTGCTAAGCCCGCCGAGGATGAAGTTGCCGCCGTCCGGTGATGACTCACGGAGAATTCAGACGGAGAAAATCTATGGAGTTATCCGTGACGGAGAATTCAACGAAAAGATGATATTACAAATAGTGAGCTATATGAGCAGTAACCAGTAAGCTTGTTTGGGTGATGTATTGTGGGAGTTTTGCTGGTCTGTTATTGCTTGTTCTGTTTTGTTTTGTTGTTTTGGTTGGCTTTTTGCCATTCAATGGGTTGTGGTTTGCGAAAGTTTGAAGTCTCCTTGGGGTTAATCTCCTCTATTTTACTTATATATATATATATATATATATTGTCCGCTACTATGGGACTAAAGGCTTGTAATTCCACCATGTGGGTTGTATTGTTTTTCTTTTCGTAGTCTTCTTTTTCTTCTTTTTTTTTTTGGTTCAGTTTCATTATCTTACGTAGATTGGGTTGTTTAGATCACATCAGTAGTTAGTGAGAAATATAAAGAGTTGAGGTTACTTATTGTGTAACAAAAAAGAGGTTAATTTAAAATTCGAACAGTTTTTTTAGATTTTTAAAATTACACTCATTTTTGATATCAAATTTGTCGGAAAAATAACAGAAAGATATTTTTTTTACTGTCTTAGCTATCAATCAAGTGGAAGTTTTTTAAACCATTTTTTTCTTTAAGAGAAAAAGACTTCAACACCCATTTAAATTTTAGCCCTAAAGATACACCACAGTGGTTTTAGACACCTCTAAAAGGATACACATGTAAACTTCAACCCACATCCCTCTCTCAGAGAGATAAAGAGAGGAGTGTTCGGCCTCCGGCGGACCAGTACTGGTGGCTTTGGGGTGCGGTGATGGACATACGATGGTGGCCGTGATGATGATTGGAAGTGCGATGGTGGTTTAATGTGAGTTATCCATCAATAGTAGTTAAATAAAAGACCCTTAGTTGCACTTTTTTTTTTGAAAACCCATCTGTAAATTAAGTTGGTTCAGGCTTTGTTCAATTTGTACAAACATAGTGGCTGCAAACTCTGTTTTTAACAAACATAGCATCCCCAAGCTTCAATCATACCGGCCGCAAGGTTATTTATGTTCACATTATTTTTAGGTATGCTTACTTGTCTTGGTTAAACATTTTTTTTAAAGTCAATTCTGGAAAGGTTTTGGGCCACTGTGGAATAACTTGATTTTGGATACGTCTCCTAAAATTAATTTTAAAATATTTCCATTTTTGAAAAGTTTTTATTTTCAGAAAATTCATTTTATAGAGAAGGCGTCTATTTTTTGGAAAGTTTCATAATCCGCTCCTATGTTTACACGTTTTAGGCGCACAAGTTTCATAATCCGCTCCTATGTTTACACGTTTTAGGCGCACCATGTTTACGTAATCCAATCATCGTTCATTTTTTTAAGTTTTCAATTACTAATGCAAAAACTTAAACTACTCAGAATATTGTTTAGTAACTAAGCAATAATATTTCTCTTATAAAAATTAAGAAGTGCCCTTTATCGTTTTAATAACAAAGGTAGTTCGATTAAGTACTTAACAATATTTAATTAATTTAATTTTTTGTATATATAAATAATCTTTATATGAGGACTACAAAAAGAAGGGTGATTTCGATCATTTATGTATAACCAAAGTGAGCTACACTTAATTCAAAATAGATAAAACTTATAATGGCATCCTTATCCATGGGACAACTGCGTGAAAATAAGTAACCAAGGATCAAGGTGATTCTATTTCTCAATCTTATGCTTGATCGGTCGAAGATAGCAACTAGTTCACTATGGTGATTGAACATCTACGAGTTGGCTTCTAGTATTCTAAATGGGAACTAAGATGCCAAAGTTCTCCTGCAATTATAATAACATCAATTTATGCAAATTAAAGTATAGTAGGCGAGCCAATTATAGGAATCTAAGGTAAAAATATTGTATTTTTTTAGGGTAAAGCAGAACTTAAGAGGAGAAAGTTAGAAGCATTGAGAAATAGAATTTTCTGATTTGATTGGGGCAGGATTTATGCTTGGCCTGCATCACAATAGGAAAAACTCTATCTGATCACAGAATCACAGATCTACAAACTTCTTCTTTAGTAAATGTAATTTATGCCATCATCTCACGATTTAACATTTCCTCTACAACTTCCTTTCATGAGACTAGATGCTTGCATTTTTTTTTTCCCTATGTAATGCTAATTAGTCTCTAGAATATGGTTTAGGACCGATTTAGAGTTTAAAATTGATTTAAAGCCGTTTACCTCCACTTCCCTCTGTCTTTAGTTCTTTCTCTCGTTTCTACATTCGTTTGCATGTCTACTTTTGAAATACTTAAAAAAAGAATTTAAAATGACAAATAGAAGCAAATCTCACAGTTGAATGAAAGAAGTATCTCTAACAATTTTTTCATCTCGTACTATAATTCTCAAACCATATATTATGTAATAACGAGAAACTACTGACCTTAAACTACCCATGGTTAAAAGAGAGTGATTATTTTGCAAATCAGTGATAGATGCACAATTCCATAATTTAGGCACATGGTGGCAGAGGTTAAATATAATAAGAGTACTATAACTAACACCCAAATTCTATAAAAAAAAACATGAGGGTTCAATGCGAAGGGAAGCTCTCTTCGCTTGTACAAAATCCAACTTTTTGGATACTTGAGTTATCATTGACCACCCGTGACTAACTTTTATCATTGGAGCGTTATATATTTCATTTAATTAGTTTGGCCAGACAGTCAGTGACAATATTCTCTCTTTTTAGACATTCAATTCAGTTTAGCTGAATTTGAGCGACCTACTTGGAAGTTTACTTTCCATATCGAAAAATATTTATTCTTACAATTACAGTAATTATAGATAAACACAATAAATCAAGAATTTTAAAAATTATTCGATCAAAAAAAGATAATTTATTACTTATTCATACCTTTTACATTTAAAAGTGCTCGTACTTCATAAGTCGTTCTTAATCAAAATAACATCGATCCTAAAGATATAAAAAAGTCTCAGGACTCACGGGCCACCCTAGCCAAGTTCAAGCCCATAATTGTAGCAGCTCGGTTAGGACTCGACCAAAACCCAAGCCTAGCCAAGCCTGAAGAGTAGTGGATTGTGCTTGGATCTCTCCTTGGAGCCCATATGCCCGAGCCCTCGGTCGAAATTTTGCTACCAAAGTCCAAAAATTAGCTCAGCCCAAAGCTCGCCCAGGTTCAACTTTATTATTTTAATATATTTTATTATATATTAGAGAAAATAAATATATAAAAGCTAAATAATAGTAAAGGAGCCGGGACCATATCTGGTGGCCTCCACCATTAGACCCAATGGCCTGCAGTTCAATTGCACAGTTATTTTAGTCCAACTTTGATAATCTAAATAATTTAATTTATTTCTCTTAATAAATAAACTATTTGTAAAAAAAATTAAATTAATTGTATATAATCACGATATAATGTCTTCGAGAAATGAACCGTAAATTAATATTATAGTTTATTTTTTAAAACAAATGTCATTTACCTATAATACAAATAATGAAATTTAATTAATTTATTTCTTACATAAATAATTTATATATTTAGACTAATAAAACAAACGAATTAGATCATTAAATTAAGCCAAAAATAGGCCTCCCTCACAATAATGCAATTGGAAAATTCTGCAGAAAAACTTATACCCTAAGCTTTCATTTAGCAAATTCGCTTAAAGCCAATTTTTTTTTTTGGACTTTTTGACTTAAGCTAAAAAAGTGAGAAAGTTTTATTTTTTAATTTTCAACTTTTATTCTATTTATTTTTTAACTTTTTAACTTTTTTAATAACAATTTTTAATTTTATTCTTACATATAAAATTAAATAAATTTCAATCTAATAATTATATTTTAATTTGGTCAATTTTTTACGTGAGTTATTTAGTTTTTTTTTACTTTTATTGTAATTATTTTGTCAAGTAAATAAATTTTTAATTTTTTAACTTAAAATAATTTTAAATTAAAATTTTAATTTAAAATTAAGTTGTCAAACGCATACTAAATAAAACAATAGATAATTCTTAGGGCGGGACCGACATTTCATCGGGAAGAGAGCCCGTGGTCCACGCGTTTCCGCGGGAAAACACACACGTTATGAGTAGTTATTAACTGTCAACCCGTGTGTTGATCAACGGTCTTATGTGACGCCAAATCCTTGAAGAAAATAAAAAGGTTATTTTGTTTGTACGTGCCACGTCAGTTTCACACGATTCCTTTCGAGCTCCTGTTCGAGCAGCTTCCTCGGGCGTTCTCAAATCCTCAATTAATCGCCGATTCCTTCATGCTCTCAATTTCCCCTCTCTCTCTCTTTCTCTCTCTCTCTCCAATTACCAATCAAATGTTTACGCTAATACGATGACTTTATAGTTAATTTATTAGTTATTTTATAAGTTTTTTTTAGTAGTATTTTTTAAAAAAAATTATAAAAAATAAAATTTTGAAATTTTCTCATCAAAACTATTTGAAAAAGTAAAATAAGTTGGCAAAACATTAAAAAAAGCCTAGAAAATTCAAATAAGTCAAATAAGCTAGATTTATTTTTTCTTATTTCACCATAATTTAGTGAGTTTTTTTACCAATATCATTAATGTTTTTATTTCTTTAATTTCTTGTATAAAAACGAAACAAAAAGGTTTAAATTTTAATCAAAACACGAGAAAAAATCTAAAAATAATCAAATGGCCTTTCTGTTATCCCAAAGAGGGCCTATTTTGGAAATAACTGCTTCTTTTTCTTGCTTTAATCTCCTAGTTATTTGCTTCTTGAAAGCAATTACATCCTATATAGCATAACCAAATTGATATAAGATTTGACCCACCTTCCATCCATCAATTAAAAGAAAATGAAGAGAAGTAGAGTCAACATCAATATTAATTCGTTGGTGAAAAATAACAAAGATTAAAAAATAAAATGCAGAATGTATAAAAATTAATAATTTCATATCAAGATGAGCGTGAATATTTTGCAGTCTTTAAAGAGTTTAAGCACTTTACAATTGACAAAGCACGGAACTGAGGCAACAGATCTCTTTTTGGCTAGTCTCACCAAAATACAACAGCCCAACTGAGATTGCATAGCTCAAAAAAAATCTACACAAGTTGTAAAGCTAAAAGCTAACCCAAATTTTCTCAATATCTAGGAGATAGCTTAACAATTGATAAATTGGTGCTAGATAGCCCACTATATAGCAAATGATTGACTACCCGAATTAATAAAGACAAAAATATACCAAAATAAGATAATAAATCTAATTATATGTTGCTTAAATTTGTCTTCAATTTTGATTAAAAAATTTTATTTTTTCAGTCTTCTTATTGAGACTATTCGAAAAATTAAAAATTCTACAAAAAAAATAAAAAAACAAAATAAATAAAATTATAACAGTTTAATCTAAAATAAAAATAAAATAAGATAAGAAAGGCATTATATCCAAAGGGATTTGTTTGGTTTTGGCGGGATAGGGAAAAAGAACATAAGCAAATTATTAGACACCTTTGGAATATTATTTAGTATTTTTTATGTTTTACTTTTAATAAATAAAAATATATAATATAAATAGTTATTTTTATTTTTTATTGAATAATTTTTTATTTATTTAATAAAAATGAGTAATATTATTTTACACATAAGCATGAGGGTGGTGTTTGAAAACTGCAGAATAATTACTATAAAATATATCGTCGAGCGGAAATAATCGCAGAGGAATTTGTTTTCTGGAAGAGCAACAGTCATGTAATAAGTTGGAAGAAACTTTTCAGTGGAAAATTATTAAATACTTTTAGAGTAACGATTTTATTAAATATATTTTTATTAAATAAATAATTATAATTTATATAATACAAATTATTTTTTATTTTTTAACTATTTATATACGTTTTTATTATAAAATTTATTATTATTATATTAAATAAAATTATCACCTAAGTTTGTCCCATAAAATTCCGGACCAACGAATAATTAATCCTTCCGGGTAGTATCTGATCTGAGTGGCTTTTGGGCGTCCCAAAAGCTAACTACAACTAGATTTGGGGTTCAACTTATCCAACATCCAGTCAAACTCGCAAAAGTCAAATCACCCACATGCCACGTCACATCTCTCCCTCCTCAAAACCCACACGTTTTATACACTCACTTGCAAAGAGCTCACACACAACTTTAACCAGAAAAAAACAGCTGTTGCTGTTCTCTTCCTTAGCTTGCAAATCCTGCGCCGCCCCCGCCGACCAGTCTGCTTCTTATCCCATCCCGAGTTTGCTGCTTATTCACTTCCATACTTCAGACATATTATCATGGTCATGTCATAAAATCTATAATCCCAACCATATATATATAACCATTTCTTTCATATTCACCTCAACAGCTCAACCCACAAAAACTAATCGGCTCTAAATTTCATACTTAAACTACTACTTCTACTACTTCTGCTTGGTTCACAAGTTTTTGATTCTATATATGGATATGTTTTCCCACTTTTCTGACTCACTTCCTTGTGGCTCAGATTTCTGGTCGAACGACGGGCCGGAATCTTCGTCAAGCAGTTCTTCCCGGCCTGGAAACTTCTCGGACGAGGAGCTTTTGTTGGCTTCCAATCATCCGAAGAAGCGAGCTGGGAGGAAGAAGTTCCGGGAGACTCGGCACCCAGTGTACCGGGGAGTGAGGCGGAGGAACTCCGGCAAGTGGGTTTGCGAGGTGCGGGAGCCGAACAAGAAGTCAAGGATTTGGCTGGGGACGTTTCCGACAGAGGAGATGGCGGCGAGAGCTCACGACGTTGCGGCTATTGCTTTAAGAGGCCGGTCGGCTTGTCTAAATTTCGCCGACTCCGCTTGGAGGTTGCCTGTTCCGGCGTCGTCGGATCCTAAAGACATTCAGAAGGCGGCGGCTGAGGCGGCCGAAGCGTTTCGGCCACGGGAATCCAGTGGGGTTTCCAGTGAGCTCTCGAAGCCTGAGGAAGAAACGGCGACAATGTCGGAGAGACTGTTCTTCATTGACGAGGAAGCCATTTTTTCCTTGCCGGGATTTCTTGCAAGCATGGCAGAAGGGTTGATGCTACCTCCTCCACCGCCTCACTGTGTAGGAGGAGATGGGTACAACGGAGATGACGTGGAATTATGGAGTTATTCAATTTAATTCGAGTATAGGTTATTTTTTGCTTAGGAGATTTCTAAACCGTACTTCTAATTTTTTTTCCAAGTACGGATTGGGTTTAGGTGAAATTTATAGTGATTATTAGAGCAAATAGGGAAGGTGCATAAATTTGAACATAGGATTAAACACATTTTTTTAGTATATAGTGAATTTTGTAATTGTATAGAATTTATTCTATATAAGAGGAGTGGTTCGAATTGTTCAGTCTGTAGTAGAATTTTTCATTCTAAACAAGAGGAGTGGTCCGAATGGTTCAGTGAATGTGCATATAATAAAATTTTTATTAAAAATAATATCAAACAGAAAAATATTTTCTTCAAATGATATGCTTGACTGTGTAATAATTTTGAATAATATAGCGAGTAATGCTTGCCCTAATAATGTGGGCGAGTAAAGTCTATAATCTTGTGTATATGTGTATCTGTTCATGTTTGTTTAATAATTGAGTTTTTGAATTAATTTGTAGACATTTCGATTAATTTTAAAATTTTAAAACTAGTAATTAAACAAATTTTTAGTAGCTCTAAAGACTCAGATTAATGACTATTAAAGAGCAAACTTAAAATTTAATCAATTGACATAGCTCCTCAAAATTATATTTGCCAAAGTTAGATGAATAATTTTATTTGTAAAGGAAGTTAAGAATAGTCAATCAGCACAAACATGGTTAAAAGAGAGTGATTATTTTGCAAATCAGTGATAGATGCACAATTTCATAATTTAGGCATATGGTGGCAGAGGTCAAATCTAATAAGAGTACTATAACTAACACCCAAAATCTATACATAAAAACATGGGGGTTCAATGCCAGCTGGCATTCCCTTTTCGCTGGTCCAAAATCCTATTTTTGGATACTTGAGTTATCATTGACCACCTGTGTTCAAAAATCTCTATTCTTACAATTACAGTAATTATAGATAAACACAATAAATCAAGAATTAAAAAAATTATTCGATCAAAAGAAAATGATTTATCGCTTGTTCATACCTTTTACATTTAAAAGGGCTTGTGTTTCATAATTCGTTTTTAGTAGAAGTAACATTGATCCTAGAGGTGTAAAATAATCCTAGGACGCGGGGGCCACCCGAGCCCAGTTCAAGCCCATCACTGCAGCAGCTCGGTTAGAATCCAACCAAAGCTTGGGCCCAAATGAGCCTGAAGAGTAGTGGGTTGTGCTTGGGCCTTTCCTTTGAGCTCGTATGCCAGAGCCCATGGCCCGATTAGAATTTTGCTACCAAAGCCCAAAAATTCCCCGCCCAAGGCTAAGCTCGAGATTCAACTTTATTATTTTATAATATTTTATTATATGTTAGTAAAAATAAATATATAAAAATTAAATAATAGTTAAAAATTAATAATTATTAAAAGTTTATATTTATAAACAAAAAACTAGTCAACTCGAGACTGGTCCATCTTCTCCCAGCAATTATAAAGGAGCCGGGACCATATCTGGTGGCCTCCACCATTAGACCCAATTTGCCCCCTCCACTTGTAGTTGTTTCCTGTTTGGGTCCCATGAAAATCTGAAAGAAAAACTCTCTTTCACACGGAAATGTGATTGATTATCTGTATTTGTAATCCTTCAGCTGCTAGTGCGAGCATGACGTGAACTCTCTTGGTTTCCTTAGAAGTTACCTAGTTTGTATATTCCCCTCCTCCTAAGTAGTAAATATAGTAATAAACGGATATGGCCTGCAGTTCACATTGTAGATTGCACAGTTATTTTAATCCAATTTTGATGATCTAAATTATTTAATTTATTTCTCTTAATAAATAGATTATTCGTACAAAAAATTACATTAATTGTATATAATCAAGATATAATGTCTTCGAGAAATGAACATTAGATTGATATTATGGTTCATTTTTTAAAACAAATGTCATTTACACATAATACAAATAATGATATTTAATTAATTTATTTTTTACATAAATAATCTATATACTTAGACCAATAAAATAAACGAACTAAATATTAAATTGAGCCAAAAATAGGCCTCGCTCACAATAATGCAGTTGGAGAATTCTGCAGAGAAACGTGTACCCTAAGCTCTCGTTGGGCAAATTGGCTTAAAATTGATTTTTTTATTTTTTTATTTAAATTAAAAGTTAAAAATTTTTATTTTTCGATATTTAACTTTTACCCTATTAATTTTTTAATTTTTTTGACTTTTTTAATAATAATTCTCAATTTTATTCTTCTATATATAAAATTAAATAAATTTCAATTCAACAATCATACTCTAATTCGGTCAATTTTCTACCTGATTTATTTAATTTTTTTGAAATTTTTAGTAACTATTTTACTAATTAAACAAATTTTTAATTTTTTAAATTAAAATAATTTAAAATTAAAAAATTATTTTAAAATTAAGTTGTAAAAGTGGAGTAAATAAAACAATGAAGAATTCTTTGGGCGGGACCGACTTTTCATCGGGAAGAGAGCGCGTGGTCCACGCGTTTTCGCGGGATAAACACGTGTTCTGAGAGACCCGGGACAATGCTAAGTCCTGTTTGGGATAATTTGGTGAATACATTTTTACGATCGAGTTCGTTTATTACGTAAAATTTGTCGAGTTTTCTTAACATGTAAAATCTTAAATTTATCTAATTCTTATAACTAAGTGATTAGATAACATTTGTTTAACAATATTTTTAAAAAATTATAATATTTATTTATTTATCTATAAAATAATATTAAGAAATATTATTCAATCACTTAGTTACAGATATCAAATGAATCTGTAATTTTACATACTAAATAAACTTTATAAATTCTTCATAATTAAAGAATTCAATTATAAAAATATATTTATCAAATACCTCAAATAAAATGCAGCACCACCGTGCTGCCGGTCCTCGTTCCCGTTCTGAGCATTTATTTCAACCCGTGTGCTGATAAACGGTTTTACGTGACGCTAGAAGAAAATTAATAGGTTTTTTTGTTTGTATGCACCACGTCAGTTTCACACGATTCCTTCTGAGCACCTGTCCGAGCATCTTCCTCGGGCGTTCTCAGATCCTCAATTAGTCGCCGATTCCTTCATGCTCTCAATTTCCCCTCTCTCGCTCTCTCTTCAATTACCAATCAAATGTTTAAGCTAATACGATGACTTTTTATTTAATTTATTAGTTATTTTATAAGTTTTTATTTTTAGTAGTATTTTTTAAAATTTTTTATAAAAAATAAAAATTTAAAAATTTTCTCACCAAAACTATATGAAAAAGTAAAATAAGTTGACAAAACATTAAAAAAAAGCCTAGAAAATTCAAATAAGTCAAATAAGCTAGATTTATTTTTGCTTCTTTCACCCTAATTTGGTGAGCTTTTTTCCTAATATCATTAATGTTTTTATTTCTTTAATTTCTTGTATAAAAATAAAACAAAAAAGTTTAAATTTTAGACTCCGTTTGTTTCGACGAAAAGTATTTTATACTTATTTTTCATTATTTGGTTGGTAATACCTATATAAAATAAATTTTTAATAAAATATTTTATCTTATTGAATTAAATTTAACTTATAAAAAATTAACTCGTAAGTTAATTTTAAAATTGCACATTCACACACACCTTCACTTAGTTTTTTCAACTAATTCTTCACACATTTTGTTATTTTCATAATATATAAGAATGTGTGAGAGATATGATATGAGAATGAGAGAATGAGAAATAGAGATACAGAGTTAGAAACCATATATGGTGGGAATTTTTTTAATTTTCTTCATTGAAAATATTTTTCAAATATTAACTAAATATCAAAAAATATAAGTAAAAAAATTATTTTTACAAAATTATTTTACATGTAAAATATTTTTCATGATAAAATATTTTATATCAAAACAAATAAAACCTTAATCAAACTATGAAAAAAAATCTAAAAATAATCAAATGCCATTCTGTTATCCCAAACAGGGCCTATTTTGAAAATAACTTCCGCTTTCTTGCTTTTATCTTCGAGTTATTTCCTTCTTGTAAGAAAATACATCCTATATAGCCCAACCAAATTGATCTAAGATTTGTCCCACATTCCATCTATCAATGAAAAGAAAATGAAGAGAAGTAGGAGTCAACATCAATATTAATTTGTTGGTGAAAAATAATAGAAAATAAAAAATAAAATGCAAGAAGTATAGAAATTATAATTTTCAAATAAAGATAAGTGTAAATATTTTGTTTGATACGGTTGACAAAATTTAGAATCAAAGCAATATATCTATTTTTGACTAGTCTCACCAAGATATAGTAGTCTGACTAATGTTATGCGGCTAAAAAAAAAATCTACACAAGCTACTAAGCTAAAAACTCTACAAATAAAAACAAATTCTTTTTAACCCAAAATTTCTGAAGTATGTAAGAGATAGTTGACTCTTGACAATTGATAGATTAATGCACTATATATAGAAAATGATGAACTACCCAATTTTAATGATAAATAATGATGGTTTGATGATTTCTAAAAGTGACCATTAATAGTACATGAACAGTACATAAATCCATGGGAGAGGCTAGCTATTCACAACAGGAGTGCTGTGAGCTCAAAGGTGACTTATTTGGGATTCTAAAATTTAATCGAAATCATTTATTATGTTAAAATCATTGAGTAGATGACCCTTACAAAAAATTAGCTTAATCAGACATCATTATCTATATGATTAAAGTAGATTTAATTTTAAAAAATTAATTAATTTATAATATTTTGAGAATAAACTGTCAAACAAATATATTCAGATCATACTACTAACAATATTTTATTGACTTAATTTTTTACAAAAATTACTTACTTGGTAATTTCAACATAATGAACGCTTCTGATTAAATTTTAAGATATCAAATAAAATATATTTAAACTCACTATATCTCCTGCTATTAGTAGCTCACACTAGAAATCCCAAATCCTAAATCCATACATTATTCTTTTCATTCCATACACGTGGAAAATTGAACCAAGTCCAAATACATAAAATTTTTATATTTTTTTATTTAATAAATTTAAAATGAGTGAAATTCTTCACTTGTCACCGTAGCAGATAATAATTACAAGAATTAATTAATATTAAAAATGCACCAACAATATTCAATTAACGGTCACCAAGATGTAATCCTTGTTTTGTAAGTCTTGTAAGTCAGGCTAAACAAATCATTCATATTTAAAATTTAATTAATTAAATATTTATTATTCAAGATGTAAGTTTTGTTTTGCCTCTCATATGGTCTCAATTATTCAAAATATTCATCTTATAAGTCTCTGTTAAACAAATCATTCGCATTCCGAAATTAGATCAACTGAATATTTATTATCTTATGAACGCATTTATCATTAAAATAACAGTTGAATAATTGCCGAGAATAATACTCGCCGTTTATTTTTTATAAGTAAATGTAAGCTAATTATACTATTGTAAATTATAACATTCTATTAATTTTTTTAAATACCTTTTTAAAGAGAACTATAAAATAAATAATTTAAATTACGAAAGTGAGATTGATTGACATGTCCCGCCAAGACCATAAGTGGATAATCCAATTTCATTTCTAACATTTTTAAATTAAGAGTGATATCAACATTTTCTGTGGCCCAATTTGAGATAATTTTGTAAATTTATTTATTTTTGTCTTTTTATATATTTTTATCTTTTAGTAAAAAATTTTTATTTCTTTGGAATATCTCGGCAAAATAATAAAAAAGAAAAATTTTTAAAATCAAAATAAAAAACAAGTACACTAAATAAGAAAAAATATAAGATATGATTTATTAGCTATTTGGTCTTTCCCAAACTTTTTAAATATTTTGATGAAAATGTTTTACTAGTTTTTTAGCTCATCTCAATGATAAGAGTTAAAAAAATAATAATAATTTGATCAAATAATTAAAATAACTACTAAAATAAAAATAAATAAAGATCGTATTTGAGATATTTATTTATCTTGCTAATTATTTTGTTTGGCATATTTTTATTTTTAGTGAAATTTTGTTATTTTTTATCAAAGTATTATATCTTTTGACTCATTTAAAGAAGATAAGCTGAAAAAATAAAAAAATTTAATAAAAAAATTTAAAAAAATTTAAAAAAAGCAAAAATATATTATAATTTTTTTAATAAATAAAAATATACAATACACAAAAAATTTTTATCTCTTATTTATTCAATAAAAATAAATAATATTATTCTACACATAAGGCACAAGCAATCCCATAGTGTATTAAAATTACCGAATAATTAGTCAGAAAATATACGGTGGAGCGGAAATAATCGCAGAGGAATTTGTCGTCTAGAATAGCAACAGTCATGTTTTTGGGCATCCAGTCAAACTCACAAATGTCAAATCTCCCACATGCCACGTAACTCCTCAAAACCCACACGTTTTATACACACACTCGCAGAGAGCTCACACACAACTTTAACCAGAAAAAAACAGCTGTTGACTGTTCTCTTCCTTAACTTGCAAACCCTGCGCCGCCCCCGCCGGCCTGTCTGCTTCATATCCCATCCCGTGTTTGCTACTTGTTCACTTCCATACTTCAGACATATTATCATGGTCATGTCATAAAATTTATAATCCCAACCATGTATATATAATCATTTCTTTCATATTCACCTCAACAGCTCAACCCACAAAAACTAATCGGCTCTAAATTTCATACTTAAACTACTACTTCTACTACTTCTGCTTGGTTCACAAGTTTTTGATTCTATATATGGATATGTTTTCCCACTTTTCTGACTCACTTCCTTGTGGCTCAGATTTCTGGTCGAACGACGGGCCGGAATCTTCGTCAAGCAGTTCTTCCCGGCCTGGAAACTTCTCGGACGAGGAGCTTTTGTTGGCTTCCAATCATCCGAAGAAGCGAGCTGGGAGGAAGAAGTTCCGGGAGACTCGGCACCCAGTGTACCGGGGAGTGAGGCGGAGGAACTCCGGCAAGTGGGTTTGCGAGGTGCGGGAGCCGAACAAGAAGTCAAGGATTTGGCTGGGGACGTTTCCAACGGAGGAGATGGCAGCGAGAGCTCACGACGTTGCGGCGATTGCTTTAAGAGGCCGGTCGGCTTGTCTAAATTTCGCTGACTCCGCATGGAGGTTGCCTGTTCCGGCGTCGTCGGATCCTAAGGCCATTCAGAAGGCGGCGGCTGAGGCGGCTGAAGCGTTTCGGCCACGGGAATCCAGTGGGGTTTCCAGTGAGGTCTCGAAGCCTGAGGAAGAAACGGCCACAATGTCGGAGAGAGTGTTCTTCATTGACGAGGAAGCCATTTTTGCCATGCCGGGATTTCTTGCAAACATGGCAGAAGGCTTGATGCTGCCTCCTCCACCACCTCACAGTGTAGGAGGAGATGGGTACAACGGAGATGACGTGGAATTTCGTGATGACTTGTCACTATGGAGTTATTCAATTTAATTCGAGTATAGGTTATTTTTTGGCAGAGGGGAGAAATTCTAAACCGTACTTTAAATTTTTTTTTTGTAAGTACGGTTAGACTTTAGGTGAAATCTATAGTGATTATTAGAGCAAAGATGATAGGTGCATAAATTTATATATAGAATTAAGATATAGAATTAAACACATATTTTTTTTTTATAACATAACTCTTATTAAAAATAAGTAAAAAAAACATCAAAAGAAAAATGTTTTCTCCAAATGATTTGCTTAATTGTGTAATAATTTTAAATAATATAGTGAGAAATATTTGCCTTAATAATGTGCGCTAATAAAATCCGTCAATCCCGTGAATGTGTATCTATGAATGTTTGTTTAATAATTGAGTTTTCGAATTAATTTACATGCATCTCTATTAATTTTAAAATTTTAAAACTAATAATTAGACAAATTTTTAGTAACCCTAAAAACTCAAATCTAATCAACTGACATACCTCCTCAAAATTATAATTCTCAAAGTTAGATGGATAATTTTATGGAAAAGGAAATTAAGATTAGTCAATCAACACAAGCATTTTGGTA
The DNA here is from genome assembly GCA_034768845.1 of Heliamphora exappendiculata. NCBI lineage: Eukaryota > Viridiplantae > Streptophyta > Magnoliopsida > Ericales > Sarraceniaceae > Heliamphora > Heliamphora exappendiculata. The sequence continues at coordinate 8,235,605 of JAOTRH010000001.1, forward strand.
AGACAATCTCAAAACATGATCTAATTTTCTTAACGAATTGAGACGTATGGATGAGAAATTTTCTACTGTTCTCTTCTGGGCAAGCACCAGAAAATTTTACGCTTATCACTTGCACTTGGAAAAATAACTTCTTAATATTGCTTGCTTGCCACTTTTCGGCTTTATATAGTATTTACCCGGGAAAGCAACTCCAACTGTTTCTTTTTATAAAAGCAAATTGCTCTGTTACATAGGCGATCTTGAACTGCTTTTACTTTATCAATTGTATTATGAATCAGTTCAGGTTCCAAGAACTTCCTTTCTCCCGTGTTGCTCCAATATAATAAAATCCTACATTTTCTACTGTATAGCATTTTACAGGGTGTTACACAAATACTAGACTAATAACTATTATTATAGACAAAATTTATTAACAGAAAATGTTCAATTTAACTACTTTTGAAGTCCAACAAACATGAGCCAACGTATCCTTCAAAACCCGAATAGTCCGCTCAAATAGTTCGGTTATCTAAGAGTGAAAAGTAATATTGAATTTCACGATAGTACTCATAACATGCTATAAATTCAGCCAAAATTGAAAAGTAAATTTAGGATCTCTATTTGCAATAATAGACACTGGAGCACCATGGAAACAAATACTCGTATTAACATTTGTTCCAACATACTTGTGATCAATAGAATAAGTAGTCTTACCGGACAAAAAATATGCAATTTTGGTTAATCTATCAACAATTCATATTTGTTAATGTCATTTTGTCACAACCCATATATATTATTGAATATCTATCATGTCTAGTTATTTTGAACGTTTAAATCACAATTATATTCTATATTTTTATTAATAAATTTTCTAAATTCCAGTAAATTCATATTCACATACTTCTAATAATATTTCTCATAGTAATGATAGCCCAAACCACTAAAATAGAAATTATACTACTTAACACCGCCAAAAAGAACCATTTAATTAATATGATAAACTTTGACGAACCATATATTTATTTTTTTATTCTCTTATTAGTTGTTGTGTCCACGCAGGGCCATGAATTGTAGAAAGATAAAAAATTTTAGTTTATTTTTTTATTTTTTTAACTATTTTTAAAGAGAATACAAAAGATAAAAATATCAAATTAATTACTTTTGAAGACTTTTTGTAAATAAAAAATCACAAAAAAATTTCACAAAGTTGGATATTATTTTATTATAATAGTATAAATAAATTATCTCACTAAAAAAAATAAGGCAGGTCTTAGAACTCTCTCCTATTAACAATTATATTTTTATTCTTGCTTATTATTATTATTTGAAAAAAAAAAACAAGACGGACCTCACATTGGTAACTCACAAATTGCCACTTGTATTCACCCATCTCCATCTCCATCTCCATCTCCATCCATATATATAAATCGTGATTTCCTCAAACACTTTCCGTCGCTTTCGTCCTTGAGGAATTCTCGAATTTGCCCTTGAGGAAAGCCAAAAACGATAACGTTTAATGGCTCGTTTTGTCATTCCAGTCAATTGCGCTGATTTGGTTTTATGCTTTTTGTTTTTTCACGGCTTCGACCATTCTAGGCAATTCAGTTTCTCTTTCTTCATTGTTTGATTACTACTCTAGGGTTTGTTGAGAGAATATCCAACGCCGAAATAAAATACATGTTCGGAGATCCAGAAAATACATCTTTATTAAACTTTCAACAATTTACAATAATCTGAAATTACAGAAATTGAAATAACAGGAA
>JAOTRH010000001.1:8247612-8266625 GCA_034768845.1 Heliamphora exappendiculata
AAAATTTAGTTTTATTTGCTTATTTTAACTTATTTTTGTCTTTTTAAATTTTTTTTTATATTTTAATTTAAATTTTTTAATTTTTCGACTTTTCTCGATAAAAAAAATCTAAAAATATAATAGTTTGACTAAATTATAAAAAAATTCACTAAAAATAAAAACAAACAATATTAAATAAGCAAATAAATAAATAAATAATTATTCCAAACAAGGCAATTGAATTTATAATTTAAAAATAAAAAATTGGTGAACAGCCTAATTTATAGGCATTTTATTATTTTTTATCAAATATAAGATTTTTTAACGAGCAAAATTCATCCTTAAAAAAATTTTAATGCGCAAAGTCTTCTATTAATGCGTGTAAGATTTTTTGAAATAAAAATATCCCATAACAAAGATAAATTTATCTGTATAGATAGATAGATAAATAAATTTATTCTTGACACATACAGATAAATTTATCTGTTTAATATGCAAACTGATAAATTTATCTATTTTATAGTAAATACATATAAAATTCACATATAAATTTATCTGTTTTATTGTAAGCACGTATAAATAATACAGATAAATTTATCTATACCTTTTTAAAAAACGTATAAAAAATTAAGATAAATTTATCTATCTTTTATTCAAAGTACGTGTAAGAAACACAGATAAATTTATTTATTTTATTAAAAATACGTATAAAGAACACATAAAAACATCTTTCATGTTTTGACTATATTTTTTTATTTTTTTGAAAAGTGTGAGTGAAATGAACTCAAAAGATAAATTTTTTTGATTTAAATATAAAAAAAAATCAACTAATGACATAAATAAGCAATATAAAATTTAGTTTATTGGCTTATTTTAACTTTTTGTTTTCTCTTTTCTAATTTTTTATTATATTTTAATTTTAATTTTTTGTTTTTTTGACTCGTCTCGATAAGAGGAGTCTAAAAGTATAATAATTTGACTAAATAATAAAAAAATTTACTAAAAATAAAAATAATTAATTTTAAATAAGCAAATAAATAAATAAATAATTATTCCAAACATGGCAATTGAATTCATAATTTAAAAATGAAAAATTGATGAACAGTTTAATTTATAGGCTGTTTGCTGTTTTTTATCCAGTATAGATAGATAAACAAATTTATTTTAGACACATACAAATAAATATATCTGTTTGCATTATCTATTTTATTGTAAATACGTATAAATATCACAAATAAATTTATTTGTCTTATTATAAATATGGATAAAAAACACAGATGAATTTATTTGTACCTTTTCAAAATAGGAATAAAGAACACAGTTAAATTTATCTGCATTTTATTGAAAATACGTGTAAAGAATACAAATAAATTTATCTGTTTTTTTAAAAACACGTATAAAAAATATATATAAATTTATATATTTATATATTTATATATTATACAGATAAATATCAAACAAATAAATTAATCTATTTATTATGTAAAATAGATAAATTTATTTATTTATACAATATTTTTTTTAAAAATTACGTTACACAGTAAAATTTTTATTTATAAACTTTGAAAGTTAATTTTAATTTTTTTTAACTTTTAGTTGAAATTTCCATTTTAAAAAGCCTCACAAAGGGTTGGGGATCTTGAGCTTAAAGTACTTTTTTTTTTCCCAACATTATTAACAATCCACGTGGCGCAAAAGATGGTAATATTAAGGGAAAATTTTAATAATAATAAAAAAAATGCCGTGGGGCCTATAGGGCACAAGATGGCATTTTAAAATATTCTTAAAATTGATCATTTTAAAATATTATTTTTGAAAGATATCATTTAAATTTATATAATTTGTTTTTATTAAAAATAAAAAAACAATAATAAAAAAGTTATTCCTAAAATTCACCAAACCCTCCCCCCTCTCTCTCTCTCCCCTTCCTTTGTTTCCCCCGTTTTTATTTTGTATTTTTATGAATTTTGTTAACCGACAGTTGATCTAATTCAGTCTAAAAATATTTTACACAAGAACAATTAACTATAAAAATCATAAAAAATTAATTTTGATTATTTATTTATATTAAAATTAATAAATATTATAAATTTTAAATTTTAATACACATAAATAATTAAAATTTAATTTATATATAAATAATTAAAATTTAATTTATATAATTGATACGTGATTAATTGTGTGTTACGTATTATAACTGGATGGAGCCCATCCTCTACTAATAACGCCTATACAGAAATAGAGAGAGAAAGTTGGGGCGTAGAAGAGGAGAGAAATGGGGAATTCATTTGGGTGCTCGGCGTCGGGAGAAAGGTTGGTCTCGGCGGCGAGAGATGGCGATTTGGTGGAGGCCAAGATGTTGCTCGATTGCAACCCTTGCCTTGCCAAATACTCCACCTTCGGCGGCCTCAACTCTCCACTTCATTTCGCCGCCGCTAAAGGACACAACGAGGTTCCCGATTTTCCCCTTCTCCTCATCCATTTTTTTTTTTCAAAATGTATCAATTTCTTCATGTGTGTGTTACCTACGAATGTATCTGTTTGTAATTATTCATCTATGTCGTTGTTCCTTTGCTAGATTGTTGCTTTGTTGCTTGACAATGGAGCTGACGTGAATTTCAGGAATTATTGTGGTCAGGTACGAGAGATCTCGATATGAATTAATCCTCTCCTGGATTCTTTACTTTCTATTTGATTGTTTGTGGCTCTGATTCTGTCGTCGATTGATAATTTTTGGAGCGTTTGGTTCTGTAATCTAATATGTTCAAAGAAATCAATGATGGTAACTTTCTTGAAAGATTAAAAATGGGTGAATCCGTGATAGATTTTATTGTCTATTTTGTTCTTGAAGACGGCGTTGATGCAAGCATGTCGATACGGGCACTGGGAAGTTGCACAGACTCTCCTTCTCTTCAAATGCAATGTGAGTTTGCCTTTTAATATTTCCCCTTTCTGTTTTAGGAAAATACTTAGAACTCCAATCACCAAAAAAAAAAAAAAAATTTGTATCATAGCCATTCATATGTATGTGAAACTCAAGTGTTGTGGATTCCACGTGTATATAGATGGCCAAGATGCATTTTTTGGGCTTCGGCTGTCGTTGGTTTTTGTGTATGTACTATTACTGTTTATTTTATTTATCGAACTATGAATGGGGCTTAGTTGATGCTTTGATATCTACTCGCGAAGAGATGGTTTGGTACCACCTCTTGACAATGCTAGTGGTTCCTTTCTAATATTCTTATTCTTGTTGCACTCTAAAGCCTTCCTCAAGAAATAGGTAATTGGTTTTCTGGCTATCACATATTTTACTTGCTCGTTTCAGGTTACAAGGGCTGACTATCTCGGCGGAAGGACAGCTCTCCATTTTGCATCAGTGAATGGGCATGTTAGATGTATAAGACTTGTTGTGGCCGATTTTGTTCCAAGTGCTCCTTTTGATGCTATAAATGCTCAATCCAATGGTGACAAAAGTGATGCTTCCACCAATGCTAAGATCAAATATGACCAAAGGTTCTATTTTATTCCAATTAGTTATTTTCTCCTTTATATTCAGATGGTGCATGGTCGTATGGTACAAAGTATTTTATTATCTTTTTCAATCATTAAGTTTGTTATTCAATTGCAGTGCATTGTCCAAGTTTGTAAACAAGGCTGCTGATGGTGGTATCACTGCTCTTCATATGGCTGCATTAAATGGTTATTTTGATTGTGTACAGCTCCTATTTGATCTTCATGCTAATGTCTCAGCTGTGACATTTCATTATGGGACGTCAATGGATTTGATAGGTATGCCATTTATTTGAGACACGTCGTCTTGTTTTCTTGTTGATCGGTTTGTGCTCCTACTGATAAAAATGGTAAATAAATTATATGTAGGAGCAGGAAGCACCCCTTTGCACTATGCTGCTTGTGGGGGTAATTTGAAATGCTGTCAGGCAAGTTTTATTTTATTCACTGAAATTCTGACACTTGCAATTTTTATTTAGTTTGAAATGATAATTTTCTTGCACCTACAGATCCTTCTTGCAAGAGGTGCCAGTCGGATGACTTTAAACTGCAACGGGTAATATATTTTGAATGCTTTCTCTGGTGTCCAATGTTTGGCTGCTTCGTTTAATCATTATTTGCTCTTTGCAAGTCTAACTGGAAATTTCTATTTTCTTGTAGTTGGATTCCTCTTGATGTTGCCAGGATGTGGGGGCGCCATTGGCTGGAGCCATTGCTGACACCCAATTCGGATTCAACAATACCGATGTTTCCTCCTTCTAATTATTTATCATTGCCCCTCATGAGTGTTCTTAATATTGCTAGGTAATTTGTACCTAATTATTGCCTAGCCTTTGATTTGGTTACCGATGCATTACTAATTTGGAATGGGTGGTCTCCTGTTTCTTGCTCTTGATCACATTACATAAATTTTTTTAAAACCCCTAAACTTATTGAACTTTGTGCTCTATGCGCAACGGTTGGTACCTAGGGACTTGGATGCTTTCCTTCAAAAATGAGTATTATTGGTCTCTGTGTAAGCCTGTGAAACTTGTAATGTTCAATTGTTCGTCTGCATTACTTACAAATAAATATTTTTAGCTTTAGATTGCTTTCGGAAAGGCGAGGAAACACGCCACATATATGAATCTAATCCTACTAATTTTATTTTAAACACTATACATCACTCCTAAGCAACAGTTAAACAAGGGATGAGGCAACTAAAAAACTCCAGTCTTGTTCCTCAGGCAGGATATATTATGCGAAGAGGGGAAGAAGTGTGAAATAAATAAATAGGAAGCATGATGTCTGTACTTCTTAATTTATAAAGCATTAGCAAAACACCATGAATTTTGCCTCAAGAGTGCATTGTCCGAGGCAGGGTGTGATGCAACACGTGGAGGGAATGAGAATGGATGAAGGTAGCGCACGAGGGTCAAAATTCTAACACAAAGCCACATTCTTAAAACTTAACTTTTTATTAGTTCAACTCTAACTAATACATCAAAAGAGCCTCTTATTTATAGGTTTAAAACTCTAATCTAAAAAGAAATTAAAATCTTTAAGGAAATAAAAATAAAATCTTAAGATAAGATAGAATACTAAATGAAAAAGAAATAAAAACAAAACCTTATTTAAAAATAAAATCCTAATTAATAAAATAATATTAAATAATTAAAATAAAATCGTAAATGGTTCTATGTATTTCGCATCAGGGTGCGGTAATTCAAAGTTGAATAATTACACACCCTAGAAATGCTTTTAGTGGGCCTTGTGTATGGATGGTCATTTGAGGCGAAACCAGCATGATGAAATAATCTAGTTCTTGCACCTCACTGGACATCTTACCATTAAGGCACTTAGCTATGTCCTTGTTTCTGGTAACGAGTGTTGACACCGAAGTTCTTGAGGATGGGCTTGGTGCTATCTTGGTTGTTTTTCTTTAGCAATGTATATAGCTTATTCTAATTTCGCCCACTTGAGCACATCTAGCATATTTTTTCACAGTAGCAGGGTCAATATAACGGACTCCATTGAGTTCACTGCTACCACCTAGCTTTTCATGGATAACCACCATAGTTTCCTTGGGTAACCACGTAGCATCATATCCTGTTACCTAGGGTAACCACCTAGCTTTTAATGGGTAACCACCATAGTTTTCTAGGGCAACCACCTATCCTTCTGGACCTTCCATGGGTAGCCACTGTTATTTTCTAGGGTAACCTAACCTTGCATGGCTAACCACCATTGTTTTCTAGGATAACCACCTAGCCTTGCATGTGTAACCCCCATAGTTGTCTAGGCTAACCACCTAGCCTTAGTATTATAGAAACGTTTAATTGTGTTGATATTGGCAGAGGAAATTTAGATAATGTGGCAATTTGGAAAATATGTACCCAAAAAAAAAATGATATTCCAGATCTGCAGAAAATCCTTTGTAAATGTGCTGAGTGTCCCTGGTAATTGCACTTATTATTTTATTTATTTATTTTTTTGAATTATGAGCCTTAGTTGCACAAAATATCCTTAGGTGCAATGAAATTCCATAATGTTATGATCTAATCATTATTTACAGAAGATTGGCAAATAATGTTCCTTAATTGTTAGGGCATAGAACTGACTCACTTTTGGGGGTTCAAATTTCTGATTGCGTACCTCTGATTTGAAATTGCTACTTCAGTTTCTGGTTTGTGTTTATATGATTATTAGCTCATCAGAAAGAAAGAGATTCTCCTTTTAATTTTCTTTCTTTTATTGATTGTTAGCTAAGTATTAATATATATCTAGAAGAGGGAAAGGTGAAGGAAACTATGGCATCAAATGGAAAGTGAATAGGTTTTAGTGCTTCTGCAGTTTTATGACCTTGTGGATACTAAATTGCCTTTTTATTTACTTGTTACCTTTCATTTTAACACCTCACCCCTGAAGAAGGAATACAAATAACAAATATTATGTTGTAGTTGATGGAAAGCAGATCCTATCAGTTGGTCAATACACCTTTCTTTATATCCATGCATCAAAAGAAAAATTGGGGGGGGGGATACCAGTAATGTTATTTTAGTGGGTAATGCATGACTACATAGACGGCATGCCCCATGTAGTGGTGAAGTTGCTCCATTGCAACCTGGCCTTAGGGGTTTGAAACACATAAATAGACGCCACATGTGAGGATAAGACTACATGTGAACCTTTCCAAGCCTCACAGTGGCTGAACTCGGGAGCGTTGTGTGCTTTGCTGCCTTTAATTTTGAATGCAATGACCATGTCTATCAGTATGTTAGAATTGCATTATAGAAGCACTCAAGAGTTGAATCCCTGCGATCCCCTTGGCATGTTTAAATGCTTCTCACTGTTACTAGCAAACCCAAATCTTCAGAGGCAAAAGTCTAACTTTTGAACTGAGATCTGGTGTTCAAATATTTTTGGAACTCTTGTCTAAGTTTTTAATAAGTTACCAATCTTACTGGTTATCAGAAATGGTTTTTTTCTTGCCTGTAGTCATGCTTGCTCCTTTGTCTTTTGAGTTTAAATATTCATTGAAGTTAATTGAAGTTTGCAATAGTTATCAAGTTGTTTTTAAGGTATAACACATCCTGGTTAGCTATATTTTGTGCACTCAAAATGTTATTGCCACAATTTCTGTTCTATAGTTCGTGCAAGGTCTTATGATTGTTGCTTCTTGAAGTATCATATGAAGGCTGACCTATCTGCATGACTTAAAAAAAGAATTATGGTCGATATGAATGATGAGGCTTTCTTTTTGTAGGAATGTAATTTCTGTGAAATGAAGTGATGATGATTATATAAATGCTGGAAATGATATCTTGTGAGCATTCACTTTCTGCAGAGAATGTGGGTTGCAGTTTTCAACAACTTGTTCTGATGATGCTGAGATCTGTGCTGTTTGCCTGGAGAGAGCATGTACAGTAGCTGCTGAAGGTCAGCTTCTCCACCCTGTCTATAAACTTCCTGTTTCTTATTGATGTGTGGCTAGTATACTCCTTTCTGATTTCTTGATATAATGTAGTTTATATCATCTGTATCCATAATTTCTTTTACAGATAATTAGTGTCATTTATCTCTGTTTTTTTATTAAGTATATGTCGGATAATTATAGTGCGTAATTCATTGTTCCAAGTATTTTACAGATGCCATCAATTCCTTCTTGATGGGTCTTCTTTCATTTCCCCACTTTCCAGCGTGTGTTTAATGCGAACTATGTTGATTATTTTTTGGCATCTGGGTTCATTTGGAATTACAGAAAAGTTTAGGATATAGTGAGCAATATCATCGTCTACTGGGTTGGGAGATCTGTGAAAACTTAAGCTTCTGGTTTTGTTTTTTGTCATATGGTAGCTAGAAGGGTTGGCTTTGTGATTGTTTTGTTGAAATGGATTATAAAGCACCACTATCTCAACTTCAAATACTCGGATTCAAGTTTTCCTTTCCAACGCCTGCATAAGGTGTTTCATTATTATCTTCTTCTGATGCATTCATATTTTTCACATTCCTTTGTACGGTTTTATTTTGTTCCACCATTGTGTTGAAGCTTCGTTAAACCCTTGTGGTTTCCGGGGAAGTGCTATTACATTTCATTATTCATACTTGTATTCATAATGATTATCCTTCATCTATATTATCAGGTTGTGGCCATGAGCTTTGTGTAAGATGCGCACTCTACCTTTGCTCAACAAGCAACATCCCTTCTCTATTAGTGGGACCTCCTGGGTCCATCCCATGCCCTCTTTGCCGACATGGAATCATCTCTTTTGTCAAACTCCCCGGATCTCCGGCAAAGGAAATCAAACTTCATTTGTCCCTTGGCCTCTGTACACCGTGCATGCTTCAGCCTCGTGAAGCAGATTGTTCTACACCGACCTCTACAACAGAGATTCGAAAGAATCGCGTATCTTCTGTTTCTTCGGACCTCTTCTGCCCCGTCACGTGCAGTCCTTTCCCTTCCGTTGCCATTCCTTTGTGCCCTTGCAGTGATGGACTGTGCCCCACGTGTGAACCCCGCGAGGAGGTCGAAACACAAGAAGATTCCCCTCGTGGCTCCCAATCGACATCAGTTGATCAGGACAAAACAGAGAGAGTGAGGCTGGAGAAAACAAGTTGTTCGAACATGTTTTGGGGAAGAAGCTGCAGCAGAGAGCACCAGTGCAATTCAGAAATAAATGCCTGACTTGTTTGGTTTGCATATCGTGGTTCAGGGTATCTTGCCGATGGCGCAACTCGGCGTTGGCTTGATGGTTGGTCTCCTCATCTCAACTCTGGTATTCTCAAATCCATGGTTTGATTCTGCTTCTATTGGTCCGTCCATGGCGCGGGCCTGGCGGCGGATCCAGTTCTTGGATTACAGCATTTTGATCGTATTTCCGATTATTCGGCTAAACTATTTAGGGAAGGGCTTGTAAAGTTTGTTTGTTGTGGTCATAGATTGATTGCGAGTGAATGTGATCAAAGGGGTGAACGTTTTCTCAAATCTTGGTGTTATCTTATATATGATTTTCGAAACAGTTTTTCTATTTTGGCATATGGAGAATACAATCTCAGATCTATATAGGTGTTCTTGGTTTTTCTTGGACATTTTTAAAGTAAAAAAAGTTTGGTAATAGGATTTGAAATTATGGCGAAGAGAAAAGTTTTGTGCACAGCTCTCACAAGGGTTGGTGGTTATTCTCTGCCCTTCATCTTTATGTTGCTTGATTATGCTGGGAATTCATTTAACAATGATTAAAACAATTTGAGACAAATTTCATAAATGGTTTGGTTAATCACTGTTCATTAGACAGATAGAAAAACAGCCCAACGAAGATAAGAAAAATAATATTAATATGTTTTGAAATATGGAGTTTATTATTTATATAAATATTAATTAACGCTGAACAAATATTCATGTCCGTCCACTTGTTTGTGGTTAGCGCTTTACATTTATAATAGTCTTAACAACTACTGTTTATTGGATAATGAATAATAACTTAGTGAAGAGCAGAGATGGATCCAAAGAGGAGTGAATGAGGCAGTTCTTTTTTTAATATTTTGAAAAATTTCACTATTATAGTAGTATTAATTTAAAATATTTCATGATCATATAAGTTTGTTTTTTTAAAAAAATTTATAAGAAAAATTTATATTTCCTAAACTAAAATCTTACGCCTGTCCTTGGGGGAGAGAAACTCTTTTTTAACCCCGTAAGTATGGACATACAGATTGAGTACTTATTTGTTTTTTTATTTTTGGGTGAAATTTTTTAATTATTTAGTCAAATTATTATATTTTTTGAATTCTTTCACTCAGATGGGGCGAAAAATTAATTTTTTAACAAAATATGAAAAAATAGAATAGATAAAAATAAATCAAAATAAACTAATAATGCAGATTTTATGTTGTTTATTTTTACCTTTAGTGAATTCTTTTTAGTTTTTGATTAAAATGATGATTTGAAAAAAGGGCTAACTCAGAAAAATAAAAAATTTAATTAAAAAATAATTTTTTAAAAATACAAAAATAAGCAAAAATTGCACAAATTAGCATGAATTGGATATCATTAGAAATTGAAGTAGCTCCCATTCTGTTGTACTTTTGGCTGACATAGAGTTTGATTGGGGACCACAGCACCAAATTGAGAACCAGAGATACAGAACGCGACACTGGAAAATAAATTTCTTTTACATTGACAAAGTGGATAAATAATACTTATATTTTTTAAAAAAAAATCTAAATTGTGACCTTCATTAACAAATATATGGCAGACTCCATAACTTGGAGTTTTGGACAAATAGAAAAAAAATATGTATTCTTCATGAGTTTCACTGCTAAATATATGGTTTGCCGTTTTACATTTTTGTTCTAACAATGCCCTCATTTTTACAAAAAAAACTACATGCGCGAAACAATTATATCCAATTCTCAATAGCTCCGAAAAAAAGGTTTTCTTTTTCGAAATAGTTTCTAATTAAGCAATAAGACCTCATTTTATGCAATTTAACTCCATAAAAATGAGGATTCATTGAAAATTAAACTATAAAAATAAACTACAATAGCTATTCTGCATAAAATTTAGTCCATTTTCAATCACATAAAAGCCCTCATTTTCTGCATTTAAATGGAAAAATGGTTGAGAATTTATTATAACGTGAGACCGTTGTAGCATGAAAAGTAGTTTCTCTGAATAAAAATGTGACCACTACAAACACAGCAAATGAGATGATACTCATTCTGCATACTTAAGCTTTAAAAAGTCTTCATTTTCTAAATTTAAAACTGTAATACTGAAATTTTATTAGAAGACAAGACCATAAAAACACAGCACCAATAACTATTATGTGAAAAATGAGACTATTTTAACAGTGTAAATCAAAATTTCTCATTTTTTGCATTTATTGCTTTTTATGGAAAGTTCTCAATTTTTGCAAATTACACTGACAAAAAAGTAGTGCGGAACAACTAAGGAAAATAACGAAATGAGAAGCCCTCATCTTTGTGAATGATGCAATACCAAAAAAATGGATTCATCGTTTACAAAATAAAAAAAAAAGAAGTAATTCATGAAAAAACTCACAAGAAAGAGAGAGACAATACAAGTGATGAATAGTATAAGCAAATTAACCTTCACAATTGAGGAAAATGATGAAAGAGGTAGTATACAATTCTCTAACTTTCAAAATGAAAGAAGATTTGATTATTAATAGCAAGTGACGAAAAATATGATAAAGGAAATGTGAAAAGGTGATCCCAATTAATTTAAAACTTTTTATGTATATCCGAATGATATTCAAACAATGAACGCTAAAAACGTCAATATTTTGCCAAAAATTTTAAAAAAGAATTTAATCGTATACATAATTATTGATGAAAATTGATCCATAATGAAGACCTTATAATAGGACATAACTTTAATTTACACTAAAAAAATAATTATTATTCACCCATTTTACGAGTAAATAAATTTAGACTCCACAAATAAGAGATATATTCAATGATAAAAAATGTTACGGCAATATATTAACATATATAGTGTGCTTATCTGTATGTTTATAAGTTTAAAAAATAATTTTTATAATAGAAGATCAACTATTATTAGTTGAGATAATAATACGGCCCTATTGATTAGACGCACCTAAAAAAAAATAAAAATAAAAAAATAAAATAAAATACCACCGAAGCCCCCCACAAGTGCACCTATACCTCTCACAGTGTCTATCTATCTATCGGATCATTTTCCTCCTTAAAGACACCTAAAAGTTAGGAGGGGAGGGGACCCACAAGTCCAGAAACCTAGTCGGGGCAAAACAGTTTCCCACTGAACATACAACAAGAAAGAGACCAACAAGATGAAGTACAGTACGACCAAAATACAAGAAAAAACAATAACACAATCCCAAAACCCTAAAAAACTGCTGACAAATCGACGCATCCGCTCTTCCGGCACTACTCTTGAAAGCTGAATTCTTCTGCTTGGTCCTGATCATCACCCCACCCCCATGGAAGATGATCACAACCCCATTTCTCTCTCACGAAGTTCTTCTCGCAGCAGTTTCTCTCTGTGCGTTGAAATACACGGCAGCAACTGGAAGTCCCGATCCATTGCTTTCCGAGAAGCTCCTTGTGTTGAAATTGTCTCTTGAAGCTGGTGGGCTCACGGTTTGTCTCCTTCTCATCTGTTTGAACAACACGAATACGTATCGGTGGATTCCGATCATCGGTTTTGGATACTCGTAGCTCACAATTTCTCTTCCTGTTTGGAATATTAATTAAAAGTTAAAACCCATTTTTAAGTGATAAATAATTAATTTCAAGCCGATAGAACGACTCGGTACTGAAAAGAGTGTAGCAGACATTGAGCTCGAGGAAGAAGGAACTCACCGAAGGAAGCGTCAGTGGTACCAGGAATGTCTGTGACAATCCTGAAATACAAGGGGAATAAATGGGTTTTTTTATTTTTTATTTTCCACATTGTTATTTTAGAAATATCTCCACTGTTCTAAATCATTATTATCAGAAATACAATCATGTATTGATTGATATCAAACTGTATAAATTTTAGTCTTAAAGGTCTCCAAAACTCGTTACTTGTCAATTAATACACATTTTATGATGTATCAATTAATATCAAACAGTATTAATCAATACATTATTAAATATCAGAATTGAAGATTTCAAATCATATTATGTATCATGTGATAAACATCACAGCCGATATTTAAAATCCTAGGCCTCGTTCAGTTGAAAAACTATTTTTATGAAATAATTAGTATATTTAGATTATTAGTACCTAAAGCATTAGTGTCTGGCTTATTAGTTAATGATGTTTCGTTTGGAGTACTATATATTACCTACGGATAAATAATACATTATTTGATTAGATACAATTTTAAGAGAATTAAATTTTTTTTACATACAAAAATGATCAACACAGTCATGAGATTAACCACTCTCTCCTTCCATAAGTTTAAGATAATCCTCCATAAAGTATTAAGTTAGCAAATGGTGTTTCTTAACCCTCTCCAAATAATTGCTAAATACATATATATATATATATATATATATATATGAAATTATTAACAAAATAGTCTAATGCCAAAATCTAATTATGCAATCAAACGAGCCCTAAATAATGGTCGACATGCAAGAATTAATTAATGTACCACAAAGGGAAACATTAATTGGTGAGTTTGGTAGATGAAACGAAGCAGTGGAGATGTTCCCTTAGGTAGGGATTACTAGGGGTTGGGGCATCTGGGTCTATCATAATCTTCATGGATGCACCCACAAAACCAAAAACGAAAAGCCAAATGTTAATTAAAGAGACATAAATAGAAAGAGAGAGCGAGAGAGTTGTGACATTGCAGTTCAACTAAAAATTTACCAGCGTATAAGCAGCCCTCTTGTCTTCACCGCCGATGACGACACGAGGTGTCGCAGTACCAAATACACAAGGAATTATCTCTTGGCCATTCAAGACTTCGTGGTTGGAGTTATAAGTCACGGTCATCTTCACACTTGGGGAGAAAATGTCCACTACCTCTCCTACCACTCTACCTAAGGTAAGTGGTTCTATCAGCCTTGACATGATCAAGACAACAATTGGAGTCTGGAGAAGAAAGAAAGAAAGAAAGAAAGAAAGAGAGAGGGAGAGAGAGATGTTTTGAAGTAGTTTTGGTGCAATGGGGAGAGGTTTTATAGAGAGAAGTTTGAAGGGAAGGGATGTGAAGGGTTGGCTCCGAAGTTTGAAGCTTAAAGAATAAAGAGACTGAGAAATTAACACATTAGGGTTAATGATTGGAGTTATTTAGTAATTTTGAAATATTACATTATATTATTTATATGATAGTTTCATTTGGTCAATATATAATATAGTGAAAATTATTTTTGAATGAAAGCTTAGTTTGGTAAAAAGATATACTCTTCGGGGATGAGATAAACTGCAAAAGACTTTTTGAATAAAAAATGAAAAAAAAAGTTTATTAATTGTGAAAATAAATCAAAATTTCTGATTTATTGGCTTCTTTTTATCGTTTCAAATTTTTTCCTACTTTTCCATCAAGAAAAATTAGTATTTCAACTCGTATCGATAAAGAAAATCAAAAAAATATAAAGTTTAGTAAAATAATTAAAAATTTTTACTAAAGACAAGAAATAAATAAAATAAAATAGCAAATAAATAACTATTCCAAACCTGCTGATCCACATTTGTTGAACCTGGGGTGACTGGGTGGGTGTTGTGCGACTCAAATGGCTAATTAAGTTTCCAAACATACTCTTATCATCGACTCTATTTATTATGTAGAATTTGTTGAGCTTGGTATTTGTTTAAAAAATAAAAATTAATTTGACATCCATAATGGTATGATCGAATAACTTTTATTTAACTAGTATTTTCAAAATTATATTTATTATTTATTTATTTGTAAATAAATATTACTCGATCACACACCTAAAAGTATTGGATAATTTTATTTTTTTTAGATAACAAATTCAATGAACTCTATAAGTAAAGAATTCGTCAACTGTATATTAGAGAATCAAAATATTTGAAAGAATATAAATATTATTAAAGAATTATTTAATACTTTCGAAGTTACGTGGGTACAAGGCATCGTTTACATAGCCAACGAATAGCTTTCAAATTAAGACTTCCTCAAAATTGGAGATCCACACGAATTGCAGAGTTTCCATTAAGAGATCCCTTCTAAAGTTTCCTCATTTTTCGTACAAAATAAAAATAAAAAATCTTTCCCTGTTGGCTTAACGAGAACGAAGAATATTACATTTTCCACTTTAATTGTCGGAAATTCAGCTTTTGAAGTACTTGTCTCAATTCAACACCCTGTCTTTTCACAGGATTTTTTTTTAATCTCACGTGTCCGGGCCACCGCGACTTTAACTAATTCTTAAAAATTAATCTTACAATCTTACAATCCATTAGCATGATTTTAATTAAAGTTGAAATAAAACTTTTTATGTTTAGCAACGAAGAGTTGATAGTTCTTATGAAATTTTGAATTTAAAATTTTAAAATGGATAAATTTTCAAACCTCAAATCTTAACTGCCAAATCAGTTCTTAAGTTTTCGCCAAATTAGCTCTTAAGTTTTTCTTTTAACGTGAATTAGACAAAAGAAAAAAAACATCAAGATGCTTAATAGCTCGCCAGGTCGGTCCTAACCAATTGGAGACGCTAAAAAGATATTTACAAAAATACCATATATATTTTTATATTTGTAAATTTTAAAAAAAATCATTATAAAAATTTAAAAGAATACAACTGTCATGCTAATTTATATTTCACTAATATTCAAATTACAACCAAAATAATACCAAAAAAAGCAAAAATTATAATATCACAATAAAGCGAAAAAATTGAATCAATAGTAGCAAATAGCATTAAAAAAATAACATAACATAAAAATATGACAAACAAAAAAATAGAATTACAAAAATAACAAAACATAAAAACATGTTCTATGAAAAAAATAGAATAAATCGTTTTAAATAAAATAAAATTACCTTAAGTGAGTGAACCAGTTTCAAAAGAGGAAGAACCCGGAAAGAAATAGAAACTGAAGAGTGAAGAGGAAGAACCCAAATGCGCTAGAAACGAAGAAATAAGAACTAAAGAGTGATGACGGCAACTGTCGCCGTGGCCGTGGCCGTCGGCTCCAATAACGCAATGATGGGTTTGGTCCGTTACTCCGTTTGGATGAAGATAAATCAGATTCAGTTGAAGAATGAATAAAAATGAAGCTTGAAGCTTAAAGGACTAAGGTGCCGTTCAGTTTTGGTAGAGGCTGTTAAGAGCTGTTGTCTGTTGCTGAGATGAGTTTTAGGAAAAAATTTCATAAATTAAAATTGATAATGATGTGTTTGGATTTGGATTTGGTTTTTTTTTTTTGAAGAGTGGACCCTTTTAATTTAATATATATTATTTTGAATTTGTATTTGGATTCCTTTGAATTAGGCATTTTTAATAGAATTTTAATTTTATAATATTATTCCAAGCATAATAAAGGGTATTACAAATTTTGGGACATATTTTTTTAACAAAAATTGGGGCCCAAGCGGCTGCTTCATAGCCAAAATTGAAGGCCGACCTTGGTGCACGCACTACTTTAATCCAAATGGTTAGCCTAACGGTGAAAACCTCGAATATGAAGGTTTGATCCATCTTAAGTCTTAAATTTAAATTTTTTTAGATATTATTAACTCTTTGAACTAATCCATATTAGATTCCGCCTTAAACTAAGGCGCCTAAAGAAATTGCTTTAGACCTTAGCTTCTAGGCTAATTTTTAAGTTCCTAAAATATTTTAAACCCTTTATATAGGTTTAGATATTATCTTTTTCTAAAGGATTAATTAAAAAAAAGCTGCCCAACATTATTAATTATTTTTGTCCAAGTAAAAGCCGTTATCAAATATCGTTTGGGTGGACAATTAATAAACAAATTTAAATTATAAATATTTTTTCTATGTCTAAAACTTAAAGTTAATGCCAACTCTAGAGTCGTTGAAAGCAAAACCGTAAAAATGATAAGAAAAAAAGTTATATACTAAAAAATCAAAGGTTGCGAGATTTCGAGAGATAAGTCATAAAAGTAATTAGTGCATTTGTAACTAAAAATGAAACAAAGTTAGTTATTATAGGGTACTTTAAAATTATTATAATGACACGTAATAATAAGTATTAATTTTTGTAATTTTATTTTTTCTTTTGTAATTACTTTTTGAGTGATTTTATCTTTTAAATTTGTAATACTTACAAATATATATAAAATAGTTCCATTTAAAAGTTTGCTTTTAAGTCTTATAAAACTTAGGATTGGCACCGATTCATACAAAATTTTATCTCAATTTTAATTAAGTCTCCGTTAGTAGACGGTGAGATTAGAACTCTAAAAAATTAATCGAGTTACACGTAAATTGACCAAAATATCTTAAGATGTTAAAAAAAACATACGTACTTTCAATGAAAAAGGCAAGAGACTGTTGTTGTGTTATCTACATCATATATAGTTTGAAAGATTGAAGCTTGAACAAATTAGGATAAATATCAAATTAGTGGAATTTGATGTATATTAAATTTATATAAAAATTTACAATATTAATTGTGGTGTTATAAATTTTTTATGTATTTAATATTATTTATCCCATTCTATTGGATTAGAATGGATAAAATAGAAGGAATGAATAACACGTGGTATATGTTTCTATAACAAAAAATTAGTGAACTGACCAATTTATAGATCGTTTATTATTATTATTTTTATCTAGCATAAGATTTTTTAACGAGTAAGGTTCACCCTCATAAAAATTTTAACGCATAAGGTCTTTTTGGGATAAAAATATCTTAAAACAAATAAATTTATCTATGTCGTTTTCAAATATGTATAAAGAATACACATAAATTTATCTATTTTTTATTGAAAGTACGTATAAAGAGTACAGATAAATTTATCTATCTTATTGAAAGCACGTATAAAGAATACAGATAAATTTATCTGTGTATTTTTAAAAATATGTATAAAGAATACAGATAAATTTATCTATTTACATTAGTTGTGTTGATATACAAACAAATAAATTTATCTGTTAGGCTTATAAGCAAACAGATAAATTTATTTGTTTGCATTATCTGTATTGATATGCAAATAGATAAATTTATCTATTTGTAAAGTATTTTCGAGAGAAATCATGTAATTAAATTTTGTGCGTTAAAACTTATTTTTTAAAATTTTTAACTAAAATTTTCTTCTTTTAAATACAATGAGATAATAAATAGGATAATTTATATCGTATTATTGATTTATTTTATATTGAATTGGTGCAGTGAAACAAATGAGCGGGGAGCAAACAATCCGTAGACAAATGAGGTCAAAGTGCTCTATTTTACATTCAAACATGAAATTATTTATCTATTTTAGATTGTCAATTCAATCCCAGCCTGTGTCCCAAGACGAATGAGGTCAAAATGCTCTATTTTGTCATAGGTTAGAGTAGTTATTTTGAGTAGTGTGATGCATGCATGGATACTTAACTCTTACAACACTCTTGTAAGGTATTAATCAATACTTAACTCTTACAACACTCTTGTAAGGTATTTTAATTTGTTGTTATGTTAATTGTGAAAGTTTTGTTTTTTTGTTTTTTTTTGGTACTCATTGACTCGGACCGTTCTTCCATTCATGTCTCTCTGAATATGAAACTAGAGACGAATCCAAATGTGAACACTTACACCTATTCAGAAATAGATAACGCTAGTGAAGCATTTAAGTATATAGAACTGAACTGGCAAAACGAACATTGGGCAAATTCTCATTGTGAGCCAAGAGTGAAGGCGGCTTAATTCTTTCATATTTTTTTTTTCGATCGATTGGTAAAAGCACACGCATTCACTGTTACATTTTACTGTCGACAAGACTTAAAGCAGCCAACACTTAAAGCACACATCTCCAGAATTAGTTACCAATTATAATGTTTAAATTCATTTTTTTATCGGTAGAATTTTGATAAGATTTGTGATTTTATAGAGAAAGGCTTCTCTCCATTTTTTTAATTTAGTCACAGAAAAACTTCTACTACTCTAACACACGAGAAAAAGAACGGAGGTTAACTCCAACTGTCTACCAAAAAGTTTGCGTCCACAATTTTTTTGACAAAAAAGTTGAGAAATGCTATTAACCTACATAGGTTAAGGAACTTAGAGTGTTTACTCGTTGTAAGGTTTCAAGTTTGAGACCTCCTAAATGTTATGAACAGTTTAAGACACTAATTTATATGAGATTTTATTTATACTTCGATTGAACTCTTAATTGGATAACAGTGAAATTAATTTTTTCAAAATTAATTTAAATTAATATTCGCATAAATTAATCTTGTTGGAATATTAGATTTAGATTGATTAGAATATTAGATTGATTAGATTGATTTTATTCTGACTAGATTTTATTCTATTATATCTTCTTATTGTTTATCCCTATTCGCCTATAAATAGACCATATCTTGTACAGTTTCAATGGACAGAAAATATAGAGTTATTTTCTCTT
>JAOTRH010000001.1:8266725-8279441 GCA_034768845.1 Heliamphora exappendiculata
TATAAAAAAACAAAAAATTAAGAAATTTAGACCTATTAAAAAAACTAAAATAATTAGAAAAGTAGGAAAAAATTTATTAACTTTTAAATTATTTTTTTAAGTTCATTAATGGGTAAAAAGTTAATTTATTTAAATTAAATGATTTTTCTTTATCATGCATTAAATGTATAAAAAAAATTATATATATCACAATATAGAATATTCTCATATACACATATACTATGTGAAATTTTTTATATATCACTATATGATAATATTTTTATATATACATATATTATGAAAAAAAAATTTATATATCATAACATGATAATATTTTCATACATACACTATGACAAAATTTCTCATATATCACTACATAATATTATGAGAATATTTATATATACACATATGCATGCTCTAGAAGTTTCTCTTACTTTGTATGAGAAATTTTTTATACATAAAAAAAATTATACTGAGAAATTTTTTTTCATTCATAAGTTGTTCGATTCATTTAAAATTAAAAATAATAAAATTAATAAAAATATATATAAAAAATTTCTCATACTATGAAACGTTTCTCATACATGTAAAAAAAATTATAGTGACAAATTTTTCATTCATAAGTTGCTCATTTCATTTAAATGAAAAGTTTCTCATATTATGTATGAAAAGTTTCTCATACATGTAAAAAATTATAGTGAGATATTTTTCATTCATAAGTTGCTCATTTCATTTAAAACTAAGACGGACAAAATTATGAAAAATATGTATGAAAATTTTTTCATACATGTAAAAAAAAATTCTAGTGAGAAATTTCTCATTCATAAATTGTTCATTTCATTTAAAATTAAGAATGATAAAATTAAGAAAAATATTTATGACAAATTTCTCATACTAAATTTTAAAATAGTTCTCAATTTTCTTAGAAAAAATAGATTTTTCATATGAATTAGTATAATTTATTAAATTAAAATTTAAAGGATATCTCATTTATTTAGGATTATTGTGATTTTTTTATTTTTTTTAAATTTTAAGCCAAAAGACAAAAAGTTAATTTTAAACTTTTTGCCAAACAAAAAATTAAGTTAATTAGAACTTCTTTAAAATGAATTTTTAAAAATTATTTTTTATTTTTACATATTTTTGTATTTAGTATTAATATTGATTAATAAATCTCGACGAATAAATTATAAAAATTTAAGTTTTTCATTAAACAAATACGTACAATAAACTTAAAAATAAATTTAGAGTTGAATTTTAAAAAATAAAAAAATAATATGAGACGGTGTGAGTAAAAAATTCCTATTATTTAATTATTTTGGTGATTTATTTTGGGAGATTTAACATTTTCATATATTTTTTTATCAAAATTATTTATTATGTAATATGTATCAAATGGATCATTCATGCAAAAAAATTAAATTAATTAAATATTAATAGTTATGTGAATAAATCACATTTGTTAAAAAATAAATAAATCATAAATATAAATTTATAAAAAATAGTATTAAACAAATATAATCAGATCATATAGTTATAGATATCTAATTAATTTAATTTTTTTGTACGTAATAAAATTAAGAAATACTACAAAATAAATTATAAAAATATATTAAAAAAATAAAATTTCATTAAAGTACAATATAATGCAATTTTGTTCCCACTTCAGTTTATAATTGTTTGTCCCTTCATAATTAATTCGGTTATTTAATTTTTTAAATACCTACAATTTCTACGGTAAGTTTTATAACTATTTTTTTTATTTCAACTTTTAAATTATAATTTTTAACAAATAATCATAATTTCTATTATAAATTATTAATTTCAATAATATCAAAAACTCTTTTAAGTCTATCTCAAAACACAGCATCTAAATTTTTACTAAATGATTCTCTAAAATAAATGGAGTCAAGAATTTTTTACAAAGAGGTAAAAAACTTAGATATATAAGGGAACATGAAGAAGAATACCATTCAAGTTGAAAGGCAGGAGACTGAGTGAGCAATGAGGATGAAATAGGTAGTTGTTGATCATTACCAACTGAAACCTGATTAGAATCATGAAAATCATCCACCAAAGAGATCGAGATTGGACAGATCTGAAATCAATCATGTGGATGGTAGCCCTATAATTAGTTAACCAAACACTAATAGGAGCCTGAGAGCAAAAAGATGGTGTAGTACCAGTAGCAGCCATGGCTACTAGTTTGGTTGGGAGTTGTTTGGCTGGAGAAGATCCAAAATTTGATTAAAATAAAGGATTTGGACATGAAGAAGAATTATTAGAAGCAGTAATAAAAGATCTACCGCTTCTATTTTTGTTTCTATTCTTCCCTCTAGTTGAATATATATGAGAAATCAAGAAACAAGAAATATTTCCTCTCTTTTGAAAATATATATGAGAAATCAAGAAATACTTCCTCCCTTTTGAAAATGTACGTATCAATCAATGGTAACTGAATATTTTGACAATGGATTGAATTAGATTATGTGAACTTTTATAAGAGTCCCTAAAAAAGATCTCTTCAGAAAGCAAGAGAATATAAAACAACGTACGATAATTATATTCTTCATCATTTTCAAAAATAGAAACAGCATCTATGATTTTGTACAGTTCGATACCACACGATTGAAGAATTAATATTTACAAAGTAAATATTAAAACGAACGTGAACCCATTTCATAATTATAAATATTCGATCAATTTTTTATTTATTTATTATGAACGGTTGGAATCACATTGGTAAGCCACAAACCTGCCCACTTTTAGGTCTCACAACACCCACAAGAGACAACACCAACGCCAACCCTAAACATACACACAAAATCAATATGAGTACCCAAAGGGTGCACATCACATGCAAGGACAAAAACAATAAAATTCCCACTGTTTATTTGCTTCTCTTGAAGAGACAGCGCTCTCATTTCATATGGGGGTCTTCCAAGTCCTAACCACAGCCCCACAGAACCTTTGGTCATATTCTCTATCAACCAATAACAAGAACAAACTCAGATACAACCAAACTTCCTCATTTTTATTCACTGTTTTTGTCCATTTTGAAAGGTGTTTTTGTCAACTTTTATACACAATTTGGACCGAACCGGGCCGACCGAACCGAACCAATGTTCATGTGCCAAGCCGTGTTTGGGTTGATTTGTTCGACTTTTGCTTATTTTTATTTTTGATCAATTTTTTAAAACTTTGTTTGGTCAAAACTTCTTATTTTGACAAATGGTCATGAAGAGAAAATTTTTAAAAAATAAAAAATATTAATTCAAATATTAAAAAAAATTACTAAAGGCAAAAACAAACAATTTAATTTCTAGCTTAGGAAGATTAGACCCGGTCAAGAATCAAGATCCAAACAACAAAGAGCACTTACTAGTTTATTTTGATTTATTTTTGTTTTTTTTTCAATTATTTTTATATTTTAGTCAAAAAATTTATTTATTTTTTATTCGTCTCAATTTAAGAAATTTAAAAATTATAATAATTTAACCAAATAAAAAACTACTAAGAATAAATTAACCGAATAAAATTATTATATCAGACGGCCACATTCAAAGCTTTGTTAAAATAAATATAATATGTATACAAATAAATAATACATATTTAATTAAGACCACTCACGATGCAAAGGAAAGGGTACACAATTTGTTGTTTTTGTTAACACTATTCTTTCTAAATTTGCGGGCGTGGTTGTTTACGTGCAATATGTACATTTAGAATTATACTATAAATTGTAATATATATTTATAATTTAAAATAATTAATTTAAATTTATTTAAAATATAAAGTGAATGTTTAACATTATTAAAATTAATAAATTATAAATTATAATTTAGAGCAAATATCATAAATATTTAATAAATATATTAATTTATAATTAAAATAAAATAAAAATTAATTATAACTTATAACATAAATTATTAATATTTAAAAAAAATTATAATTTAATGTTAAAATTAATATAAAAAACTAAAAATTAGTCCAAATAACTCAGCCAAACTTCCGAATAGCATTATAAATAATTTAATTTAAATAATAAATTTAAGATTATAAATAAATTTAGAAATATATTTTTTAAATACTAATTTTGTTAATCTTTTCAAAAAGTTTCATTATCTCCAAAACGAAATGTAGCGATCAGGCGATACATTTTCCTTTCCCTCTCTCTCTCTCTCTCTCTCTCTCTCTCTCTCTCTTATGTTCCCAACACATTATTATCATCCCTTCATAAATCTTCCAACTTCCAAGTTTGAACACTGAATTCTCCCTTCGTCCTCCCTCCTCCATATCAAATGGGTTCCTGAACTCGCATTAGTTTGAAGAAGACACGGAGACTCCATTTTTAATCTCTCACTCTTTCTTTCTCAGAGCAGTCCAGTTGTTATGGCGTTCAAGCTTCTCTACCTCATTCTCGTCGTGTTTCAACCATTCTTCTTCTTCATCTCAACCGCCATAACTACAGAGCAAGGTGGAGGCGAAGCCAAAGAACAACAGCTTTTGCTTTCCTTCAAGACCTCTCTCGAGAACCCACAAGCACTCTCTTCATGGATTCCGACGACGTCCCACTGTCGCTGGGACGGCGTGGTCTGCCTGGAAAACCGAGTTGTGTCTCTCGTTTTACCAACTCAGTCACTCAAAGGCCCTCTTTCTCCGACTCTCTTCTCTCTCGACAGCCTCATTGTCATCGACCTGTCTTCAAACCTTCTCCACGGGGAAGTTTCGGGGAAGATAGCCGGACTTCGACGGTTGAAGCAGCTGGACTTGGGTGGAAATCAGTTGTCCGGCGAGTTACCGAGCGAACTCGGTGAGTTGACACAGCTTGAAACTCTCAAACTAGGACCCAACTTCTTCACCCGGAAGTTGCCGCCGGAGCTTGGAAATCTTCTACGACTTCAGTCGCTCGAGCTCTCCAGCAATGGCCTCACCGGAAATATTCCAACCCAGATTGGAAATCTAACCCACCTCCGATTTTTAGGGCTTGGAAGTAATCTTCTTACAGGTTCTCTCTCTCCATCTCTATTCACTAAGCTTCAATCTTTAACTTCAT
This sequence comes from Heliamphora exappendiculata, assembly GCA_034768845.1. Lineage (NCBI taxonomy): Eukaryota > Viridiplantae > Streptophyta > Magnoliopsida > Ericales > Sarraceniaceae > Heliamphora > Heliamphora exappendiculata. The sequence continues at coordinate 8,271,761 of JAOTRH010000001.1, forward strand.
TGGACGTCTCAAACAACTCTCTCTCCGGCAACATTCCGCCGGAAATCGGAAATTTGAAAAACCTTACCGATCTTTATATTGGTATCAATCACTTTTCCGGCCTGTTGCCGCCGGAAATCGGCCAACTTTCTAGCCTCGTAAACTTCTTTTCCCCTTCGTGTTCACTTAGAGGTCCATTCCCGGAAACATTTTCAGACCTTAAATCGCTTAGCAAACTCGACCTTTCCTACAACCCATTGAAGTGTTCAATCCCGAAATCGATTGGGAAGTTACAGAACTTAACCATATTGAACCTCGTTTACGCGGAGCTCAACGGTTCCATCCCGGCCGAGCTCGGAAACTGCCGTAATCTGAAGACTCTGATGCTCTCTTTCAATTCGCTCTCTGGGTCGTTGCCGGAACAGCTCGCGGAGCTGCCTATCTTGTCGTTTTCAGCCGAAAAGAACCTACTTTCTGGTCCATTGCCTTCTTGGCTCGGAAAATGGAACCAGATTGATTCGCTTTTGCTTTCTAACAACCGGTTTTCCGGGAAAATCCCGCCGGAGATTGGGAACTTCACGATGCTGAATCACTTGAGTCTCAGCAACAACTTACTGATGGGTCCGATTCCGAAAGAGCTCTGCAATGCGGTGTCTCTGACGGAGGTTGATCTCGACAGTAATTTTCTCACCGGCTCGATTGAGGACACATTTGTGAAGTGTGGTAATCTTACCCAGTTGGTTTTGGTGGACAACCAAATCGTCGGTTCGATACCAGAGTACTTATCAAAGCTTCCTTTAATGGTGATAGATATTGATTCAAACAATTTTACGGGTCCGGTTCCCTCGAGTTTATGGAATTCAATGAATTTGATGGAATTTTCAGCGGCATTCAATCTCTTAGAGGGTACTTTACCCGGGGAGATTGGTAATGCTGTATCACTGGAAAGGCTTGTTCTTAGTAACAATCGCTTGGTGGGGACAATTCCGAAGGAGATTGGAAATCTTTCCAGTCTTTCTGTGCTGAACTTGAATTCAAATTTCCTTGAAGGAACAATTCCGGTTGAGTTGGGAAACTGCATTTCACTGACCACATTGGACCTTGGAAACAACCGGTTCAATGGGTTGATCCCGGAGAAACTAGTAGATCTTGATGAGTTACAGTGCTTGGTTCTGTCTCACAATAACCTATCCGGGACGATCCCTTCGAAGCCATCCAAGTATTTTCGGCAAGTTAATATTCCGGATTCCAGTTTCGTTCAGCACCACGGGGTATACGATCTGTCGTACAACAGATTTTCTGGTTTGATACCGGAAGAGTTGGGAAGCTGTGTGGTGGTGGTGAATCTTCTACTCAACAACAACTTGCTTTCAGGCAACATTCCAGCATCACTTGCTCGGTTGGCAAATCTAACCACCTTAGATCTTTCTGGGAATTTTCTTTCAGGTGGTGTTCCAGCTGAATTTAGCAACTCTTTGAAGCTACAAGGCTTGTATTTGGGGAATAACCAGCTCACCGGCATCATACCCGAAAGCTTAGGTCAATTGAGCGGCCTGGTAAAGCTGAATTTGACTGCGAATAAACTGTATGGGCCAATTCCGTCTAGTTTTGGAAACTTGAATGGGCTGACTCACTTAGATTTGAGCTCTAACGATCTTAGCGGTGAGCTTCCATCGTCTCTTTCAAGGATGGTGAACCTCGTCGGTCTATACGCTCAGGGAAACAGGCTTTCAGGTCATATAGATCAGCTCTTTTTGAATTCGGTGGTTTGGAGGATTGAAGCTGCTAATCTGAGCAATAATTTGTTGAATGGGAATCTGCCACGATCATTGGGCAATATGTCGTACTTGACCTTGTTGGATCTTCATGGAAACATGTTTACGGGGGTGATTCCTCCTGAGCTTGGAAATCTTATGCAGCTTGAGTATCTAGACGTTTCGGGAAATAGGCTTTCTGGGCAGATTCCTGAGAAAATTTGCAGCCTTGTTAATCTGTTTTCCCTGAATTTAGCAGAAAATGGGTTGGAGGGGCCTGTACCCAGGAATGGAATTTGCCAAAATATTTCAAAAATCTCACTTGGTGGAAACAAAGATCTCTGTGGGAGGATTTTGGGTTTAGAATGCCCTATTATGAAGAGCTTTGACAGAAGGCCACTTTTTAATCTTGTGGGACTCGCAAAGATTGTGTTTGGAACTGCACTAATAGCTCTGTCGATTGCTCTTTTGCTATGCCTATGGCTTAGTAGAAGTAGCAGACAAAGAGATCCCGAGGACAGCGAAGAAAGCAAACTGAGCAGTTCTTCTGATCAAAATCTCTATTTCTTGAGTAGCAGCAGATCTAAGGAGCCCCTGAGCATCAACATAGCCATGTTCGAGCAACCACTCCTCAAGCTGACTTTAGTGGACATTCTTGAAGCCACCAACAACTTCTGCAAGACGAACATAATAGGAGATGGAGGCTTTGGAACTGTTTACAAAGCTACATTGCCCGATGGAAAAACAGTAGCTGTCAAGAAGCTAAACCAAGCGAAGACACAGGGTCACCGCGAATTCCTAGCAGAAATGGAAACTTTAGGCAAGGTGAAGCACCCGAATCTGGTTCCACTGCTGGGGTACTGCTCCTTTGGCGACGAGAAGCTCCTCGTTTACGAATACATGTTAAATGGGAGCTTGGATCTTTGGCTGAGGAACCGAAGTGGGGCTCTGGAGGCCCTCAACTGGCCCAAACGGTTCAAAATAGCAACTGGCGCTGCACGTGGGCTAGCGTTCCTTCACCACGGGTTCATCCCCCATATAATCCACAGGGACATTAAAGCAAGCAACATTCTGCTCAATGAAGAGTTTGAGCCAAAAGTTGCAGACTTTGGGTTGGCAAGGCTGATCAGTGCTTGTGAGACTCATGTGAGTACTGATATTGCAGGCACATTTGGTTACATTCCCCCTGAATATGGGCAGAGCTGGAGATCAACCACCAAGGGAGACGTTTATAGTTTTGGAGTCATTTTGCTCGAATTGGTGACGGGGAAAGAGCCAACTGGGCCGGAGTTTAAGGAGATCGAGGGCGGGAATTTGGTGGGCTGGGTGTTTCAGAAGATCAAGAAGGACCGGGGTGTCGACGTTCTTGATCCAACCGTGCTCAATGCAGACTCAACGCAGAAGATGCTTCAGACACTGCAGATTGGGGCTATATGCCTGTCTGATAATCCGGCGAATCGGCCGACAATGCTCCATGTACTCAAGTTATTGAAAGGGATTAAAGATGAGTAAATGCTTAGCTTGTGGTTGTTTTGGTGTTATGCAAATAACACTCTTTTTTTACAAAAAAATGGATTTGAGTTAGAATTGTCAGTTGTAGTAGTATCAGTTTGGTAATCTTGTTATCATGAGTTCAAAGGTTAGGATTGCTCTCTGTGCCTCTCACTCAGCTGATCACGAGTGCTTTTTGCAATTTAAAGCTAAAAGTCAATAATAAGTCAAAAAAATTTAATTTAAAGTAACTTTAAGGCCTTATTGGTAATTAATTTAAAAATTAGTTTTTTGTTTTTGACATTTTTAGTTAAAAAGTTAAATTGGGTTTGTATATTGTTTGTTAATTTAGTTTTTAAGTTAATTTTTTAAAATTGGTTGTTTGAGTAAAAAGTTTGTTTTTTTATTTTTTATTTAAAGTAGAAAATTTTATATTTTAATATATTTAATATTATAAATTATATGTAGTTGGTAGTAGCAATAAATAAGTTATGAATTTGAGGTATTATTATATTTTAAAAGTATTGAGAATTTGAAAATATTATTTGTGTTTTAATTTGAATATTTAGTTTTTTAGTTTTTTACATTTTTTATTTTTTATTTGCTGATTGAGCAACTTTAATTTTTTGGTGTTTTTAGTCCAAAAAAAAAAAAAAATTCAAAAGTTAATGTTGTCCATCAAAGTTAAAGGCAATAATAAGTTAAAAATCTTTTAAGTAAAAAAAAATTATTATTTTTAATTAGATTTATTTTTAATAGATATTGTTTGATTAAATTCTCAAGGAAGTTTAAAAAATATATTTTTATAAAAAAGTAAATATGTATAATAAAAATTATAATATTTTAAAAAATATATAAAAATATTTTAAGTTAGTAAGTAATAAGGCAAAGAGCTAAAAGCAAGTTGAAAATGTTGAAAATTTGAAGACTCAAATTCTTATGCAATAAAAATAGCAATGTAGTTTTCAATCTACACAGAACAAGAATACGAATATACGTGGTTCAGTTGATTGTCTACCTTCACGTGATAAGAAGAAAAAATTTATTATTATAAATAAGGATTACAATCACTCTCTCTCATACTCACATTGTATTATGATCTCAAATTTGAGCTTTTCACCGTCTTTCTATACTCTCTCTAGTCTCTCTACTGAATCCTCTCAAGTGTATAGACGACCTTTAAAATTTTATTAAACATAAAATTTTTATATATGCAACTCTTAGGTTAAAATTTAACCCTAACTCCGATACAGAAAATTGCTACTGCGTTTAAATCGATCGATTCATTTTTAAATAGATCGATTCGTCTTTAACAGGTTTTGGTTTCTCTGTCTTTTGCAGAGATTATGTGTTTATGTTGGTTAATTTTTCAGTACTTCAATGCTGTCCGGACATCTTACTAAGTATGAATACTAAAATTCGAGACATCAAATCAACAGAAAAATGAGGCTGAAAGCTAAAAAAATTTAAGCTCAATTTAAAATTAGGAGCCAAACGAGACCTTACTGCTAAGAGAGGAAAAAGAAAGATGAAAGACCGAGAAAATGAAGAAAAATAATTGATAATTTTTGTTGAATAATTGAATAACAAATTATGTGCCACTTATTTCAACGTAATTATTGTAAGTTGTATTATGATATTATAAATTTGCATTAATTTATGAATAATTCGTGAATAACCCCTAATTGGTGCTGCTTGTTGGGTTGTCCAAATTTGGGGTCTACAAAAATAAATGTTTATAAAAAAATATAAAATAAAAACGGTTTAAAAATTAAAAAAGGAAAGAAATTATGACTAGATGTAAAAATTAAATAGAATGCTACGTATATTTTACAAATAGTAATAAAATAAAAAAAGCTATTGTTTTATTTTTTAAAACATAAATAGTACACAATATTTATCCCTAACTAGTCAAGAATGAGGTAATGTTATTTTGTAAAAAAAATAAATTGTTTTTATGAATCAACTAAATTATTTTTTTTTATAATTGCATTCCAATTTTTACATTTATTTTACACCAACTTGTAAAAAAAAAAAAAAAATTGAACAATTTCTTCAAATTGATTGATATTTTAACATATTTAATATAATGAAAACTAATTTGGATAAATATTTTGGCACATTAATGTACATTTTTAGATTAGCCGCTATATTAGATTCTAGGTGTAAAATTATTAATTTATAACATTTTTTCAATAATATTTATAATGCGCAAGAGCAATTTGAACCAATCTTAAATACATTTAGCCAATTATATAAACAAATATAAATAATATATAATGTCAAATAGAAAACAAACACCATCTACTGCCATCTCATTCAAAATGGTTCTATTTTTTCACAAATATAAATAATATATAATGTCAAATAGAAAACAAACACCATCCACTACCACCTCATTCAAAGTGGTTCTATTTTTTCACAAATAAAAACTTTGAAGATTTTCATAACGCCAAGATAGTTCTATCTCAAAAAAATTTTCTATCTTAAAAATTTAATGCTATTAAGACCTCTCTAAAGACATCAGTGAAAAAAAACTTCAATATTTATAAATATTAAAAACAACAAAAATTATCTTGGCAAATATTATAACGTTAGCTCGTGATATATGAACAATTTTTGTATTCACAATTGCTTTTAAGATAGTTTTTAATAGGGGTAAACACATGGTGAGAAGCTACAAGTGCAAACTCATGCAAAAGATGATGAAGTTGTTAATGATCACTCATAATATACACCATACATATCCTTTAAACAATAACATTTTAGATGAGAAGAGAATGAATGTTTCAGGAGGATCTGGATATATTCACCTTGGAAAGTCATGAAGAATCGTTTTGTCTTAGGTTAAATTTTTTTATATTATTTGTAATATTGTATTTCTTGACTTTATTGCTTTATTTATAATTTTATTAGTTTAAGTAAAAAAATAATACAAATAATTGATAAACGTGTAAATACCAACCTAATTAAAATGTACTCACGTATAGTAATATAGTTTTTTTACTTTTTCTTTAAGAAAAAAGGTGTAAGTTTGTAAAGGATAAGCATTTTGATCCTTTTTTTTTTCTTATTAAAGATGACAAATAAATGAACTAACAAGTTGTATCCAATTGTAAATGTAATTATTTTTTATTGAATAACAATATATTTTTTTGCAGTTAATCACTTGAAGTGTTTAAAATATTAGAATATTTTATTTTATTATATAAAAGAAAAACCAAATGTAAAAATAATAATAGTAAAAAAATATTATTAATATTATAAAAATTATTTATGAATCAATAGAAATATAAAAAATAGTAGATCATTTTTATTATATATAGAAATGTAAAAAAATATTATTTTAAGATTTTTTTCACACTCTTTAAAAAATATTATTTTGTATTGCCCAGGCGTGTAGAATTCTTGGGCAGGGCTTGGATCTCCTTTTAAAAAAAAACCGACCCGGAACAACTGGAAATTTGGAGTAAACTATGGGCTTGGGCCGGGCTAGTCCGGGCCTACGAATGGCAATTTCTTTCATCTCTATCCTATCCTGGCATTCTACGTTTCGTTTTGTATAAATTTGTTCGCCCCGTTAAGTAAATGAGTAGGGATAGTATTCGTATTTCCCGTTTCGTTTTTTCTCGCATTGTCACAAATTAAATATATCTTATGTATAAATATGTATACAAATTTTATTTTTTAATAATATAATAGAACCAAAATAAAAATATTATACTTATTTTTTAGTTTTTACTTCTATTTTTTATTTTTTAAATTCTAATTATTGATTAATATTATTATTTTAATATCTTATTATGTTATTTTTGTTAATATTAATCTCTTTTAAAATAAAAAAAACTCTCCGTCATATCTCCACTCCCAAAACTTTTTCGATTATCTCTCTCCAATCCCATCCCAATAGTAAATGGGGTGAGAATCAAATGGCAAACTCTTACTCCGTTTCGCCCTATTGTAAATATGTTATTTGTTAAATTAATTTTGGCTCATTTAGCCTTAAGTTTTATTTGTAACTTTTATTTAGGGATTATTCTCATTATAAGATTTATTTTATGCTAAGTTCTATTTTATATAATTATTCCAAAAATCCAGTTATTTAATAAATCGGCATTCCATGTATCAATTACATATCAATTCACAAATGACTCCTAAAAAATGAGAACATTACAAACATAATTTTAAATATTTGCAGAAAATAATAATATTGTTGTATATGTATATTTATGAATTTTTAATTTTCTGCAATAAATCAAATAAAAATCTCATATCATTCAACCCAAAAACTGAACATAACTAACCAAAAACAAATTAAAAATCATATTAAAAGACGAAAATATTACGATTATTGTTATGTTACAAATATAAAAACATTAGAAACACACCAAAGGACAAAAAAAAAGACATTTACCAAAACCTATACCTAGAAAATCGAGTTCTCATTTTTAAATTAT
>JAOTRH010000001.1:8279541-8294627 GCA_034768845.1 Heliamphora exappendiculata
CAATTCAATTGTAATTGATCCAGCTATTGAAATCTGGATTTCAATGGCCAATGAAATTCACAGATTCCAACACAAAGTTCGTAAACAAAAATTTTAACGCGTAAGGTCCAACTGCGTAATTTCTCCTGAAAATACCCAGCAACAGATAAATTTATCTATTATGCATAATAAATAGATAAATTTATCTGTTTACATATTAACACAGAGAATGCAAATATATAAATTTATTTGTATTCTTTACACGTGTTTTCAATAAAAAACAGATAAATTTAACTGTGTTCTTTATACATATTTTGAAAAGGTACAAATAAATTTATATGTGTTCTTTATACGTGCTTACAATAAGATAGATAAATTTATTTGTTAAATCATAACACCTTACACGTGCTTTCAATAAAATAGATAAATTTATCTATATTTTTTATATATATTTTGAAAAGTACAGATAAATTTATCTGTATTCTTTATACGTGTACTTACAATAAGACAGATAAATTTATCCGTAATTTTCAATACGTGCTTATAAAAATATAGATAAATTTATCTACATATAGTGTATTTTTGTCCCAAAAAATCATACACGCATCAATAGAGAATCTTGCACATTAGAATTTTTATAAAAATTGGCGTTACTTTTATAAGAATGAACCTTACTCGTTAAGAAATATTATATAGAATGAAAAATAGTAAACGATCAAAAAATGGACGGTTCACCAATTTTCCAAATATTATAATAGAAATAGATAATTTTTAAAAAATAATTTATTGCGAATGTGCTGAAAAAATGCCCCATGTATTCTTTACCAATGGCAGGAGAATATACAGAGTGTGGGGGATTCTCTATTCATCACACAAGAACCTACAAGATGCCAATCTAAAAAAAAAAGAGAACAGAGATTACCTCGATTCGTCCACCAAAGCCCGTCGTAAAGATCTATTGTTACAAAATAAATATCATCACTAAGTCCTTGCTTGGTGACTTTTACAATATTTTTTTGTTTATAAAATGAAAATTTTCATTTGAAGACTCATTTGTATTAATCAATTTGATTAAAGAAGTTAAAAACTATAAATAAACATAAACTAATCAATCACACAAACAAAAAATAAAGCAACCACAATCACACATGAGATAGCGATTTTTACGTGAAAAATCTCAAACTGAATAAAAATCACAAGACTATTCCGGGTCTAGAAAATTTAACACTATATCAAATGTTGGTTATAAAGAAATCTTACAACTCCAACGTTGCATCCATAACCAATGGTAATAAATTTATCTTTACCGAATTCACGTGCACCGACTCTTATGTTTGAACGCCACTGGAATCTACCACCGGACTTCAATACTGACAGAATTCTCTACCAAATTTTAACACTTGAAAATCCTCTCAAGTGACTCCACGAACACAAACTAATCGCTAAAGGTTTGAATCTTTGATGATAGATTTGATTGTGCAAAAGCTAAATGATCATCAAGACTTGTTGACAGATTTTGAAGCTTTGTTTGTCAACTTGAAAGAGCTTCTTGGTGGCTAGGGTTTGATATGAACTAAGGAGAGCCACTTTAGAAACCACAGTCGTTATATATTTATAACCCCTTGCAAAAACCTAGTTGTATACGTGCTTTTTTAAAACTGTTTCGCCGAGAATCGCTCGAGCAGTCTTTCACCGCTTGAGTGGTGATGCCTGATATGTAGGACCTATTGCAAAGATGTGAAAAACTAAGAGCTCTTCAAGACTGCTTGTTCCACCGCTCGAGCGGTCTGTTTCCTTTAGCAGCTTTGTGTAGTTTTGGCTCCGATTCTTGATTCGCTGCAATGCGCATACATACTTGCAACAGAATAAGTATCAAATATCACATAATAGAATAAATAATTTGAATAATTATTTGTCACAAATTTGCCAAATTAAAAACAAATAAGACCGAGGTCAAAATCCGCAGCAATCTCCCCATTTGACAATTCTATGACAAAACTCAACAAACCAAATTATCCAAGCATTTAACCAAACAATAACTAAATGTACAAACAATAAGACAACAATAAAACAAAAATAAAAAAACTAACACAACATAGAAACAAATAATAAAAGAACTGAAACTCTCCTTCAACCAAGAACTTAAAAAAAGCACTTAACACTCCCCCTCAATCACTTTTATCTTCTCATTTTTTGTCACGAATTAACAAACAAATACAAGAAAAACAAAAAAAAATAATTTTTGAGTAGAGACTAAGATTAAAAAACAAGTACTAGAGTCATGCATATTTTTATTTACTTAAAACCACAAAATCTAGTCAAATTGATTACAACACACATGAAATCCAAGATACTTTATATTCATATATAAACGAACATAATTAGAGTGAATTTTATATGATGTAGTGCATGTGTGATTTGAAATATTTTCAGACTTCAAGATCAAATTCTATGTAAGATATATATGGCTGAATCATATTTATTTATCAAAAATAAAAAAATATCACAAAGTCAAACATGCTTTGACCCAATTCACTTTATGTGCTAGCTCCCCCTCAACTAAAGATTGTAAAAAAAAATTCTTTTCCTCTTTTCTTTTTCTCTTTCTTTCTTTTTTATTTTTTTTAATATTTTCATAGGCGGCTTTCACACTAGTCCAAACAAAAAAGTAAAGTTTGCATAGGTAGCAATTTCTTCAAACCAAACATACAAAAACAACAGCAAGAGGGAGTTTAACATTCAGTTCAAGTAAGTCGTCACTATGTGGTTATTTTATAAAAAATTTAGAAGACAGAAAAATAAGAAAGACCCATAGAAAAATTTGAACCCAAATTCGAAAGATCCCTGCATCTATTAATAATCAAGTGGTGTATAGAATAACTCATCTCTAAAAGCGTTCTATTCACTATGAATTAGATTACCCAAAAAATAATGTGGTAGTTAATCTTAAACTCTAAAATATAAAATTTCAGTCAAATAAAATAATGCACAAATAAAGTACTCAATCCTTAATAAAGTCCCTCACAATTTTTTTTTTATTTTTTTAAGGACTCAAAAAAGAAAACAAAGAAAAACTCAAACACACTTATTAAAAAAAAAACGACAAGACCTCAAAACAAACTATGAACTACGACTAGCTAAGAAACTATCTAGATCACTTGTTTTTACCCAAACTTTCTTGATTATCAAAGGCATAGGTTATGGGGTAGAAGTTTAAATTTTTCTAAGTTGATGTGATATATTAAATCTGAACATATTTTGGTCAAACAACCTAGTGCAATGAGGTATGATGTATTATTTTCTACCACAATGATGATAGATAGGCACAAGAAATTTATTCCTAGACAAATTCATACAGTTGAGACGTGTATGACCAACAGTACCACAATGATGACAAATAGAAACAAATTTAATTTTTCTTACCTCATGTAAAATGATAGATTTACCCATTTGATGTTCCCACTTTCCATTGATTTTTGCTAAAATACCAGCAACTATTTTTTTGAGCTTATGTCACTTTTTATTTTCATAAACTTTGGTGTAGATTCAAATTGAATTGATTGGCCAATTTTTTCTTTTTCTTTGAACGACTTGCTTGACGAAGCACCAACAAAGCCGAGTCCACATCTATCTGTCATAGTTTTTTGCAATTCAAGCAAGTCATCCAAAGCATTAGTGCCTGCATTTAATTTCTTAAAAAACTCTTGAGCATTCAAAGAGTCAATTTCTAGTTTAGCAAATTTGCATTCAAGCTCTTTCTTGAAATTAATACAAGTACACAGTTTTTTTTCAAGTTCAGTTAATCTGGTCATTCTTATCCGACTCAACTTTAACAAGCTATTTCTTTCTTTTTCACACAAGGCAAGTTTTTCACACAAGATCTGCCTATTATATTTTAACTTCCCTACCAGAGCTTAAGTTTTAGTTAGTTCTTGCTTAACACTTTCATTCTTTTTTTTACACAATTTGAATTTTTTAACAAGTTTAGCATTATGCTTAGTTAACAAATAACTCTCATTGTACAACTTATCATAAGCTTGTTGAAAAGTTTCATCATCCTTAGACTACTACCTTTTCACCTTTTTCTTTTTCGTTACTAGAATCATTTATGAACTTTTTATTTTTAAACTCAACTAATTCCTCCTAAATAGAAGTAATGAAAGTAGTAATATTATCATCATTATAATTAGGCTGCTTCTCATCACTTGTGTCAGGTTGACTCTCGTCATCCCAAATGACTATGAGCCTTTTTTTGTTTCTTTCTAAGAAGATTCGGGCATTCTTTAGATATATGTTCACATCCTTTGCATTTATAGTATTAGATTTTAAAATTTTGGCCTTTTAATCATTTTTTAATAAAATTGAACATATTTTTTGCTTTATCTTTACCATGCTTCTTTTGTGATTTTTTCTCTTGATTAGGCTTTTTAGTTTTTAAAATTTTTTTGAATTTTTTCATAAAAATAGCCATAATCTCATAGTCTAAATCATCATCAGAGTCACTTGTAGAACCTTAAACTGAAGAGAATGCCAAATTTTTTGAAACCTTTTTGTTTTAAAAATTTAGCTCATAGGTTTGCAAGTTTTTAACTAAATCTTCAATATAAATGGAATCAATGTCTTTACTCTCTTCTATTATTGTGACTTTTGGTTGAAAACGCTTGAGTAAAGATTTAAGAATTTTTCGAACAATTTTAGAAGTTAAAATTTTTTCATCAAGCTTAAAAGAGGCATTAACAATATCACTTAATTTTATATAAAAATCGTCAAAATTTTCATCGCCTTTCATAAGCAGAGTTTCAAAATTAGTTGCGAGACGTTGAGGTTTTGAGATTTTACGGCATCAGTCCATTCGTGAATGATTTGAAGAATATCTCATGCTTCTTTAATCAAGTCACACGTACTAATTCTACGAAACTCATCTTGTTCGACTCCACTAAAGATAGCATTCATAGCTTTGCTATTCTAACATGCATCCTCAAAATTAACTATGTCCTATTTAGCCACGGGCTTATGGACGGTTTCACCATCAACAACAATAGTGAGAAGCTTGTAACCTTCAACCCCAGAAAGCTATACACGTTCGTCAATAAAATTTTAGAAAAGCTATCATTCTTACTTTCCAAAAAAGGATAGTTATGATCGTCAAGAAGGAATGGTATACCGGTTGAAACACCTTTTTCTAAAAAAATTTATTTATTGCAAATCAATTAATGGACCACACCTAAAAAGATTTTACAAAAAAATTTTATGACCTGTTCTGATACCAATTGCAAAATCCCGTTTGAAGACTAATTTGCACTAATCGATTTAAGTAAAGAAGCCAAACGCTGCAAATAAGCCTAAACCAATTAATCGAACAAGCAGAAAATAAAGCAACTACAATTACACACAATACGGTGACTTTTACATGAAAAACTCCAAACTGGATAAAAATCACGAGACTACTCTGAGTCTAGGAAATCAAACACCATATCAAACGTTGATTACAAATAAATCTTACAACCCCAACGTTGCACCCATAACTAATGATAGTAAGCCTATCTTTGCCGAATTCACGTATACTAACTCTTGTGCTGGACCACTGCTGGAACCCACCATTGAATTTCAATGCTGACGGAATCCTCCACCAGACTTCAACACTTGAGAGTCCACTCAAGCAACTCTACGAACACGAACAGATCGTTGAAGGTTTAAATCCTTGGTGATAGATTTGAATGTGCGAAATCTAATGATCATCAAGACTTGTTGACAAGTTTTGAAGCTTTGTTTGTCAATTTGAAATAGCTCCTTGGTGGCTAGGGCTTGATATGAACTAAGGAGAGCCATTTTAGAAACCCTGGCCGTCATATATTTATAACCCTATGCAAAAACCTACCTGTATATGCACTTTTTAAAAACTGTCTCGCCGAGAACTGCTCGAGCGGTCTTTTCACTACTCAAGCAGTAATGCCTGATATGCAAGATCTGTTGCAGAGATGTGAGAAACCAAGAGCTCTTCAAGACTGCTCGATCCACAACTCGAGTAGTCTGTCGAGCGGTCTCTTTCCTTTTGCAGCTTTGTGTCGTTTTGGTTCCGATTTTTGATTCGCTGCAATGTGTTGACATACTTCTAACAAACCAAGTGTTAAATATCATAGAATAAAATAAATAATTTGAATAATCATTTGTCACAGATTTTTTAAATTAAAAACGAATAAGACCAAGGTCAAAATCGGTAACACAAAAAAATAAATAGCATATTTTTATTTATTTTTATAAAAAAATATAAACAAAAAACATGTTGACACATAAATATTTTAAAAGTAGTAGTCAAATGTAGTAACCGAAACTAGATGCGGTAGTTAGAGATGATGGCCAAAAGTGGTGATCAAAAGTAACGGCTAATCGAATTTAATAGTCAAAAATAGTTGCCGTAGGCACTGATCAAAAACAATTGCCAGAAGTGATGACCTGAGATGATGGAGAAGAAAAGAGAGAATTTATTTTTTAGAATTTATTTCTCAGTAATTTTTATTTTTATTTTTTTAATTTAGACAAATACAATTTTTTTTTTTAAAAAAACAAATCAATCTTAAAACATTTCTAACCTTACCCTCCAAATCTGTCAATTGGCTCTTTATGGTACCTAGAGGGAGTTAGTTTTTTAGCTACCACTCTTATCTTACTTTCTATTTTAAATTTTTTTTTTTGTACCTTCTTTATTTATGCGGTACAACAGTTTTAATTTATGGTACAAATTTATGGTGCATGTAATGGGTGTAGATAGAGATATCTAAAGAGTATATTTAGTAAATCTCCAAAGTTGGAGTTTTTGTAGGCACATATTTATTTACTTAATTATAGATCCATCAATACAACTAATTATATATTAAGAAAAATTATTTGATGTACCATATAAATGTACAAAGCAAAAATTGAGTGCATTTAACAATTCTTTACTATGGTCCTGTTTAGCTTAAATGTCAAGAATTTTATTTTTTTTTATTTTTTTTTAAAATTATTTTTATTTTTTAATTAATTTTTTTTATTTTTTCGAATCGTTTCAATGACACGTAACTACCCAAATAAAGAGCTCATCTGTAAATCCCCAAAATTATGAGGGATTAGTTGACCACTATGGAGAGCTTCAACCAAACCTTCCCTTGCTGCAAGAGATTCTAACAAATAGGAAGGCAATTGATTTTTTCAAACGAATATTTTGCCAATTGGAGCATATTTTTTCAATTTAACTCTCTAAATTAGCTAACGAGTTTCCAATTGCGAGGCCATTAAAATTGCTCTTACATACTAATCAAGCAAATGTGAAAAAACATCTTTTATTTTTTAATTTCATTTTTATGCATTTTTATTTTTTAAGTATATTTTTATTCAGACCTCGCGGTAATTTGATTTTAAGTTAAATTTTTTACTTAAAATTGTTTTAAGTCAAATAAGTAAAAAATTTATTTAGTAAACCGCAAAAATAACTTTAAACTAAAAAATAATGACCTAACAAATTTGGCTAAAAACTATCTTTAAGCCAAAAGGAACTTTTAAGTCTGAAAACATTTGTTCTATTTTTTAAAACTTAGTTTTAAGCAATTTTATATTTAATATAGATTTTGTTTGTTATATTATGACGAGTAAATTTTAAAAATATAATTTTTATAAAAATTAATGTTTATAATAAAAGTTATGATATTTTCAAAATATATATAAAGGTCCTGTTTGGGTAAAATAAATAAGCTAAAACACAAATAAGTCATGTCGTTTGGGTGATCATTGGCTTATTTACTTATTTGGCTTATAAGTCATTTCGTTTGACTTATAAATTTACTTATTTGGCTAATTTTTTTATTTATTTTTTTTTTATTTTAACTTATTTAATTACTTAAATGATGTGATTTTTTTTTATTTATAAGTCAAATAAATCATAACCCAGTCAAGCGCGGCTAAAATTATTTTTATAAAAAAAAAAAAGCCATTGAGTTTAACGAAGGTTTTTAACTTTTATAATTTTAAATAAAAAAATAAAAAAACTAACTTAAGGTTGAGCTAAGAATAAGGGATCATACAGACTTTTCAGTCAAATATAAACCCTCTATCCTTTGAGCCAATTTAATCCTCTTTTTTATGCGGCTCATTCAATGGATGCATGTGCCATGTGGCGTAGAAATTTGCTATTCTGGCACTGACACGCAACCGTCATAATTAATTAGGCTTCTTGTTAGTTTTTTTTTTAAACAAAAAATTATTAAATATTAAAGTATTATATAATTAATAATATTTTTGATAAATAAATAATTATAACTTACAAAATGTGAATTAATTTTTATTTTTTAATTATCTAACAATGTTAGTTATTATATTTTTATCATAAAATTTATCATCACCATATTAAATGTGAGCACTATGTAAATTTACCACATAAAATTTTAAAAATACCAAATAATTACTCATTTTTAATTGAATTATTGAGCCATTTAATTGGCCAATCGTTGTTGTGAAAACTAACGAGGAATTGTATTGAATTAGAGAATATGACCTATTAATTTTTTTGTTTTTATTAAATTAATAATTATGCATCTATATTATTGGACTTGAATATGAGAATCTTACAATATTATTAATATTAGGTTATAGATTATTTTCTTTACTTATTCAACGGCTAACAATAATTTTACGTGTATATAATTTTTTTTATTTTTTTATTTTAAATTAATTAAATTTCTTATTGTATATAATATACATAATTTTATTCATAATCTCTTGATAAAAAAAAAAGTCATGTACAACATCCAATATTACTTATTTATCTTATTCGATATAATTCAATTCAGAATAACAAATATGCTCGTAAAATTTATTAAGAATTCTACTATATGTACATTTACTAAAAATATATTTAGACACGTTTTTTTTTATATGAAATGAGTCTCGCAATCTCACATGAAATGAGTCCCACAATTATGTAGAACCCACCCCATGTGAAAGAAGTATTTTTAAATATGTGTCCAAATCTGTAAACCTAACATTTTTTATTTTCTAAAGTTTTCAAGTTATTCATTCATCAAAATTTGTCAAGTATGATTTTAAATATATGTTGTACATCCCTTTTAAAGACTAATGTGATTCAAATAAATAAAATAAGTAATATTAAATTTGACTTATTAATTTTTTTTTATTTTTTTATTTTTTTATATTTTAATTAAAATTATTTATTTTTTAACTTATCTCAGTGGGAAAGGTTAAAAATATAATAATTTAGTAAATAATAAAAAATTTACTAAAAAATAAAAAATAAACAAAACGAAAAAAAACAAATAACCAATAATTAGATTGTCTTCTGGAATGTTTTGAAAAACAAATGCTAGCAAGTCACTGTTTCCAATGATAATAGAGAAGTGTTGCTGTAATCACTTGTTTGGATGTCGTCATATCAATCAACTTCTATCAATTAATTTAGGGAATTCAACCAATTATCTTAATCACTTGTTTCCAATGATAATTGAGAAGTGTTGCTGTAATCACTTGTTTGCATCGTCATCAATTGATTTAGGAGGTTAGACCAAGGCAATGTTTGAGTGTAAATTTTAAATCTTTTGAGATTGGATTAATTATTGGGAAACAGTCCAATTTTGTCCTCAATTTGATGTGCAATATGGAGTGAAATTTTACTCCCTAACTAATTTTGTACCCAAACTTGGTGGTGGGTGTAATTGGCAATCAAATCTAGTAATGTAAATGGCAATTTTTGGGTGTTTAACAAAATTGCCAAAGTCTTAATTTAAGTCATTTTTGTTGGGTTGGGTATTTTTGTGTGTTAAGGTGACATAATTGGTCAATTTTGATAATTCATATCTTTTTGTCACACGTTGCATACGCATCTTTGCATTTATTTTGTTCAACCATCTTTCTATAGTTTTTGTCCTTGTCTAAAAGCGAACGCTCTCTAGACACTCGCGCGTCGAGCTTATATTAGTTTTTTTTATATTTTTAGAAGCAACCGTTTGTTAAACACTTATTGAGTGCTCAAGCATTGGTATTTTAGGAGACATTGCTGTTTTCTAGAGGATAGCATTCGTGAAGCTCTAGGTAGGTGATTGAGTGTATTTTTTTAGGTGACTTCCTAGTTCTCCTAAAAGCTCGCACTTGTGAGACACTTATTAATTACTCGAGTGTTGGGATATCAAGGCACCACTTGATTTTTCAGTAATCAACACTCGAGCGCTAATTACCATAGCACTCGAACAGTATAGAACATTCGATAGACGCTCGTCAAACGCTCATGTGTCAGTCCATTTTGTCCTATTCTAATAGGTGGCACTCATTAGGGGCTAGTGAAGTGCTTAAGCACTGCCTTTCAAAAGGGTTCACTCCTTTTGTTTGCAAGACGCCTCTAGAGCGCTCACAATGCACCCATAGCACTCAAGTGCTTCATAAGCGCTTGAATGGCACTAGCTTCCCGCGCAAACACTACATGCCCATGTAGTTGAGTAGCGCGAGTAGCGCTCGCAAGCGCTTGTGGCACATTCAAGAACTTGAGCGTTAATACACGTTCACAAGGTGTTCGAGCGGCCAAACTTAGTTCTTTTAACTTTTTTACCCACAAACATAGAATATGCAAAAGTTGGAAAACAAAGAAACATATGGAATCCTACATATTTTTTATCCCTCTTTATATTCTATCAAAAACTTGTACCTTCTTGCACATCATTTTCTTTATACTAAATTAAATTACGAATCATTTATATAAAAGATTAGCTATTTTGAATAATCTTATAATCCCGTGATATTATTTAAACTGCACACTTAACTGTTGTTAATAATAAACCTTAGCAATTTAGAGTCAAAGTTAGACACTTATCCGGTACAATATAAACTCTTAATGATTCCCCAATAAACAGTAATTAATATTTTTTTTTATTTTAGTGCCTCTTCCAAACCATTACTTTTACTTATGTAACTACAAAATAATGTTATAATTTTTATCTCATAATTTATCTTATTTTAACCAACATAATGTAAATAACAACACTGTATAATATCATATTTACTATTTTATAATATTAAAATATTTTTTGGTCACGTTAATCCAATAGTACTCATCAAAGATGACCATAAAGTAGAAGAAACTTCATCGCTCATACATCTTGGGATCATTCTTTGACATAAACCATACCTACCATAAAAAATAAAATAAAAAAGTCCCCATTTTTTTAGGACTATTGCAGCATAAAGCCTTCCATAAGTCATACCTCGCAGAAACAGTGTGTGTGACGAAATTTAGTAACTGCAGAAAGAGAGAAAGAAAGAAAGAAAAATAAAATAAAAAAGATTTAAATCGTTTTTCCTTGGACAGAAAAGGGTGAGGATGCAAGAGGCTTCCTGAAAATTGAAATTAATCCCCACAAAAAGATACCCAAAGCACGTGACAATTGGGTACGTGCCTGACGTCTGTGCGGAATCTTTCTACACCAAACCCGTCTCTACTCTAATCTCCACCCTCCAATTTTCAAATCAATTGCACACCCTCTGATTCGTCCGGTGACACTGTCTGAGCCACGGGGCCTCTTGATCTTCACCACCATTCCGATGATCCAACGGCTCTGATTTCACCTCCGCCCCACCGAGTTGTAGTCGCAGTTCTGCGTCCCCTTCGCTTTCCCTCAGCCGTTTGGTACCAATCGGGACACCGAATAATCTAGGGCTCGTTTCGCCCTCCGGTTTCGACTGGTTTTCACCGCCGGCGATGTCAACAATTTCTTCGCCGAACCGTTTTGCCGTCAACAGATCGAGCGGTTTCACGGTCTGAGAACCAATTTCCGTTCTGCTAATCGCGTAGCTCGACATCAAAGCGTATATGTTGTCACAAAGATTCTTCATCTGACTCAACTCTCTGTTCAGTTGCATATTTTCTTTCCTTAGTCTCTCGTTCTCGTCCATTAGTTCGGCCGTACTTCCAGAACTCGTCTCTCGACACAAAATAGGTGTGGCCGCAGGCGACGAATTCGATGAGATGACTTGTTCATCCCCAGAATTCGAGAGAGATCCCGTCCCTTGCGGCGGTACTGGCGCTGCGGCTACTGTCACGGCAACAGCCACCGCGGGTGCAGGCGTAGCAACTTTTCTACGCTGTATGTCGCAAAGCAGTCGTTTTTCACCTTTTCGGAAGAATTCGTTCGAGAATTCCCATCGATCTGGTACAACTTTCCGAAATCCCTAAGGATTCAAAACAAAAACAAAGAGGAAAAAAAATCAGAACGTGTTTTAAAATCTTGTTCAGAGGATTTTTAATCAGATCATGATAATTAGACTCACGTAGGTGTTCAGTTGACGAACAAAACTTGAAAAATTATTGTGTTTGAAATACTTCGGAAGCAAATCTCTGGCGAACTCGGTGGGATTCCAAACGATGAAGGTAGATCCGTCTTCGTTCCACGAGATCACATCGTCGATGCTTGGATCGTCAACAAGCTGGTACGTTTTGGTCAAAAACGGCGTCGGTAAAGACCTTGGCGCATCGCCGGCCGCCGATTCTCCACCGTTGTGCTCTCCCGGTGGTGGAGCCATCGCTTCGACCTAAACAAAATCAGAGGCCATAAATTCAACCAAAAGAACAACAACAACAACAAAAATGAAGCCTTAAACAAAATCGACGACAAAAAACAAAGAGCACGAATTGGAACAAAAATCATGCCTAATCGATTAAGTGTGAATGAAGGTTTCGAAGCAGATCTGGTGAGAATAATTGAGGGAGAAGGGCGTTGGAGAGATAAGCGTTTAGCGAAAATGTGCGCATTTTTTCTGGTAATTCTAGAAGGTTCCTGTTAATTGTTAAATATATACAAGGTGAGGGGAGGAGAACAAGTAGAGAGAGAGAGAGAGAACAAGTAGAGAGAACATAGAAAATTCATAGAAAGGATCAAAAAGCCAAGGAAGACCGAGAAGGTAACGTTGCTTGCGTGTGTTGGGTAGAAGATTTTTCTTAGAAAAAATTTATGACTAATGCTACTCTGGCTTATTTGATATGGCATAATTAAAATTAGTTATTTATTCTTTTAATTATAAAAAGTTATTAATTATTTAATTATATTATATTAGTAAACATATAGGCCTAAATAGTATTATTTAAAATTTATTATACAATATAAAATTTTTAGTATAATAGATGTTAAAAATTTAACAATTAAAATTAAATAATTTTGACCATTTATTTTATTTACTTTCCTCCCTCATTTTTTTTTATGTAAAAAGTAAATAAAAATTATTAATTTTTATTATTTCTTCTTTTATTAATTTAATAAAAAAATAACATAATTTTTACTCTTGTTTTTTTTTACATCCATAAATTAAAAATTTTAAAAAATTATATTTTTAATTGAGTGCCTTAAAGTTAGCTAATTAACTAATTATTAAATTGTTGTTGTTACTTTTTGTTTCACTCTTAAATTTTAAGAATTTGATATCTATTTATTATACAATATAGAACTTTTAATATAATATTTGTATATGAAAAAACTAAAAAGAGAAAATAACTCTATATTTTGTCTGTAGAAACTGTACAATATATGGCCTATTTATAGGCGAATAGCGGTAAACAATAAAGGAAACTAAATCAGAATAAAATTAATCTAATCAATCTAATATTTCAGCATTCCCCCTTAAGCGCGAGATGACAAAGTCAGCTAAAGTTTAGAAATTAGAACACGAAGGCGACCAGGAATATTAGTCACACGACGGCGGCGGCGACAGCCTGAGGCGATGGGAGCTGCTGACGTCGGCGGCGTGTCTCGCGATGGTGTCGGCTACAATCTGAGGTAACGGGAGCAAGCTGATGACGGCAACGTGTCCCGCGATGGTGTCCCCGACGGCCTGAGGCAACGGGAGCAAGCTGACGATGGCAGCGTGTCCCACGATAGTGTCGGCGACGGCCTGAGGCGACGGGAGCAAGCTGACAACGGCAGCGTGTTCCGCGATGGTGTCGGCGACAACCTGAGGGAACGGGAGCATGCTGACGACGGCGGCGTGCCCCACGATGGTGTCGGCGACGGCCTGAGGCAACAGGAGCAAGCTGACGACGGGGGCGTGTCCCGCGATGGTGTCGGCGACGACCTAAGGGAACGGGAGCATGCTGACGACGGCGGCGTGTCCCGCGATGGTGTCGGCGACGGCTTGAGGTAACGGCAGTCATTGGATGATGCATCCACATGGTAGCGTCCATGAACTGGCCGCCATTGGCTTCGCAGGCGGCGAGGATCTCATCAAACTCGGAGACGTTGAGGGCAACGGGCTTCTCGAGGAGGAGGTGCTTCTTCTTGTTGGCGGCGGCGGCGACGGCCCAGCGGATGTGGAGGCTGGTGGGGAGAGGAACGTAGACGACGTCGACATTAAGGTCGTCGAGGACGGCATCGTAGTTGTCGTAGACCTTGGAGGAGGGCGGGAAGCCGTTGGCGACGGCGAATCGCGAGGCCTTACCGATGGAGCGGCTGCCGACGGGGTAGAGGGCGGCGTCTATGAGATCCAGCGGCACCGGCGAGTGTGCAGCAGCGGCGGCGAGGGCGACGGCGCTATGGGCTGTGGGCTGTAGCGCTGGTGAGATTGCAGCAGCAGCGTCAGCGGACACCTCAGATCTCGGGCGACGCGATGGCAACAGCGGTAACGAGAGCGACGGCGCTGTGAGCTGCAGCGCTAGAGATTCTGTTGGAACAATCTAGAAGAAGAAGATCCCTCCAGCGACGGTGACGCGAGTGTGCAGCAGTCGCGACACGAGTCACACGACGGCCCACAGCGCTGTGGCGGTTGCTACTTCGGCGGCGACTGTGACGACTTCAACGATTAGTAGAGACCACCGTCGATGGCCACGACACCCTGTGCCGTCGCGGTGATGTGGCCAGTGGTGCCGTGACGGCGCGGCTCTGGAACCGCAGATCTGGTCGACGAGGGAGACGACAAACGATGGCGACGACTGTGGCGACAGCAGCGCTGTGGGAGGTCAGATCTGGTAGGTCTGGTTGAGGCCGTCCTCATGAGCTTCGGTCGTCTTCGACCATCCGATCGTCCATCCACAGCATATCTTCCGTGAAACGGGATCGCACCGGAGCAAGCCGATGTAGAAGAACAGA
>JAOTRH010000001.1:8294727-8346466 GCA_034768845.1 Heliamphora exappendiculata
CACTTTTTTAAATTTTTTCTAATTTTCATGTTGAAAAGTATTTTT
This sequence comes from Heliamphora exappendiculata, assembly GCA_034768845.1. Lineage (NCBI taxonomy): Eukaryota > Viridiplantae > Streptophyta > Magnoliopsida > Ericales > Sarraceniaceae > Heliamphora > Heliamphora exappendiculata. The sequence continues at coordinate 8,294,773 of JAOTRH010000001.1, forward strand.
TAGGCACGAGTAAACCTTAGTATATATATAAAACCAAACGTTAAGAACTCTTTAAGCCTCAAAGTTTTATCCTAATTTTTTAAAATTTTATAATATCTTTACATTAAAAATAGTATGTGGCACAATTTGATTGGTTGAAGTTTATATTATAATTTTTTTAAAATTTAAAATTTAAAATTTAAAATTCGGTTATCCTATCTTTTTCTATTTTAATATTTTTATAAAATTATAATCTCTTCCACAACTAAAACATTCCACCACTTGATTCCAAAATTTCCCTAACACATTTCTCACGCTGCTCTCATATGCTTGGCTGTGTTTAGACTATTTTTTTTTTATATATAGAATTTTCGATTTTTTGACATTTTTTTTTGTAAAAAAAAAATATATAAAAATACATGAAAAAATCAATAGAGACCAAATAAATTGATTTTTTAAGAGATTTTTAAACAAAAAAATCTCCTAAAAAACACTAATCCAAACACAGGCCAACTGGATCATCTTCAATCACCCTTGCTAGCATATTCCTAGAAAGTCAAAGCTATTGGCTAAAATAAAAAATTATTTGATATTTTATTATTAAGTTTAATATAAAAATACCTTTTATGCTAACGTCACATATAGAATAATTTATCAATTTAGAATCATCGCAAATTAATGCACCAGTTGTCGTCTCACCAACTAATATATTTTTTTCCGATTTGATTTTTGCAATAATCCTGAATAGCAACAAAAGTATGTATGTTCAGTTGAATTTGAAATTTAGTATAGTATGTAAAATTGCAATAATACATATAGACTTGTAAAGAGCTTATCTTGTCACAATATTACACTTTATTTTTTTTTGGTAAGATTTTAGTTTTTCTGCCTTCGTATGTTTAAACTTACAAAAATCAAAACTGTTTCTAAAAGAATATGTTTTTTTTGGTAAAATAAAGTTAAAGAAACCTATGATCGTGTATCACTTTATTTCCTTTAACTAAAAAAACCTACAAAATGACCTATTAACTATTCGTTGGTATCATTTTAAATCTCTTCGTTAATATTCTGCCTTTCAAGTTAATAGAAAATGGTTAAACGAAGTTGTAGTCATTCAAACGGAAGAGATTAGAGTGATACCATCGAATAGTTAAAATGGTCTATTTGATACGCATCATTACTTTAAGGGGTCTACTTGTACGTTTATTTGAAGAAATGTTAACCGAAGGGGTTAAAGTTATTCCAACAAATAGTTAATGAGTTATTTCATACGTTTCTTTAGTTCATGGGATAAAGTGATATAGCGATAGTAGAAGAGATGCTCGTGTAATTTTATCTAAAATATAAATAATTTTTTTGTAAACTTTCTATAAAAAAAAGTATTAATATAACAAAATCTATTTTTTTCGTTATATTGAATGGTAATGGTAATTGTTTTTTGAGTAAGACTGTATTAAATTCCTTTCATTGATTGTTATCTATTTACAATGAAAATTGTTTTGAAAAGAACTACTTTTTTCTGTGAAACTATAATAACATATAAACTTTTTTTAAAAATATTTTCTAAAAAGAATGAATATAACATGATTATTTTTTCCATTATATGAAATGGTAACTTTTTTTTTCCGTAATAAATTGGTTTGAATTAGTAGATTTTTAATTAAAATGAAAATTGTTTGTAAAAGAATTATTCTTTTTCCCAGTGAAATAAAATTTAAATAAAAACTGGTTTTTAAAAACTTTCTCAAAAAAAAAAAGAATTAATACAACATAATTTTGTTTTTGGATATATCGAATGCTAAATTTTTCTTGGGCGGGTTGTATTAAATTGGTTTGAATTTGTTGATTTCTAATACAAATAAAAACTGTTTGTAGAAGAACTATTTTTTTACTGTGAAATAAAGTTTAAATAAAATATTTTTAAAATTTTTTCCCTTAAAAGAGGAATTAATATAACATGAACTATTTTTCCGTTATATCAAATGGTAACTTTTTTTTTTTCACGGGAAATTGTATTAAAACTGTTTGTAAAAGAACTATTTCTTTTAACATAATCTATTTTTTTGGTTATATCAAATGGTTTTTTTTTTAATTTCTTGTAGGGGGGTGAATTAAATCGGTTTGGATTAGTTGATATCCAATTAAAATAAAAACTGTTTGTAGAAAATTTAAAAGTATTGTATTGGTTACCTTTGACCGATTGATTTTAATAAGAAATGGACTTTTTGTGTGATTTATTCTATTTAATGCAAATAATAAGTAATTATATGAAATAAAACTTAATAAGATAATAAGAGAGAAACCTTGGAAGTGAGAATTTTAACACACCTTATGGTTGCTTTTTAGATGAAAATCATGTATTAAGAATTGATTACCTTTTTACTGCAACAAAAGAATAAAGATGGAGAGATCCATTTGTTTTTCTCAGTGGTGGCGAATTTTAAAGTATTCGAGCTTCGAAACTTTTTGAGGTTGGTGGGTTACTACCAAAAATTCGTTGAAAACTTTTCTCAACTTTCAGAACCCATGACACGTCTTACGCGTAAATGAATCAAATTTGTGTGGAATGAAATTTGTGAGCTTGCATTCCAGAAGTTTAAGAAAAGATTGACTAGTACATCTGCCTTGATTATACCGGAGCGAGAGTTAGGTTACACGGTGTATTGCGATACTTCTCATTACGGCCTTGGTTGTGTTTTGATGCAACAAGGAAGGTCGTTGCTTATGGTTCTCACAGTTGAAGACTCATGAAAATAATTACCCGACACACGATTAGGAGCTTGCGACAGTGATTTTTGCGTTGAAGGAGTGGAGGCACTATTTGTATGAAGAGCATTTTAAAGTATTTTCGGACCATAAAAGTTTGAAATACTTATTTTATCAAAAAGACCTGAATCTATGTCAACATATGTGGATGGAATACATGGAGGATTATGATTTTGATTTACAATACCATTCTAAGAAGGCCAATGTAGTGGTTGATGCTCTTACCCGAAAATCTCTTAGTTCCTTAGCTCCCGTGGCCATTCAAGAGTGGAAGATGCTTTGGGATCTTAGTGAGTTCAATTTACATCTCAATGAGGCCGATGAATGTTCTACCTTGTTTATGATAGTTTCACAACTTACACTTTTCAGGCGTGTTGTTGATGTTCAATAGCAGGATAGTGAAGCTCAGATGATTCGTGATCGTATATCTAGCGGCGAGAATAGTAAAGGATGGGTCTTACATCCTAGTCAAAATCTAAAATTTTGTGAAAGGCTTTTCGTGCTAGAGTCGTGTCATGAAAATGTGCTCTTTGAATTTTATCACCCTTGCTTGTAGTGCATCCATGGGGTACAAAGATGTACCATGATTTACATGATTAGTTCTGATAAAAAGGCATGAAGAAGGATGTGGCACTTTTTGTTTCTTGATGCATTACTTGTCAGTAAATAAAGGCCGAACACCAAAGACCGGCAATATTGTTGCAACTGTTACATGTATCAGAATGGAAATGAAAGAACGTTACGATAGACTTTGTTTTTGGACTTTCGAGATCGCCGAAAGGAAATGATGCTATTTGGGTTGTGGTAGACAGATTGACAAAATTTCTTGCACTTCATCTCTATTCGAATGATGGGCTCTGTAGACAAGCTTAGCAAATTATATGTTAAAGAAATCGTTCGATTTCATGGAGTGCCAGTATCGATAGTGTCCAATAGAGACCCTTGGTTTACATCACAATTTTTGCAAAGCCTTTAGATAGTCTTGGGAACGAACTTACTTTTCAGCACCGCTTTCCATCCCCAAACAAACGGTCAGTCCGAGCATACCATTTAGATTTTGGAGGACATGTTACGGGCATGCGTATTAGATTTTCGTGGTTCATGGGAAGATCACTTGCCCTTAGGAGAATTTTTATATAACAACAGTTACCATTCGAGGCTTTGTACAATTGACCGTGTAGGTCGCTAAATTGTTGAACCGACGTGAGAAAGACAATTATGTTGGGACCCGATTTGGTGCGTGAAACAACTAAAAAGATTATCACTATCCGTCAATGTTTAGTGACTGCTCAAAGTCATTAAAAAATTTATGCCGATCGAATGAGGAGACCTTGATGTTTGAGGTGAGAGACAATGTATTTTTTAAGGTCTCACAATGTAAAGGTTTGATGGAGTTTGGTCAAAGCGCAAAGTTATCGTCACGTTTTATTAAGCCATTTAAGATCCTTGAAAAGATTGGAGATGTGGCATACCATCTTGTCTTGCCTCTACAACTCTCGTCTATACAAAACGTTTTTCATGTTTTCATGTTATGAAAGTATGAGCCCGATCTTTCACACATGTTAAATTGGGTCGAGTTGATGGTAGAGGATGATATTTTTTATGAAGAGCAACCGATAAAAATTTTAGATACTAAGGAGTAGGTATTACGAGGAAGAACTATTGCCTATGTCAAGGTGTTGTAGTTCCATCATGGCGTCTAGGAGGCCACGTGAGAACGTGAGTCAAAAGTTCATTCAAAATATCTAGATTTGTTCTTGTCTTGAGTACGTATTGAATTTTGGGAATAAAATTCCTTAAAAGGGGAATGTTGTGAGAGTCGATTCTATATATTTTAATTATTCTGATTAAATGACTATGTGATGGTTTAACATGTGTTGTGTTAATTTTTTTTTACACGTGTACATTTTATTTGAATATATGGCCTATGAGTCGAGTAAATTTTTGACAAGTTTTGTTGGACCCGTTAGTGTAAGTGGAGATTCAAGAAATTAATTTTGAAATATTTTTAAAATTTCAAAAATATTCACGAGAGAATAAATTTTAAATTAATCAATGTGAAAATTTAATTGTAACGGTGTAAATACATATATATCGATTAAATGAATCATGCATGCATTATGTATACACATGCATGTGGTAGTGGCTTTAAACTTGAGTTGGGCAAAGCTATAAGAACGAAGATTGTTCTACTCAACTCCACTATTTTTGAAGACCTTAAACTTGGAGTTGGGCAAAACTATAAGAACGAAGATTGTTCCTTAAACTTGGAGTTGGACAAAACTATAAGAACGAAGATTGTTCTGCTCAACTCCACCATTTTTGAAGACCTTAAACTTGGAGTTGGGCAAAACTATAAGAACGAACGAAGATTGTTCTACTCAACTCCACCATTTTTGAAGACCTTAAACTTGGAGTTGGGCAAAGCTATAAGAACGAAGACTGTTCTACTCAACGAGGATTACACATCCAATTGAGTGGAGTTTTGATTTGGCAAGTTTGAGTCTTCCAGGAGTGTTTGAAGTTTGAGTTTTTAACTCTTCGAAATAAAATTCTAGACCACATATGGATTTTTGTGATGATTATGCGATTAGGTGCTTCCTTTTCCAATTTGATGAAAAGTATGATAAATGTTTTTGGGTGGATGAATAAGATTGCTTGCATGATTGTAAATATAGAATTCAAAACATGTTTTGGATTTGGGTGAATTTATTGAATATAATGAATTTAAATCCTTGAGATAGAGGTTATCCAGCCATGGTCATGTTTTGATAAATGAAGTGGTTTAGTTAATGTACCGGGATAATGTGATGCGAATAATATGGGTTTGAATATCTCTTCGGTAAAAGACCGAAAATTTACGCAAGATTAGGTACTCTACCTGTCGGTTAATCTCGTAAAAAAATGTAGGCATTCAATTAAACCGTAAAATAGTGTAGGGGTGCCCTATATGTCGATTGATTCTTAAAAGTGTGCGATTGTGTGACAAATTATAAAACTTATACAATGGATTGCCTATCGGTGCCTTAAGGTAGCCCGATAATAAGGGCAACATATAGGTGTTTATAATTGTCATTGTTATCTAGTGTGGCAAGCCTGTACCTTATTATATCCATGGTTAAAATATTGAGGATTGGTATTTTGTGTAATCCATCTTTCGGTGGTTTTCAAACTTGGTGAGTATTTTGAATGGAAGACCAATTTGGAGAAGTTGTGAATATCATTGTGTTCATGTAATTGCGTATTATATGTCATGCATTCATCCATCGTTGGTTTTAGATTCCTATTAAGTTTTGGTTCACGTTGTTCAAAATAAAATTTGTCAGGTATGAGAAATGGTTCTATGGCATAGTGACAAGAAGAGGAACTTGTAATTAGTTTTTGGATCATGAGATCATGTTTTGTTATGTTTTATTTCTAAACTCTTAAGTGTTGTAAGGCTTTAAGGCCAAGTTCATAAGTGAATGAATGTATTTGGTTAATATACATCATATCGAAAAGGTTTTTGAATTTATATTTTGATGAATCTCATATATTCAGATGAATGTTTATGTTAAATTCTTGTGTTTGATCTTTCTTATTAATTTAATATTTTTTCAAAGATCTAGTACGCGCTCTTTGCACGAAAACAAGTTTGGATGAGCATTGGGTCTTCAAAACATCAAAAACTTTTCTCTGGTATCATACCAATTTATGGATCAATCGAACTATTCATCGAGCGGTCATACCGTGGTCGGAGTTTCTCTATTGCAAGTTCGAGATGCTGCGAATAGCGACAGAGACCGCTCAATTGAGCGATCTGCCTATATGGTCAAATGTTGCAATTTTCAAAATTTTACTCTTGTTTTAAAATTGTTATATTTTTTTCATCTCAAATTTCTTTTAGGTCATTTTTGTGATCAAATTGAAGACCATGAAGTCTACTTTTCAAAGATCATATCCTTGTTATGAGATTTCTTTGGTTTAAAAAGGGTTTTATTAAAAAGGTGATAGTATCTTGGCTTTCTCAAACCTTTTCTTCTTCCTCTCCTCTTAGTTCTCCCTGTTTTGGGTTGAGTTGTGACAATTTCAATAATTTTATTTGGGCTAACTTCTCTTTCATGCAGATGCCTCAAAATGATAACTTGATGATTTGGAAAAATTGGTTGACTAATAACTTTCAAACCTTTACACCAATCTCTTATGGCTTTTCTTGGAACATTTATTTGTTAGGATGTATTACACATTCACCATCTGTATTTAAGAGTAATAAGACTGACACCCTTCTGCTCTTTAAAATATTATTGTAAATTTTTATATTTTTATTTTTGTAACACTTATGTCCAAAAATTAAATTTTCGTTAATTTTTAGACGGAAAATACTATTTCAACAGTGTTTTTAATTTTTTTAGTTTTTTTAATTACAAAATCTTATTTAAAAATTTTTAATTAAAAAATAAAAAAATTACTAAATACAAAAATAAGTAAAATAAAATCATAAAATTTAATTTATTAATTTATTTTTATTTTTAAGTTTTTAATTTTGAAAAAAAATATTAATTTTGATTTTAAAAAATTATTAATTTTTAACTTTGTATAGTTTTTGGTCAAAAGTTTTCACTTTCTTTTAATCATCTTAATGAGAGAAATTAGAAAGTAAAAATATTTTGAGTGAAAGAGAAATTCACTAAATTCAAAACTAAACAATATAAAATTTGATTAGTTAATTTATTATAGTTAATATGTTTTTTTTTGTTTATATTTAGGCATCACGTATAATAACTTTTTATATGTTTTTTTTTTCTATAGTGAAATAATTTAATATTAACTCAAACGAGTATAATGAAATATTCTAAAATTAGTTCAAAAATGCATACTTATTTCTTTTTTCTTGTAAAAAATTAAAAAAATAAAAAAATTGATAAAAATTTAGAAAAAGTTCAAATAGGTGAGAAAAATCATTTTAAATCTTTATAAGACACATTTTTTCATTTTTAATAATTTTTTAAAATTTAAGGCAAAACAACTATGCTTTTAAATTTATTTTGTTTCCAGTATGATAATCACTTATTTATTTTTATTTTTAGTAAAAAAATAAATTATTATATTTTTAAAACTCATTTAATTAAAATAATTTGAAAAAAAGTATAATTTTTTGATCAAAAACTATAAAAAGTTAAAAATTAATATTTTGTATCAAAATTAATAATTTTTTTATCAAAATTAATAACTTAAAAATAAATTAATAAATTAATAAATTAACTTTTATGTTTTTATTTTACTAATTTTTGTATTTAGTAAATTTTTATTTTTTAATTAAAAAATTTTAAATAAAAATTTATAATTAAAAAAATTAAAAACATTAAAAATACTGTTGAAAAACGGTGTTTTTCGTCTAAAAGTTAACAGAAATGTTAACTTTTAGACCTAAGTATTATAAAAATAAAAATATAAGAGGGTGCAATGATATTTCAGAAAATACAGGGAGTGCAGATGTAATATACCATAACTTTTATTATATAAATTTATTTTTTATAAAAATTATATTTTTAAAATGTACTTGTCAAAATTTATCAAAGAAGATTTATATTGAACATAAAATTATCTTAAAATATATTTTTAAAAATTATACTAATTTTAAGCAAAAAAATTTTACATTTTAACTTAAAGCCATTTTTAGTCTTTAGTTTAAAGTTCATATTTCTCCATTTTTGATTTTTTAAACTTAAAATGACTTTAAACAAAAAATTTAATTTAAAATCATATTGCCAAACGAGACTATAATGTTTCATTTGCTACCATCACAAAAATTGAATATATAATGCGGCCTTGTTGGGCAATTTGGCTTTAAATTAAGTTTTTCGTTTAAAATTATTTTAAGTCAAATAAACAAAAAATATGTTTAATAAATCGTAGAATCGACTTTAAATCAAGATACAATAAGTCAAAAATTTTGACCTAAAGTAACTTTAAGCCAAAAAAGTTTTAAATTATAAAAATATTATTATATTTTTAAAAAAATTATTTTTACATAATTTTATATTCAATATAGTTCTTGTTGATAGATTTTAAAAATATAATCTTTCTATAAAAATTAAAAGTTATAATATTTTTAAAGTATTTATAAAATTTTATGTTAAAAAAAAGTAAAAAGGCTAAAAGGCCAAAAGTTTTTGGGTTCCCAAAAAAAGTTTTTTAACTTTTTTATTTAAGTTGAAAGATAAAAAATTTAGCTTAAAATCAATTGACAAACAAGGCCTAAGTCTACGTAAGATTCATTATATTTAATATTGTTTCATATCATTTTATACATTAATATGATTAAAATTGTAAAATTTAATCCAAGCTCTTAGCTCTTATTTGCCATCTCTAATTTTTTTTTTTTCTTCAAAAAGTCAACTTTTAAGCTAAATTATTTAACATTTATAAAAATACACTATTTTTTATAAATAAAATTTTTTTATACACATTTCAAATATTCAAAAAATTTTTGTAGAATGAAATAATTTTAATACTCATAATTAAAAAGCCAACTCTACCTCAAAAAAAGAATTGTGCCACTATTCCAAATATTATAACTTAAAAGCAAAAATAAAAATATATTAAATATTTTAATAAAAAATAAAAAATGAAAGAAAGCTATCCTAAAAAATTATCCAAAACAATTGATATTTTTTTCTTAAAATCTAGAATCTCTTTAAAATCAAGTTTTTTAAATACTCCAAATATGGTAATAAAAAAATTATAAACAATTAAACCTTGGCATAAGATTTATTTATGTTTTATCGTCTTGTACTTTAGAAATGGGCTTATCAAAATGTTGTTTTGTAAGCCTATTGATGGAATATATATAATAGAATTAATTAATTATTAATTATATTTAGAAGAGTTGCAGTAGGATTGGCCTTATTACTACAAATTTTAAAATAAAATCTAATCTGTAAAATGTAATTCTTGATTATAACATATTTATTATTATTTAAATAGTTTGTGGTGAATTAGTTACAATTTATTTGAGATTTTAGAATTTTCATAACTTTTAGTATATAAATTTATTTTTATTAAAGTTAAAATATTAAAATCTATTTATCAAAATCTATTAAATAAGATTAAAACTGAATATAAAATTATATTAAAAAAAAAGTCGTTAAATTTCTCTATTGCAGACTTAGAAAATTTTCTATTGCGAATAGAAGAATTTTTCAATTTATAAGATTTCCCATTTTGCAATATTTCATTATATAAATTGTGATGATGTTTCAAATTGGAGAAATCTATATTTGAAAAGCTAATATTTGGTAACTTCTTTGATTTTTAGAACTTACAAATAAAGTAAAATTTAAGAAAAATTCCAAATTAAACACTAATAATTATTAAATTTCTCAATACATTGAAATTGATAAAATCTCTCAAGTCTAAAATAAAAAAACAAATTTTAATAATACAATTTTTTCTTTTTTTAAAAAAAATGTAAAATATTAATAAAATTTATTAATCATTTGTTTTATGATATTTCATATTAAATATTTTATAAAAAACAAATTTATGTATTAAAAGTTATACAATTTTTAAGTTTGTAATAAAAAAACGTAACTAATTCGCTAGCACTTTGGATACCTAAGTGAATGAACTTAGGAATGAAGAGCTTAAATGCAAATAAGTATATAAAAAATAGTGAACTTTTTTTAATTTGGAACTAATTCTTATAAAAATTATTACATTTAGCTTTCATTTAGCTAACAATTTTAAGCTGATTTAAAATCAATTTTTTGATTTTTAAGTTAAAATCTAAAATTTAAAAAACTAAAAAATCTTGTTTTTTTACCCATTAGCTTTTACTTTACATGCCTTCTCGATTTTTTTTATAACAGTTTTTAATTTTATATTTTTAGATTTTTGGTTTTTTTTTAACTTCTTTGACTTTTGACTTTTTTTTTTACATATAAGAGAGACTTAAAATTTTATTAGTGATTTAAAAATTATTAATTTTTTAATTTTTTAATTTAAAATAATTTTAAATTAAAAAATTAACTTAAAATTAAATTGTCCCACGAACATTTAATTGTCAAAACGACCCTTAATAATATTTGTTTTTTATTTAGAATCTTACCAGCTGCATTTTTCATACGGGACATTATAAAATGGTGAATCCTATGTCATAATTTTTTTGATCTGATTGTTTATGCTTTTGTTTAATATTTTGCTTGTTTTTATATATAAAAAATATAGGCTTTGTTTGACAATATAGTTTTAAATTAGATTTTTTGTTTAAAACTATTTTAAGTTAAATAATTAAAAAGTTTGTTTATTGGTGACTTTAAGCTAAAAAGTTTCGTTTAAAGTAATTTTAAATCAAAAGATAAAAAATTTGGCATAAAGTTATTATAATTTTTTAAAATTATTATGATTTTTTAAAGTAATTTTATATTTAATATAGATTTTAATGAGTAAATTTTAAAAATATAATTTTTATAAAAAATAAAATATGTATAATAAAAGTTATGATATTTTTAAAAAATATAAAAAATTATTTTAGAAAAAAAAAGGCAAAAAGTTTTTGAGTTCCACACACAGTTTTTGTTTTGTTTTTGGACTAACTTTTAAGCAAAAATGCAAAAAACAAAGTTTAAAGTCAATTGCCAAACGAGGCCTTATTATGACACGACATTTTTAATTTTGGGAGTTGAATTAATTTTTAAAATTAAGAATATTATAATTATTTTACTTAAAAAAATTAAAATATTTAAAATGTGTATATATTTTTTTATTAAAAAATTAATGTGTTTTTCAGATAAATTAAACACTACAGTTTAAAATGCTTTTTTTTTTGGATAAAAAAATAAAATTTAAAGATAACAAATAGGGCATTAAAAAATTGTTTTACAAGCGACGTTAGGGCAATATACGCGTTCCTGCAAACACTGTTCCACTTCATTATCGTCCTCGTTGACCTCTTACTTGCTGCTCAGCGATTCGAATCGAAGAAGAGGAAACACAGAAAGGAGAGAGAGGACAGAGATGGGCGGAGGAGGAGAACACGGACATCACGGAGATGCGGCCCATGGAGGGGACTTCAGAACCAAAGTGTGGAGCATGACTGGTGGGCCATACTGCCGGCCCAAGCACTGGAAGCGCAACACTGCCATCGCCATGGCCGGCGTCTTCCTTATCTGCATCCCCATCGCCATGAAATCTGCCGAGCTCGAGGTTATCCCCACCGTTCTCTATTCTCTCTATACGCACAGACACGCATTATATTATGTATCTAGTTAAACTTCTCATTTCGATTTCTTCACTATGGAAGATACGAGCTTTTTGCTAAAAACTTGATTAAATGATGTCTAGTTGCTATGAGAAACTGAGTTAATTTGTATTCTAATTGTGATTTTTGATTTCGCGCGATCTAGGATTTGGAATTTTAGATATCAAAAGTGATGATGACTATATAGGTTTTAGGAATTTGTGTTTGACTGTTTGCGTTGATGTGAATTTTTTTTTTTTTGAATCGACATTGTTTACAGATGCGAGTCCTGGTGTATAGAATTGAGCAAAAACATCCCGATGATCTAAATATGTGAATTATGCTACTTGTTTGGCAATTGGTCTCCTAGTATGATTGCCTGAGGTCTGTGGATATATTCAAAGGGTTAAGAAATAATTTGTTTGAAAGATAAGCTGTGGACCTGCTATGTTAAATTCATAGCAAGTATGAGATGAATTACACATAATTTTATTATTGTGAAGCAAGGAATTTAAAGTTTGTACATGTGAAGTTTAACTAGAAGTAGGCATCTGAATACAAAGGAAGTAAGGACTGTTCTGAGGACAGAGGGGTGCAGCAGCTTAAGCAGATGCTGCCAAGTGCTTTTTATAGGTTGAGTTGATGTGTAGTTTTGGGTGATTTGGTCTTTGGTTGCATAGGTTTTATCTGTGACCACGCTTGTTTCTATTAATTTTTTATTTTTTGGATCAGAGGAACAGCTCAGAGTTTGAGCTTGTAATTTCATTTCCTCTTTGTAAATTAATCCATTTAGAGGCAAAATGGTTCAAGCATATGTTCAATGATCCCCACCCCTTTTTCCCCCTTTCCATGGTCGTCCTTGCTATAAAATAACGTGGTCATCAATCCCTACACAAATAGATGATTATTCCATTAGATCACTGGTAAACCAAGTCGAAATATATTTGGGTCACTACTAGAAACCTGAAGGTGGAGGTAGTCACCATATTCTGTCTTGCTTTATTGAATTCTTATATCTAAATGCTTGACCATCAATCAGACAAGCCCATTGCCACCACTTGGCTTTATCTAGGGTCATACCATCCTTAGATTGTGAGCTAGTGTCATTATGTCCATGTTATTATATAAGGGTATTATATCAATCCGTGTTTGACACTCATATCTGAGTTCATGGAATATAGTTCTTCCTTAATGTTGTTTATTGCATTCTTGTCTTTTTTTGCAGTACTGTCAACTTCATAGAACCCATTATTCCCAGTGGTGCATTAATTGGCTTTCGTTTTTCGATGACATATTGTCCTTGCCTAATGCCAACTCAAGCTTCTCATATACCCAGAGTTTAGCAATGAAAATTTTTTTCCTCCTTTTTTTATGAATAACGATGAACTTATATCTTATACCACGTCAATCAGATTTATGGGAGGTTGTCTATAAGGTGTACAATGACTAGTCTTTGGTTTTTTTCTCTTTTCATTTTGTTTTATTTATTTATTTATTGTTCGTTCTTTCTGTATATTATATCAGTCCCTGGCAAGAATTTTATTGAATTTTATAGTGGCCAAAGCTCCACTGTGAACATTGATATATTGGCAATGATAGTTGTTTTGATGTTGAGAAAAAGGAAAAATCTGTGTTTCTTTTGTGGATCAAGATTGAAATTTTGAGAAGTTAGGAAAGTTATGAGATATGTGCAATGACTTGAAATAGACAAATAGTTGGATAATGTTCTGAATTCTGCTCGTGCTTGTCCAATATAGTATCCATCATGGGCCAAGCTTAACTTGCTTTGTCTAATTTTATTTCATTACTCAACCTGGGTTGGGTGCTATGGGAAACCCCAAAACAGCTCTTTAATCAATTTATACGCTTCATGTGAAGGGAAGGTAGAAAAGTCTGGGCTAGAAAATGTTAGTCGCACCTAGGAGTTAACTTGAGGTGCAAAATTCTTTCTGACTTGATTTATTAACAACACAATGTTGGAGGAATCTTCAAGCTCCATCTCCCTAATGCAGTCAAATGAAAACTTTCATGGCTTCAGCTCCTAGACTGATGGTGGAACTGCACACTTTTTTTTAATCATGCTTTATTCATTTTGACATAAAACATTATTGAGAAAATACTCTCAGCATTTCTGAATGTTTTGTTGCATACAAAATATAGACCTAGATTTTCTGGAAAAATGTTCTGCCTTTCAAAACATGCCAACAAGCACACGTAAGTATGGGTTGACCTATACTTGTAGGTTCATACAGACATGCTTGGCGTGCATGTAGGTGCCAATCCATATGCATAACAACTTATGTAGGTCCAAATTGTCACACTCGTATAAATGTATATGAATATTATTCACTAATATAAGTTCTTATATTACCTGTACATTTGGTGACACAATGTACCTGTAATTGCATCTATAACTTCTTGTATAAGTACAGACTGCTTTTTAATCTCAATCAATGACTGGAAAGTGACTGGACAAATAATTTTCTACATGCAAAACATTTTATGTCAAAATTATTCTGGTGCGACACGTGTTATGTTGAAACAAACAAAGCATTATTGGCTTCCAAGGACATAATAGACAGCACTTGAGTTTGTGCTATGAATTTCTTTTCTTAGTGATTGAATACTGCCAGCTGCGTCTTGCAACAGCCTAATGAAAGTGCATCTCTATTGTTTTAGTTACTAATTCCGATTTTCAATCTTGTAAAGACAAGATTCGGAGATTAATAATAAGCAACTGCAAATAATGCTTTGTAGTCTTCGAGACTAGAATTAGTTTCATTTTGAGTGTCTCAAGAATAGCATGCGTATTGAGTCTTTCATTTGTCATGCTTATAGGACAGAATGATCATGAAGATCTGAACTTATGACACTGCATCTAAATGGTGTAGGCATTCCATGCATCGTGTCCACGCTTCAGTCTTCTTTCACTTACCGAAAAGATGTTCTTTTTGCAGCAACGGCCACACCATCCAGTTCGTCCCATACCCTCCCAACTCTGGTGCAAGAATTTTGGGAAGAAGGAATATTGATTTGTAAAAGCTTTGTTGGTAAAACATCTATAAATATTTGCTATTGGCAGATAGCTGTATTGGCTTTTCTGAATTTCGTGGATGTATTGCTGATAAGTTGCTTCTGGTACAGCACGATGTTTTGTAATAAATTGTCAAATAATATAATTGCTGTTGGACTTGCTCCTTCATTATTTGTTCAAGATTTATCCAGACAGAGTACAGAAGGTATCATAACCCTTGTTATTTTTGAGAAAATCTTTTTTGCGCGGATGAGTTCTGACGAATCACTCCTAATTGTCTTCATAGAATTTGTGAAAAGGATGAGGAGGGGAAAAAAGTGAGTCCTTCTGTTATGTTCTCGGAAAATATTGGATGTGCTACATGTGCCCCAAGTTGAGACTTCCGATTTATAGCGTGTTTTAAGTTTACTTCAACAAACAGTTCAATGGGGTGGACGAATGGATTATTTCCATCAATCACTTCCCTTTAATAGGTTATTTGTATTATTTCCATCAATCACTTCCCTTTAATAGGTTTTTTGTATTAATAGAGGATTGCATATACCCGAGGCTAGGGATGAAAACAGTTTGGTTCGGTTGGTATTTTAGGCAGATTGTCCACCGATGACTGATCCTTTTGGGGATTAAATTTGCGAAATGAAACCGACTTTTGAGTTTCAAGGAACCCCGCGAACTTTATGAATAGTTTTAACGATTTGGTTCGGCAGTCTGTTAGCATGGACTGTGAAGTCAAGAAAATCCAAATACAGTATAAACACAATCTAGACATGAGCACTGGGTTATAAGATATAAACAATTATTTGGGGGAAAAACTCTTTAAAACACATAAATCAATTCAAACAGCTCACAAAAACATAAAAAAATCGCAAACACACACACCTCAACAATAGATCTACAAATATTAGGATTTTTCTAAATATCTATCTATTAATCTATCTATCTATCTATCTGTCTGTGTGAGAGAGAAAGATGAATGAGAATAAAGATTGGAGACCTAAAAGGCCAGTATCGATCATTGTTCTTTGTTCTTTGCAAGTGAAGGCGACTTAAGATAGTTCGGTGTTCTGAGATTGATTCTAATAGTTGTTCTCGTGGATTGTACAAATACCAAGCTTGCTTGTTCTTTGATCTAACTTCTAAGCCACAAATCAAATAGAAAGTAGAGAGAGAGTGAGAGTCTTGGTAATGAAAAAGAGTGAGAGATAGGAAAGTCGCAATACATGGCACCTAAATACATTGCAGTCGGTAAACTTTGGTTTTCAAAATCACATACCGCACAAAGTGGAAAACTATGTTCTAACAAATGACAAATCGAACACATCACAATAAGTAAGAAAACCAATCAAATTGATCGGACTGATTGATTTATTTTGTTGTAATCGGTTAATTCAGTTTTTCTTTCGTCTCTACCTAAGAAAATTCGCCATAAGAAAACAAAAAACAAAAATAATTGAGAAGGCTAACTTTTTAGATATGCCAAATGGTGTCAATATAAATTGTGTAATAGTGATTAGAATGATAATTCACAAGTAGAGAGAGAGAGAGAGAGAGAGAGAGAGAGAGAGAGCTAGTTTATTAAGGAAATTTAATTAGGAAAGGCTATATAAAAAGTTGAAATGGCCTTTCAATAAAAAGGAAAATATTAGATGTTAATGCAATCTCCCTTAATGCAATACCATTCCACACGAGACCATCAGGCTCAAGCCATGGTTTTTCTATTTATTTTGATGAGAGAGATAGAAAAGTTAAATTTAAAATAAAATAGAGAGAAATAAAAAGAGAAGAAAATTAATAACTAAGGAAAGAGAGAGAGAAAAAATGAAAGTGAAAGAAAATCTAAATATAATTTTTATAATTAGATCAAATAGATTTTAGTCTTTAGATGTGTCACATAAATCAAATGTTATATCAACGATTTTTGATATTAGGACTAATTTTAGATAACATTAAAAACAAAAACTATTAAAAGTAATAATTAATTTTATTAAAAATTAACGATTTTTTTAGTTCCATTCGTAGCTATGAAACTCTTCAAGCATAACATTGGGGAATATTTTAGAAACAAGATAATTTTCAGCTCATCTCTATATTTAATTTGCCTCAATTTCTTAGAAAAAGAACAAAGTTTTAATACCTTATATAAAAACAAAAGATGTAGCCCTTAATACTATTGCCACAATGGCACAATTATATAACCAGACGCCCATATATATATATATATATTGAAATTGTCGAATTAGTTATAAAAAGAAAAAATGATTGATTCATGCAATTATAAAAAATTAGGGTTTGTGGCAAATGTTTAGCTTATTTCTTTTTGATTTTTTTGTTAAAATGCCCAATGTGCATTTACTTTTAAAAAAATAAAAATAAATTATAGTGTTTGCAACAATGACATATTATTTTATTTATTTTTTAAAATAAATTAACTTTTTAATCAAAAATATTATAATTATTTTATTTTTTTTAAAAGTAATAAAATATTTAAAATGTGTATAATTTTTTTTAGGGACAATTACACTTACCTTTTCTGAGGTTTAAACTTATTACAGGGACTTCCCATGTGGTATCTAAAATTACACTAACCTCTTCTAATGTTTAATTTTAACATCAATTGCACCACAATTGTTAAAATTTTTGTTAAAATTTAACGAAAATTACAATTTTCACTCCAAAATCACAATTTTCACCATAAAATTACAATTTTCCTCCAAAATCACAATTTTCACCTTAAAATCACAATTTCTAAAACCACAACTCCGTTGAAATTTGAGGATGGAAAGAGTGATTTTAGGAGAAAAATATAGTTTGAATGGTGGTTTTGAAGTGGGAAGGTTGGTTTTGGGGTGGGAGGGACGCTTTCGTTAAATTTCAACGAAAATTTTAACAGTTATGGTGCAATTGATATTAAAATTAAATCTCAGAAGAAATTAGTATAATTTCAGAAACAACAGGAAAGGTCTCTGTAATAAGTTTAAACTTCAGGAGAGATAAGTGTAATTATCAATTTTTTTAAATAAAATAAAATTTTAATAAATTTTTTAAAAAATATTAAATAATCTAACTTAAAAACTATTCATTTTCACAAAAGCTAACTTTTTTAAAATATCAAACATGAACTTTAGTTATAATTGTCATTCCAAGCAAATAATACTTTTCCGTCCCCAACTTAAGTTGCCCTTGAAATTGCAAATTGAAGCACGAACTTTCTATAATAAAAAAATGGGCAATTAACTGATAAAATTTAATTTTTTAAAATTGAACCTTCATCGTCCCCGATCTTTGCCCCTCCTCCTTGGGCACAAAAGCTCTCTCTCTCTCTCTCTCTCTCTCTAAGAATGTATTGGACTCTGTTATGAAGAAATAGGGGAAAGATGGGAGTGAAAAACTTGTGGGATATCCTTGAATCATGCAAGAAAACTCTCCCTCTTCATCATCTCCAGTAAGTTCATGTCACTCCTCCTCCTCCTCCCATTCTCTGTCTTTCTCTCGACTTACTTGCTCAAATCACATGCCCCCTCACTGCATAGTTATGTGTACGCTCAAAGGGTCTTTTTGGGTAATTTGTAGGAATAAAAGGGTTTGCATAGATTTATCATGCTGGATGGTTCAACTTCAAAATGTGAACAAGTCGCACTCGTCGCTGAAGGACAAGCTTTATCTCAAGGGTCTCTTTCACCGCCTCAGAGCCCTCATTGCTTTGAATTGCAACCTTATATTTGTTACCGGTATTGTAAATTTTACCCTGTTTTTCTTTCGCTTACGTCATGAGATTTCTTCTTTGGATGATGGATTTGTCTTTGTGTTGTAATTGCCCATGCTAGGAGCGATAGATTCTCTTGGTGGAATCTCACGCAACTTAGGTGAATCTATTTTTATATATTGGGTTATTGGTCTACTAGGTTAAAAGGAGACTTGGGTTGTTTAGGAACAAAGCCCATTTTCTTATTGGTTCAAACTGGGGGTCTACCTTACATATTTGGTGGTGGAGCCCCCAGTTTGGACTAATAGAAGAGTGGGTTTTTTAACTCATCGTGTTATGTGGGTCTACAAATTTATTTTTGTTGTGTAGGTTATGTCATGTAGCGATTTTACTCCCTTCGCTATTTATTGTGTTGGAATTTGAACACCAATCCCCGAACGCGAACGGAAGCAAAAATAATTGCACACACCAAAGAAAATGTCACACAAGGATTTTCGTGGTTCGGCACAACTTGACTACGTTCACGGGTGAGAGATAATCCACTATAATTGTAGAATGTACAAATCCGAGATCAAAAACACCCCAAAATTCGACACTCACAACCCGAGCCCCTGAAACAAACCTCGTTTTCCCGCTCAAAGGTTACTCCCGTGTTCCTGGTATTTTTTCATCTCTCCTTACATCTCTACCCCCTTGATTTACTCTCCATTCTCACACACAATATGAGACCCTAGCTATCCTATTTATAGGAAACTACCTACCAAAACAGAAGCTGCTAAATCCACAATAGGAAAGCTGCTTAATCACTAATAGGACAGCTGCTAAATAAATCTAGCTGCTAAATCTGATATTGAGATTCGAGTCAATCCCAACAATCTTCACCTTTGCTCGAATCTTTCAGCCATTTTGAAGAACTGTCGGCAATTCTCGACTTGCACGCCTTTTTCCTTTTGATCTGCCTGTAGCCTTCTGGTAAGACAAAAGATCTCCACCTTGACTTGAATTCTTCAAACCACCCAGAAGATAAACATTGTCGATGTCGATTCTGCTGTCGTCGTTAATCTGCCACACTCAAACCAATATGGCCCACACCTCCACACCGAGATGCCCGACACCTATTCGTCGAGGTGTCCTGATTGCTAATCATCTGTCGAATCAGAAAATCGCCATCTGACTTGACTCCATCTGCAACTAAAATTCCAACTGCATCCATTGATGATTAGTCTTTCACCATTGATTGAACCAGATTGCTCCTGATTCTCTCTGATCACCCGCAATCAAACTCGATTACCCCTGATCACCTTTGATCTCGCCCGATCAATCCCAATCTAAGTTGATCTGTCAAATCCCATCAAATCATTCAGAGTCTGAAAATTCTGACCGTACCGATGAATCCGCAGCGCCTGAAAATCTTAGGAGGCATCTCCGTCTTGAATTTTTCTATTACACATACGCCGATCTAATAGAAAAATTAAGAATCATCAATCATGCTTGTGCCACACTGGATAAAAACCCAAAATTATGCATTAGCACATTAACCCTTGCTATGCCGCCACTATCTTGCCAGCCACGAACAACATCAAATCCCATGATTTAAGGTAACCTCTAATGGTGTGAATCAAGTTCCAACGCACAATAACCGAGAACAGTCCTTTACAAAGCACAATCACTTCCAATACTTCCGTGATTACTTTGCCAAAAAATTGCTACAACGTCGTTGTCTCTTTTTTTTTGTGGCAAAATTTCTTTTTGTGCAAAAATTATTTTTAATTTATACGAACCGAAAATCAAAAAAAATAATACCTTGCTTCATTCACCCACCACGGTTTCGAATCGTCCACCGTCGGCTCTGATATCACTTGTTAGGATTTGAACACCAATCCCCAAACGCGAACGGAAGCAAAAATAATTGCACACACCAAAGAAAATATCACACAAGGATTTACGTGGTTCGGCACAACCTGCCTACGTCCACGGGTGAGAGATAATCCACTATAATTGTAGAATGTACAAACTCGAGATCAAAAACACCCCAAAACCCGACACCCGCAACCCGAGCCCTTGAAACAAACCTCGTTTTCCTACTCAAAGGTTACTCCCGTGTTCCCGGTATTTTTTCATCTCTGCTTACATCTCTACCCATTTGATTTACTCTCCATTCTCACACACAATATGAGACCCTAGTTATCCTATTTATAGGAGACTACCTACCAAAACAGAAGCTGCTAAATCCACAATAGGAAATTTGCTAAATCACAAATAGGACAGCTGCTAAATAAACCTAGCTGCTAAATCTGATATTGAGATTCGAGTCAATCCCAACATATTGGTATATATGTCTTTTGATATTAGAATTGAGGGCATCAATATAGAAGAAATCTCAAGGAGGACACCAGATGCCCAGGTGTTGAGCGAAACATTCTAATCAGTAATCAGTAATTCAACCATGTGATAACGAGATTTACAATGACTGTGTGGGGCTAGGCGTTCCATATGGGTATAAAGCTTTTGACACAGTGATCTCAAATCAATTTGGAGCTTTGTAGCATTCATTGGGGATTTACACTTGAATGTTTCAGAACAACTCTGCCAGACACAACGGTGTGACAAAAAACTGACAAAATATAAGGATGTTCATTTCATAAGTGTAAAAGGCATCACTAGTGAATTTGCTGCGGATCAACAGAAGGAGAACTTAATAGTGGCAGTAGAATCTATGGTTAAATTCAAAAACTGTATTCTTATGCTAGAGAGCTTTGCTCTTGCTTTCAAACTGTCAAGTTCAGATGCTTATACTTCCTGCTATAATTGAGTAGGCCAAAAGCCAGAAAATGAAAAGATTCAAGAGTTCATGGATATTTATGTTTTCCTTTCATTGGTTGGGTGGCTTCTAAATATCTACAACCTGTATAATCGTTAAGATTTTCATTTTTGCCATATGACAAAAAACCAAAAATTTATGTAATCTTTTTAACTTTTTTGGTTTATAGATGGGTCAATTCCTGCAATCAAATTATCCACTTATAGGCGGCGCTTGAAGTCTGGAAATGAGGTATGATTCTTATTAAATGGTATTCACATTTTCTTCCTTCTTTTCAATTTTTAAGTTGTCCGATTAAAATTCTTTACTGTACTAACCCTAGTTATGTATTTAAGACAGGCTACACAGGATGAGACAAATTCACATAAAGTGTCTTCGCTTCGAAGAAATATGGGATCTGAGTTTTCTTGTATGATAAAAGAGGCCAAACTCCTTGGTGTAGCTCTCGGGATTCCAGTCTTAGATGGGTAATCTTGATTTACAGCTCCTTTTTTTGTGTGTGTGTATTACATTCTTCAAAAGATGGCACTTTTGTTCTCCTATAGAAATAGAACATGTAAGAAAGAAGATGAATGAGATGTTGCATGTTTAAAGAATTGAATCGGTTACAAACCTTTCGGTCTGTTGCATTTCACTCATCAGTTGTGGAGTTTTTTTGAGTTATTGTGTTGCATGTTTGGAGGTCTACTATACTTGGTATATTTAGTAAGTAGCAAACCATAATTTTCACAGTACCTGACTTGAAGCTATGTTACATGGATTCATGTACGGTTGTCGGTCATGAATAGGTGTTTAAGTGTGAGGTTCATCTATTGCCCATATCTAAGAATATGAGAACACAACAAAATATTCGTAGTCTTATTATAAAATGGTGGTTATAAGGTCTTATTAAGAGTGTTTTCACATAGTTATATAGTAATTTTCAAATTACTAAATATGTGGTTTGGTTAAATGGCCAACTACATCAGTTGAACACGTCTCACTCTTATCCAAGTGTTTCCTTGAGTATTTTATACATTTAAAAGACTATATTTTCACTGGATTTGAGGTCAAGTTAATGTGTGTGGGTGATCTATACCTTTTGTTGCTTAGATTCTTCTGTATATATCACATCATGAGTATGTTTCGGATGTGAACCCAGAGTGGGAAAGCAGTCCCTGCTTTCATCTTCATCTTTTCATTAGTGAGAATGATATCTTTGGCTATGTCTAATGTTAAAATTCAATTTTGATAGAGGAAAAAGGCTTCAAAGAGGACAATCTTAGACGGTGAGAATTAGACATATTATGGTTGTATGATCTTGTTTCCGTACATGTGTGGCATATAATTAATGCCATGCTGGACAATTTGTGGATGCTACTTCGAGGTTTAGGATATCTCATTTAAAGGTTTTACTATTTCTCATAAATGAGCGTTCAATTTTTTAAGTGTCTTTTCTGATACATCAACCAGTATTTCCTTCACTTTGGTGCCAAGGTGGTCAACAAACCAGAATCCGTCTGCACTGGAACTAAAATTACTAAATATCATGTGGACAGCACATGCGAGGGTAATAAATTTGTTTATTTTTTAAAAACATTTGCGTGTTTCATAATTTTTGAGTGGAAGTGGTTTGCTATGTATATATCCTTCCGTTACACTTGGAATGTAATATTGCTGTGAATTCATTACTTGAAATATTCTTTATTGAATGACATTGACATGTTTAAAATGAAGGAAGAGTAGCTTCTTGTTTTCTATTATTTTGGATGACAAGCATTTGGGAGAAGCAATTACTTTTTTAAACTTTGATGCCATGAAGATTTGAATGCTACAAAGTCATTTTCATAAGCTCATAATCATCCATATCATGTAATAATATTCAACCTTAGCTGCACTTTAACTGCTGAAACCATATACAGGATTGAGGAGGCTGAAGCTCAGTGTGCATTGTTAAACTCAGAATCGTTGTGTGTAAGTAAAATCAGTTACACACACACACACACACAATGTGAAAATCTCATTATTGTTTGTTTATTATTTTTGTTCATATTATGTCACCAGGATGGATGTTTCACTTCAGATTCCGATATCTTCCTCTTTGGTGCAAGGACAGTTTACAGGGATATTTGCCTTGGTTAATAGATGGGTTTTTGTTGCTTCTGCTGTTGTTCTACTCCCAATATCCTTATAATTTTGATTCATTTTTTGTGTGCTAACAATGCTGATTACTTGCAAATGATTTAGGGGAAGGTGGTTATGTTGTTTGTTACGAAATGGATGACATTGAGAGAAAACTTGGGTTTGGAAGGAACTCCTTGGTAATTTCCTTTCCGGAAAGTTTCTGATGAATATCCACTGAAAATAACATTACCATTCAACTCTCTTAAATTTGATTTCCACTTTAGAGTACGTTTTTGATTCATGGTACTTATGCGGAAAATAAGAAAGGAAAGGGAAAAAAAGGCTTTTGATTCATGTCATGTTCGAGGTGGAAGTAGGGGGAACCATAAATTAGTAGATGTATAATATATTTTGTTAAATTGCAGGACAATTTTGTCCATTTAACCGTTCCTGTGGTGAACTGCAATGTTATTTTTTATTCCAAGTTGAGAGAGATATTGTGTTCTATTTTAAGAAATGCTGCTCTTTGAATCTATTACAGTCTATTTACTTCCAGGAAAATATACCTTCCTTGACAATGCCATAAAAAGCTGCCATGCATGGCCCATGCACAGCATTTCTCTCACCCATATAATGTGTTTCCAACTGGTTGGAATCTCCTATAGAAAATCCAAGATTTCAGTGCGTAGCATATCACATGGGACTAAGTTTGTCTTATGTATTATAACTATATGATATATGATCAACAGATTACGTTGGCCATTCTTCTTGGTAGTGACTATTCCCCAGGAGTTCGTGGGCTTGGTCTGGTAATTTGAATAATCTTGTTCTTCTTGGATTGGATTGCGTCTCTATGTCCCTTTCAGTTGAATGATTTACAATGTGTGATGTACATGGAGTCTAATGCTTTTCAATCTGGTTTATAGGAATCAGCATGCCGGATAGTCAAGTCAGTGGGTGATAAGGCCATTCTTCAACAAATTGCATCGGAAGGATTGTTGTTTGTAAAGAATTTAAAGGGTTCAAGGAAATGGGGATGCATTATAAGATGCAGTTTCAAAGAAAATGATTTGGATCATGAAATGAGCATCAATGGTAAACCCTACAAAAGATAGCACCTATGATTATTTTGAAGTAAACCGCATTTGCATCTATATTTTGGATACACTCTGAATTTAGTTGAACTAATAATGTACAAATTGTTAGTAATGGTATATATTTTTGAATATATGGAATATAATTTTAATAGTAATAGGAGTATTAATGGTGAAAAAGTGAAGATTCAAAATCAAGAAATATTTAAAAGTGAATATTTTCGTCATCTAAATTCGATTATTACAAAAATGGAGATGTTGCAATGTTGTAACCAATAGAATCAAAGTTGGTTAGTTCAAGTGGAGGAGTGTTTCCAGAGTTTTATGTGATCGAGGAATACCTACAAGATTAAAAGAAATTTTTTATAGGATAGTTATTAGATCAATAATTTTATATGGGACAGAATGTTGGACTGCTAAAAAAGATTAGATAAATAAGATAAATGCTGCAAAAATACGAATGCTAAGGTAGATGTATGGTAAGATTAGAAAAGATAAAATTATGAATGAAAAAATTTGTTGAATAGTAAGGGTCACATCAATTGAGAATAAATTGAGAGAAAATAAATTAAGGTGATTTGGACACATCTAACGTATGTATACCAATTGATATAGTAGTAAGAAAAAAACAATAAGATCATGTTTAATGAAAATACTTAGAGGAGAGATAGATTTAAATTGACATGGGATGCTTATAAGAATATGAACATATTAAAAACTAACTGAAGATATGGCCCTTAACATAACAGAATAACGTAAAAAGATTCATGTAGTCGACCCCGATTGATTGGGATAAAAGGCTTAGTCTGGTTTGTTGGAATAAACTCTAATTTCAGAGAAACAACATCTTACCTGAACAACTAAATACTTCGTGAGATTATTTTTAATCTTTTATTTTGGTGATATTGATGTATAGAAATTTATTCAATTGGAACTAGAAGTTATCTAATGCAATATTACAAAATAACAAGATCGCTGTCTTTTCTTAACTTATGAAGAAATTGATGATCATATATTGAATAGGAAAATGGCATAGCCTGTATACACTGCTGTGCAACAATTCATTGTTGTATAGCAATAAGATGAGAACCTATCATAGAAGCAAAACGTTCTTAGAAAAGTGGTGAAAGGAGAAAGCGCACTGTTCCTAGAATTTGTGCACTATCCTAATCAGTACACTCCCGTGGGGTATTCTGGGGCACCAAATTTGAACATGACAGTGAGAAGAGAAAGCTACAATCCCTAAAAAGAGGAGAAAGCTAGAATTTATATATATTGTGGTCTTCTAAATCTTTGGTTGTCTAACTGTTGCCCTGGAATTATTGTTTTGGCAGGAAGTGAACATAATAGACAAGAGGAAGATCAATTCCTTCAAGTTATTGATGCATATTTGAAGCCAAAGTGCCATTCAGTTGACTCGGAAGTTGTGTATGGGTAATGTTTTAATGCTGCTGATTTTTTTTTTTTTCATTTTGGTATTTAAACTAGTTGCTATCTAGATGAGAGGATTATGAAATTGATCTTTGGGTAAAGTCTCTTTATAACCTAGACTCTGGAACTTGGTTAGAAACAGGGCTATGAACTTGCAGTAGTAGAAAAGTAGAAAGTACGAAACATTCTGACAGTAACTACCCAAATCTTGTAGGATTCTTGCTCTTCATCCATTTCAGCGCAGCAAACTTCAGCAGATATGTGCTCAGTTTTTCGAATGGCCTCCTGAGAAAACAGGTCTTTTAATTCCCAATCCAAATTGTGTATTTCAAGGCACTCGCACGCACACACCTTCTCTCATCATGTGGATTCATGGGTTTTCCCGAGTTAGGTATCTGGGTCTCCCATCTAGTTGATTCACCTGTTCATTTATAAGACAACATAAATTAGCGCCTTATAGTTATTATTATTTTTATATGTAAGCGATTAATATTATACCAAAAAAGAAATTTTACAATGTAGATCAGAAACATACCTTAGCTAACAAAACAAAAAAATAAAAATATCTCTCACAGCCTGAGAGCCGAGGAAGGCTCAAAAAATACAATGGCTCACGTCTCAAAAAGAGAACAAAAAACACAAGATCAACAATTGTCAAAAACATACACCAAAAACTAAAAATCTTCTCAAAGCTACCAAAGATTTTTTTTTCCCCGAGTAGTCGAGAGATTTCTAATCTTTTCATCTAACTTCCTCTTGTTCTCATTCTTAGAGGCTGAATTTGATTTATCTTTTCCTTTTAATTTTACCTTATTAACCTCATTACTAGTGGAATGTCTTCAAAATAAACACATTTGGAAAAGAACTAATATGATTGACTTTTTCTAGATTTTGCTTCTCATCGCAGTTATCGTTTTTCCTAAACTCACAAAAAGAAAGTATGTCAAAGACGTGAAGATTTCGGAATATAAGAATTGGAAGCTTCAACAAGATTTCTAGACAGCTGTGCGCTAAACCCCCCTTGATAAGCTTAACATTTTCTTTCCCTTGAGAAGCTTGATTAGTACTTTCCTTTCCTTTCTTCATATCGACCCATTCCTCACTAGAGTTTTTGTTGTCATTTTCTTCTTTTCTCCTCCAACCTTGTTTAGAAATTTTCATATCCTCTTGTGCATTCACGCAATTCTTGAGATTGTGACCAAATATATTATATTTAGTACATTTTAAAGGAACCCAAGAAGTTTCAATCCGAATAACATAATGTTATTTATGTCCTAAATTTATAGGAAAGGAATTCAGAATCTCTTTATTAGCTAGTATCTCAATGTAAACTCGGGCAAAAGGTAGCATACTCCGATAGTGTGTTGGTTCATTTACATACAAATAATGCTTACTAATAATACTAATCAAATATCCCCTCCCCTCTTCAGTCTACCATTCAAAGGGTATATTATATAAATTTACCCACAACGGCACATTTGAAAACACACTTTTCAAGAGCAACATTGCTGGTTCTCATTTTTTCAGTGCAACATATCTTCATTCACAATGGTATGAACTATTATCAAGAATCTCATCAAGGACCTTTTCATTCTTAAATTTGAAGATAAAGTATCCATTCTCAATTGATATAATACTTTCAATAGTATCTTTTCATATTATTTTTGCCCTAACTTTAATATAATGGAATGACACCCTCTTTTCGAAAAAATAACCAACCAAAGCATAGTCCTAATGAGGAAGACCAAGCTTGGAAATATCCAAAGGAATAACATATATGCCCTCCCCCATTGGGTCTACATCATATTTCTTGATTCTATGTCTTAATTTAGCAATTGATCACCTTTCATAAACAATTGATGCCCAAGAGGAAGGTATAGCCTCCCTCCCCACATTTGCTCAATTCCTATTAGGCTTTTTTTGGAAAAATGATTGACGGAGTACAACTCTCACTTTGAACTTCCTTCACACCCATATTATTACAAGTTCTCCCCATTTTTCTCAATACCACTATTATCTATCAACACTTCACTAGTATCAAGATCAAACAAGTGAATGTGTCTTTTGGTTTGGGGGAAAAAACTTAGAAAAAAAAACAAAAAGGTTCTCTTTCCCCAATGAATTGTCCACCATAAACCCATCCGTAAAAGCTTTATTATTAGTGCCCAAAGCTGGCAATTTCTCAACATTGATTAACGCTCTAATTGGAATATTCCAAGCATTAAGTTTCTCTGCGACTTTATCTAACTATGGAGAGCTAGAGATTCCATATGAACAATTACTCACACAAACATAATTATTTTCAGTATCAACTCTATCCGACTTTTTTAGGCACTCCAGTGCCATACCTTTGCCAAAATCACGAATGGAATTTGGTTTAAACAAAGAAACAGCAAAATTTCCATCTAATGAGGATTTTGGAGGGCCTCGAAAATGGGTGGAGCGAAGAAGAGTTATATTTCCTGCTTTGTCAGCCGTTTGCACATGAAAATCTCTTAAAGGGATTCTCTTGGATGAACTTTTTTATTTTTTAGAGGATTTCTTCCCCATCTAGAATCTCCCAATAGAACAAAAGAGTTCAAATTAAGAAAAAGCATAAACAAAAAGGAAACCGAGCATACCAACCCCTGTTAGGGTTTTCTGCCGCAGTACTGGGATGAAGAAGAACTCCCTTTTCGATTTCTTAGATTTTGGGGGTTTTCAGCTGCAGTATTGGGATGTAGAACTCCCTATTTGATTCCTTAGGGTTTTGGAAATGCCGATCAGTTAGACGCAGATTGCGATTCCAGTGTGAGAGTCGTGATCGGATGCGATGGAGCAACGATCCTCGCTTCTAGAAGTGGAAGAGAAGAGGCTGACTGGATTCCACGGCGAAGATCACGGAACCAGGGTTCTCGAGATCTGAAACTCGACCTCTGCTGAATCTGATCCTCAAACCCTAGGTCCGGCATTGTCTCTGCTTCTTGTCAAGGGTCCAGTATCTGAGAATGGTCGGAGAGGGAGACGACGTGGGAGGGGCGGAGGCTACTGCATATGACCTAATTTTCTTTAAATTTTGGTAGTGCAGTAGTCTCCATTTTCGGCTACAAATAAATTGACGTGATCACATACAAGTGATGCAAGTAAATTTCTCACCTTCAAAGCTGATATTGCCTCAAAGCAAACGAGATTGTAGTGGAAGCAACCCAATAGTTATTTGATTGTTCCTGAACTTAGATTTTCATTACGATAGGGGCAACTAATATTGGAACTTTCTTTTGAACTTATTACTGTTCGGGTGACAATAATAAGTTGTTACAACATTTTGAGTCAACAGTGAAGGAATGGCTAGGCTGCTAAAATGCTAAATATTTTGAGTCGATATGATTTTGGTCTTGGATTGATGCTTATATTGACTGAGAATGTGAGATCTTGAAATGGATGAGAGTTTCTGTGGTGGTTCAGATTTTAGAATTATTTTTTTCTGTAAGTTAGAAAGTTAAGAAATTTGTAGTCCAATAACAAACAATTTCTATAATTAAAAAACCTGAAATCTTGGGCGGGAAGAGGATGCATGACAGTTTCAAATCAGTGAGCAACTGAGCATAACAAATTAGAAAGAAAAAAAAAGCGGTTGCCTCTCCTTGTGCCATTGAGTTTGATGCTTATTCTGTCCATTATCATATTCAATATCTTGATTGGTATTTGTGTTTCAGATGAGTACATCCTGCCTAAGATTGCTGAAAGAAACTTGCGTCGGTTTGTTTACTTGCGTTCTACTTCATCAGAACTAGGAGTTTGCCTTCCATTGGACAAGGTACTAATCAACAATTTTTTGATCCCTGTGAGTTTATTCGTTGTATGGCTCATTGAACTTCAATCTATTTTTGGTTCAGTCCCAGAAGGCGAACTTGTACTGCTAAGTTTTGGGATTTGATATTCCACATTATATTTTATTTAAAATTTGAAGAAGTTGGGGAGATAATAAAGTTACTTTTTTAACTCAGCAAATAGCATATTAAGACATGAATATTAATTAATTTGTATGAGAATACATAAATGGAAAGATAGTATTAGTAATGAAATGATATGTATTTAGTTAAGAACTCAAGAAGTTAAAAAAATAGTTCATTGAATGCCAAGATTCATCTTGAATCAGATGCATTTCACTTAAAAAGAAAAATTTTAATATTATTGCTCACTGATATTTTTACCATCTTGAATATAGAAAAGAACCTGAATAGGAAGTCGTGAAAAGTGACATAATGGAGAGCCCTAGATAGAGTGAAAGCAGCACAAGCCACCGTTGTGGCTTGCAAGTAGTTGTTCGTTTGGGAGAGTTAAATGATGGAATTAGGTGATAAATTTGTGAAGGTTGATTTGGAATGGAATCGAAACAGCCAGCCGCCCCCATGCGCCAGCCCTTATTTTCCTTGAACTACAGGAGCGGTCTTGCATACTTAAACACATGAAAAGAATGTCATTTATCGAGAGTTGTGACAGGTGATGAACATCAATGAGATGGCTTGAAGAGTGGATAATAAATACGAAGAACTTGAGAGAACGAATAATAACTGTAAAAGCAATAACACCGGTGGATTTTTAGGGGGACATATTTTGAGAGCCTACCAGTGAAATGCACAGTTTGCTTAGAAACTTGCTCCAATGGCACTTGTGGAACCCGATAAACTCTTAAGGGCAAAAATGGAGCCAGAGAGATAATAATGGCAGGAAAGTCTAATGATTTCTTAACATGCATAGTCAAAAATGGGTTCATATGATCAACAAAACCATGCCTGTTTAAACAGGTACAGCATAATGGGATGGCTTTATTCCATATAATGTGCATATGTGTCCCGTTGCTCGAGCACGTGTAACTTGAATAGTTGGTAAAATTCAATTTGATACACTAGTTTGCTTTCATGTTTGTGCTCCATGCTATCAAAATGTTTGAGATAAACTTCATGCATATGAACTCATTTTGGTTATGGTATGCCACTCTACACACCAAGGTTTTGACATGTGGAATGGACTGACTCTTCTTTTCTGAGTACAGATGCCTGTTAAGTGTCCTGTTTCTGGAATCATCAAGCAGAGAAAAGTTCATGGGCAAGAATGTTTTGAGGTCTCCTGGGAAGAAGTGCATGGACTCAACAGCTCTATAGTACCAGCTAATCTCATCAAGAGGTAATGATTGTCACTGCTGGTATTGTCGGTTATTGGGCTAGTAATTAGTAACAAATAGTTGATTTTATTTCCTTTTAGGTTGTGCAGGTAGGCGTGTTGAAATAGGCTTCTAATTGAACTTCATATCTAAGTTGAATGAAACGATGCTTCGTTTTGCCTTTCTCATGAGAAAAACCAGAGCAAACCATTTCAATTTTACTTGCATTTTGAGAATAGTGTAAAACTTGTGTCATCTTCGAGGAAGCCTTGAAGTGAGTGACAATGTCCTAAACAGTTTTCTCTTGTTTAGTCCAATAAAAACGTGGAATAGTGATTAGTGGCAAATCTTCCTTGCAGCAACTAAATTTGTTTCAAATTGGCCTCGAGTTCATGCTATTTGGGTTGCTATTCAACTCTTTCATGCCACTCAACTCTATTTGGGGCCATGTCCTCAGTAGATTGTATGTAACCATGTTGTTCTTTAATTTTTTTTAAAGCTTTAAAACATTATACAATCCTTATCATTTCCAGAGAAATCATTCTATTTCATGGCTTGTTAACACCTTTGTTGTAGCTGCTTTAGAACAAAACTTCAACTTGGTGAGAATTCAGTTATTTCTCAAAATTTCAGAAGCACTTCTCCACTTGTACTCATGAGTGCTTCATCCTTGGCATTCTCTAATTATTCTTATCTTTAGTTTTTGATTATGCTAATTTACTATTGCCGAATGATTTTTAATTTCATACGATAGAATATTACCTTCAATAATGAAAATCAGAAAATATTCATTTCCTCCCTTTTTCCCCAGTGCTTGTCCTGAAAAGATTCTGGAGTTTGAGCAAAGAGCTCAGGAGAAGAAACAAAATCATCGTAAACCAAGACCTAAAAAATCAGAGAACAGAGCACCCATGCAAGATATTGACCTAAACCTCCAAAATCTGCTGTTCGATATTGAACACGAAAGCAGTGTCAGCCAGAAAGCTTCCTTGTCCGCAGAAGCAATATCAAAGAACAGAAATGCAGTGACCAAAGTTGATCAAATGAACCAAAACCTGCCACCTCTTGCAGAGTCCGAAGGCATAATTGAAAGGAATACTGCTTACCCTACAGATTCGAACCTTTCAGCAATGGAGGTCATTGATCTATTGAGCCCTTCCCCACCTAGGCGAGGCCGTGTGGTTCCAAAATGTCAACAAGCCAATATTGAATGTATTGAGATGATTGACTTGAGTGGGTCAGAAACTGAATCATCCCCTGAGCATGCCAGGAAGGCAAGAGAGTTGAGATTGTTCTTAGATAGCATCAGAGAAGACCTTTATTAATGATGCATGAAGGAATTTTTATAACTAGCTCAAGAGCATTGTTTATTTATTTATTTATTTTCTTTTTCAGAATGTGTGGACAGAGAACCTTTAGATGAATGTGCGACTCCAGTATTTAAAATGAAATGGCTGTCACAGATAAGCAGCCTGCACATATTATCATTTGTTTCCTTTTACCCCTTCCATGCGGAAAATTATTAGGTATTCCTGGAGTATCATGTGGTATTGCTTACGTGGTACTCTCAGCAAATAAAAATATGCGATGCACGCTATGCGGGTCCTCCTTATCTCTTATCTACCTAACAAAAGTAGGTCCACATTGTTTTATGCGGAGGGTTTTTTACTATATAATTAAATTGGAGCATTACATAAACAATGTTATATAATACTCTAGAATTACCGAATAATTACTTCTTCTATGCTGGGTAAAGAAATATAGTTTGCTTATTGCATGACCAAAACTGTGCCTAGTCTTAGAAAAATCGCAGCTGCAAAAACAATTTTAGAATGTTGAAGAAATTAATGCATTCATTTGCATTGTTGTGACATTTTGATCCTTGCAAAGCTCCTTAGACTGACTCAACTGGTTCGAACAATGAGTTCCTGTAGAAGGAAATCCCACGCCGGAGACGTTCTTTCCTTCACTGTTTGGGTAGCCAAGTATCATTGTCCAGCTTAATGTTTTCAAATGCTAAAAAATAAAGGTTCAAATGTATTAATTTAATTGGCTCTACAGTGTGGGAAGAATTTGGCATAAAAAACTATGACAAATTTAAGGATACGAGTCATATGACAGTACACTTCTTTTTGGGGGAAGCAAATCAAAACTTCATTGATAAACCAGTAAAGGTATACAAAATAGAACACACCTGAACCAGAAAAAAAAGCCAGATAACAAAGATGAAGAGAGGAAAAAATAAAACTTGATTTACCAAACTCACCCAAGGTATCACACACCACATTTTCTGCTAGTGACGCAACATTATTTTCCTAGAACCAGGCTTCACAACTCCGTTTCTCATTAAAAGGAAGCTAAGAATCTGACCAAGAGATGGATTTCAGCCTGTTAGGCATCTGACCGAAATGGAATGGCAGAGATAGCTGCCATGTTGGAGCAGCAGAATACTACAGAAACTGGGTCCCCGGATAGTCCGGATCACCAGGAAATTGTGAGTGCAAACCAGGGGAAGAGAGCTGGATATGGTTAGGATATTTGTAAAATGAGTCAAAGCTGCTTGCAAGTTTTGAACCCCCATGCCTTGAGACAGCAGACAGAAGGTGATTGGTGTGTCCTATTGATATGGAGGAAGAAGGCCAACCCAAGCCCTCATTCTTCGAAAAGGAGGCGAGAGCTTCGGGCAGCACCGATCCAGGTGGACCGGGCCAAGCAGTCTGGCTCGGGACATCAACAGAAATAGATGCAGGTCGAGGGTACATAGGAAGGTGGCTCAAGACAGACAATCCTCCATCGGGTGGGAGGCCAGCTACCCTTACTGCTAGTGTCTTCCCTTCCATTTTCAGCCCATTCACATGCGACACAGCCATGGCAGCATCAACAGAACTTTCAAAGTTAACAAATCCGTATCCTTTGCTCAAACCGGTGCTTCGATCTTTAATTACTTTCACTTCAGCGATCCTACCAAATGGACAAAACAATTCTTTCAACCGATTTTCATCAACTGTTTGAGGAAGATAGCCAACATAGAGCCTTGCATCGTTGATTTCTTTGTTGGGTTTCAAGGGACAACTTGATGTAGGATGACAAAAGCTTCCACATGTCGCACATGTGGTTGCCATTTTAAATGTAGATTGTTGCTGGGGGCAGGCATACTGTTTGTGTCCTACCTCCTTGCACACACTGCACATAGCAATTTTATATGTTCCATTCAACCTCGCAAGCTCCGCCAATTGGGCTCGTTTGTGGCTGTTCATTCCCTCATCTATTGGAATTAGCAATTTCTCAACCATTTGTACAGCCGCATCCAGAGACTTCTGGTTTTGTGCCTCTATATAGACATGCAAATCTTCGTCATCAGAGGCATCATGTTTCTGCGATGTTTTCATGGAGCCTTTACCCCGCAGTAGAATTTTAGCTCCAGTTTCCTTCTCCAGTCTCTTTTGCGTGTTTCCCCTTGGTCCCATTATAAGACCAACAAAGTTATATGTAGGATATTCTTTCACTGGTATGTAAAGTTTCTTAAATAGCTTTGGTGGTTTGTAATCAGGAGGAGTTTTGAAGGTTGGATTCTTCTTAATCAACTTTGAAATGATCCTTTGGCGTTCTCTGACTAGTCTCTTGCGAAGCCTTGCTTCTCGTGTATTTGTTCTTGTACCAATGTTATTGAGCTCTGGTTGGGGAGAAGGAGATCTTTCCTCCTCGGGCCGTTCATCTAAAGGTTTTGAACTAAGCAGCTTGCTGTTTATCTCTGACAATTTAAATTTCAACTCTTGAATCTCTGGGTCTAACTCAGATCCAACAAAACCTTCCATAAAGTCAGGAAGTTGAATTGGGCCAATCATTTTTAACTGTGGCAGCTCACTAGCCCACCTGGTTTTCCTTCTTTTACTAGTCTCGTTGCCTTCAGCAGTAGCGCCATCTTGTTCAGGCTGTGGTTCCCATCTACTACGCCTTCGTTTTCCAGAACTTTCTGTATGCTCCTGTTGTTTAGCAAGACTTCCATCAATCAGAGTAGACCCAGAAACTACAGATTTACTATGAAGATCTGTAATAGAAGAACCAACATCTGATTCTCCTTTAAATGCTTCCTCCTGTCTGAGCTTCTTTTGTGACTGATTAAATTGCAACAGATCTGAATCAGATGCTTTTGCATCCAATGATCTCTTCTTTTCCTTTGAATAGGTGTGATTGTGATTAGCTTCTGAACCGTGATCATTTCCATGAATGCCATGCTGAGAAGAAAGCTTAGATGCAATCTCTTTTGAAGCATCGTCATCTCCATCCTCAGTTGACCCTTCATCTGGTTCAACACTTGATTCCTCTTCTGGATCTTCTTCAGGATCCGCCTCTTGGTCCTCTTCAAGTTCCTCTTCAGGATCTTCTTCAGGCTCCTCGCTGTCGTCGGTATCACTCTTAGGAGAAGATTGAGGGACATATTCAACAACAGGCTCCTCTGTTGGTTCTTCCTCCAGTTCCTCAGTCAGTACATCCTTTGATTCCTTGATTTGAAAGCTGTAGTAATCTTTTGTTCTTGAGTTACACGATGCTTCATGTGTCCTCATTGTACCTGTCTTATGAAGGCACTGATTGTTAAATAAAAATTGATTTAATGGATTTTAAAGAAAGCAAACATTATGAAAGGTAAAACAAAGTCTACCACTCACTTGGGAGAGGGGTGGAACTGTTGAGAATACAGTGAATAAGTATAACTGACAGATGCAATTATGTTATTTTGAGAGGACAACAATCAGAGATCAGCATAATTGCACAGAAGCTAATCAGGATCTTGAATAAAAAGCAAATTATTTTTGTACAAGTCTACTCTACAAAGCATAGAATGTGTTTTTTTGTTTGTTTTCTTTCTTTCTTTCTTTTTTTTTTGCTTCTTGAGGCCAGTGTATGCGTCTAACTAGAAAGCAGATCTATTTGAGTTAAAATAAATTTGGTTCGTGCACTAGTCTATCTAGAAAGCAACTCTATTCAGTTACAATAAGTCCATGAAGAAAAATACAAGAGACAATTAATTTATGTAGTTCGGTCAATGGTGACCTATGTCCACAGGAGAAGGAGAGAACTGATCTTATTCATGGGTAGTAGTATTACACCACCCGTATAAAAATACACAATACATGCTACCAATATGGAAAATAATTCAATAACATAAGCAATCAGATATGGAATAAATCCCCATAAAATTAGCTATCAATCACTGAAATCTATAATTACGATATCACAAAATATTCTTTCTTCCATCGCGGCCAAGATTCCCCCTCAAGTTTGGTGCGAATATATCAATCGAGCCCGACTTGAACATAATTTCATGAAATTTCTTTAACAGTAAGCCTTTGGTAAATATGTCAGCGAACTGATCCGTGCTATGAACATACGGGGAATTGATAATATTTGCTTGTGCGTTCTCTCTCACAAAGTAGCAGTCAACTTCAATGAGCTTTGTTCTTTCAAGAAACATACGATTAGATGCAATGTAAATATCAGTTTGATTGTCACAAAACAGACTTGTTGGTTGGAAAGTTCTAAAAACCAAATCACTTAGAAGAGCACAGATCTAGATTATCGCATTTACTGTAGATGTCATGGCTCTATATTATACTTCGGCACTTGAACGAGCAACAACATTTTGCTTTTTGATTTTTCATGTTACTAAATTCCCGCCAACAAAAGTGTAATATCCCGTGGTAGATCGATGGTCAACTGGACTTCCTTGCCAATCAACATTTGTATATCCAACAATATTTGTGTGACTATTTTTTTGCATCCCTATACCACGATAAGGAGAAGATTTCAAGTACTGAAAAATTCTGTTAACTGCACTCAAATGATTAGTCCTTGGAGCATGCATAAATTGACTAAGAAGACTTGCTGAATAAGTGATATCTGGGCAAATAATAGTTAAGTAAATTAACTTATCAACAAGTCTCTAATATTTACCTATGTCAGTGAAACATTTACCGTCAGTACCAAATTTTTCAGTAACTATTCGTAGGATTTTCAACAGGTTTGACACCTAATTTTCATTTCTCTTTTAATATATCCAAGACATATTTTCTTTGGTTGAGGAATAGACCCTTCTTAGAGTGAGCAATCACTATCCCTAAAAAATACTTTAGTTTTCCCAGATCTTTTAATAGAAAACTTTGTGTAGAAGAGCCTTCAATTTTGTTATTTCATCCATATTATCCCATGTGACAATTATATCATAAACATAAACCAAAACAATTGTTGTGCCAGTTACACTACGTTTCACAAGCAATGATGAATCAACAAAACCTTGTTGGAGCCCATTATTCATAAGAACTTCACTAAGCTTTGCATACCATGCTCAAGATGATTGCTTAAGTCGATAAAGAGCTTTACTCAACTTACACATCAGTTGTTTCTGATTTTCTTGCGGGCGTCCAGGCGCGAGAGTCATGTATACTATCTCTTTTAGTTCCCTATGCAAAAAGGCATTTTCTATGTCTATTTGAAATAACTGCCAATTGCAATTGACAACATATAAAAAGCACCCGAACTATGTTTATTTTTCGCAACTAGAGCGAATGTCTCCTTATAATCCATGCCATAAGTTTGAGTAAACCCCTTTGCAACTAATCTTCCTATGTATCTCTCTATGGTTCCATCACTGTTATACTTAATTTTATACACCCATTTACAGCTTACTGCCTTACATCTTTCTAGCAACTGGACAATCTTCCAAGTGCCATTTCGATCAATAGCAAGAAGCTCTTCCTTCATGGCTTCCCTCCAAACTGAATGATTATTAGCTTCTTAAAAGTTAGTGGGCTCATAGACAATAGAACTCAAAAAAACAGAATATGAATGAGATACATATGACAAATGCTTTTGAATGAAAAAAATAGAAGTATGACAGGTGTAAAAATCTTGCACTTTAGCTGGAGGTTGACTTACCCTAGCATATCGACATTGGGATGGCACATTGACATGCAAAACTTCAATAACTTTAACAGGAGGAACCACGACGAAAATGTCAGGTGAGGCATCTTCTTGAGATAAAGGATGGTTAGGGTTAGTGTTAACAATGGGAAGAGGTATCGTGGTATCAAAACTCTCCCCCTTAGTGGGTGAATAGCCAAGAAAAATACACTTCATAGCACGAGCATCAAGTTTGCCTCTATAGGATGTAGGAATATGGACATAACATAAGCACCCAAAAACCCAAATATGTAAAAGATCAATTTTGCGTTGTTTGAGGATTTCAAGAGGTGATTTATATTTAAGGACACGACTTGAGAGCTGATTAATGAGATACGTTGCTGTAAGAACACCATATGACCAATATTCTTTAGGGACATGCATTTGAAACATGAGAAATATGGTGGTTTCCAAGAGATGTCAATTTTTGCGTTCAACTACTTTATTTTGTTGTAGAGTGTGAACACAACTGATTTGATGAATAGTTTTTTTTTTTAACAAAAATCAAAAAAGAGATTCTTTATATACTTTGTGCCATTATTAGACCGAAGAACTTGATATGGACATTAAATTGAGTAACAATCATTGTATGAAAAGTTTGAAACACAAAAGCAACCGCACTCTTTTTTAACAAATAAACCCATATGACACGAGAATAATCATCATAAAAGTAACAAAATATCTAAAACCATCAAAAGATTCAACAGGAGCAGGACCCCACAAATATGAATGAATTAACTCAAACGGCTTACCGGTAACACATAAAGACGGACTAAAAGGAATCAATTTGAAAAAACTAACAGACTTCAAAATGACATGAAGAAGGTGTATCTAGAAAAAGTAAAGCATATTTCTATCACAAGGATGTTTTAAGCGCTTGTGCCAGAGATTTGAAGGTTAGACAGTTAGAGCTTGAGGAGATATAGACCATGAGTATAGATGTCTTTACCAATCTTCTTTCCCATGACTCGATCTTGAAAAATCACAGAAGTAGGAGAAAGAAATAATGCCACAATTCAAGGTATTGGTAAGTTTTTCAACCTAAAGCAATTTAGAAGGAAATGATGGAATACAAAGAGCTTCCGAATTTGGATGATTAGGGAAAATTTTGGAGTTTACCACAACCATTGGCCGGAATAGTAGACGCGTTAGCAAGAGACACTTATTTATCAACTTCAGCGCTAAATCAGATAAATGATTACAATCATCAGTTATATGGTCAGTAGCACCAGAATTCACAATTAAAGTATAAGTATTAGAAGTTGATAAAAGAAAAGCTCGAAGATTACTTGAGACATGAATAGAGGAAGAAGGTTCAGAAGAATGGCCTGTTTTGGTCAATTGATATAAACTTTTACTCAAATGGCCAACCAAGTCGGAATTGTCAAAAGTGACACTATTGGCTGCCCTATCATTCTTGTCTCATTTTTTAAATTCCAGCTTCATATGAGGATAAAGAACCCAACAACAGTCCTTGGTGTGACCATCTTTATCACAATGATCACAAATGACGACTTTTATTCAGAAAATGATTGTGTTCTTTACTAGTAGTGTCACTATGCTTTTTGTAATCACCTTTCCATTTATCCACCATTAAGGCTGTTGTATCATAAGTTATGATGGTGGATTTCGATTTGGTGTTCATTGCCCTCTCCCTAGTCTCTTCTTGTTGAATAGTTGCACAAACACTTGAAAGAGATGGGACTTCAAATCCCATCAAAATTTGGCTTCAAAGGTTTTCAAAATCAGGCTTTATATGAGCCAGTAATTGAAAAGCTTTGTCTTGTTCAACTATTTTCTGCAAATTCTTCATAGCAGGTGTAGGAGGTCTGTACAAGTTGAGTTCATCCCACATACTCTTCAATTCTCCCAAATATTCAGTAAAAGAATGATCCCCCTACTTGCATTTGTTAATATATTGTTGCAACTGATAAATAGGAGTAGCGTTGTGTTGGTGACCATAAAGATCTCTACAGATTCCCAACTTTCTTTAGCAGTTTCAGAAAAATATCTCAGCAATCTTTGATCCATAGAATTAAGATGTAAAAACACAACATACTGGTCTTGAGATTTTCATTCACCATACTTGGGATCATTTTCCTTGGGAGTAACTTTAATTCCATTAATATGCCTAAATAATGATTTTTCACCCAAGGACAAAGAAACCACATGAGGCCACCCAAGGATAAAGCTCCATAGTAGGATTAGATTCAGATTCTTCACCACATTAATATGAATCCAACTCCACCAACCTTGTGCAATTACGAGTTGCGATGAAGAAGTTACGCCCCTTTGAATGAAGAGCACGCAAGAAGAAAGAAATCAAGAATGCAAAAGACAAGAATGTAATACCTCATCTTTTACCGCTCTGATACCATGAAGAAATATACAAGAGACAATAAATTTATGTGGTTCGGTCAATGGTGACCTACGTTCATGGGAGAAGGAGAGAAGGAGGGAAGTGATCTTATTCATGGGTTGCAGTATGACCGCACCCGTATATAAATACACAATACATGCTACCAATATGAAAAACAATTCCCTAACATAAGCAACTAGATATGGAATAACTCTCCATAAAATTAGCAATCAATCACCAAAATTTGTGATTACGATATCATAGAATATTCTTAATCTCTGATTACGATATCATAGAATATACTTTATTTCATCTCCACCAATTGTCCAACACCAAACCAATGCCTGCAGATATTGCTTTTGGTTCACTATGCTCCATATGCACATTTTGACAATATGAAAAAAGTCTACACACATCCCAAACACCTTCTTTTCCAAATAAAATAACTATAATACTATCAATTACAAAAATAAACTCTACTCCTAAAAAAAAGGGTGCAAATACCCCAAACACTCTAGCTTAAAAATAAAAAGTAAGAGCATATATGTTAAACATTTCAACAAAAAGTAAAAGAAGAAAAAAACTACCCTAACCAAATTATCCCAAACAATTTAACTTTAAAAAAAAAACTTTTTAAAAGCAAGCTTTTTAGACATTCTAAACAGGGACTTCCTCAAAGTTTTTCTGCAATTTTACCCCCCCCCCCAAAAAAAGTTTTGCTACAATTGACTTTTAGCATTCTTCAACCCAGTTTATAAACGTGACAGTTTCAATCACATACACAACCTCGTTCAGGGGATTCACGTCGGCTGAACACTGTTATAAAGTGCATAAGATTTAGGAAATCCCCAAAAATTGAAGTGTTCATTCTGCTAATCCCTTTAACTCTCCCTGTCTCTCGCCCGCTGGCACAAACACACACCTGCTGCGAAAATAAGGACTGAAATATTCAATTCATTTTCTTGCTCCTCATCTTACTGATGATCTTCAAATCTTTTTAAGTTCCATAAACAATTAGAATATACATAGCCACAGAATTCTGTTAACGCATATTGAATACATCAATAACGAACACGAAAGAAATCTGTAAACGCATATATATTGAATACATACGGTTACAAGAACGGAAAATCCCCAATTGAATAGAACCTGAGCGAAGCAATACGAGCGTCGAAGATCGTTTCAATCTTTCATTGACAAGACATCGACCAAGAATCCCAATCTCTCTCAGTCTCCGAATCTAATCTAGTCTTGGAGGGTGATTCTTAGAAAAGGGGAGGCGGGGGGGTGTATTTAGAAATTAGA
This sequence comes from Heliamphora exappendiculata, assembly GCA_034768845.1. Classification (NCBI taxonomy): domain Eukaryota; kingdom Viridiplantae; phylum Streptophyta; class Magnoliopsida; order Ericales; family Sarraceniaceae; genus Heliamphora; species Heliamphora exappendiculata. Next base: position 8,336,688 of record JAOTRH010000001.1, read on the forward strand.
ATTACCCTAAAAATGTAAACGCCGCCCTTCTTAAGCATACTAAAAAGACGAGAAATAAATAGATTAGATATGATAGGCTTTCTTTTGTTGTTTGGGGCAGACTGTTTGGCTGTTTTTTTCAGGTAAAAATATAGAAAGTCATTTCGCTCCAAATTTGAAGTTGAACAAAAGAAAACCCAAAAATTGGGTGATTTCTATTGGTACCTTGAAATTTTCTCTTAACACTGAAAATTTTGGGCACATGAATTTGACAAATTTAATAATGGGTGCAATTCCATTTGGCAGCTTAACCTTATTTATTTTGAATTTTTGTGTGGAGCTCATTCTATTTTTTAATCAATTATAATACTTTATTTTAATTAAAATATTTATTTTTAATATATTTAAAGCTCAAAATATTATAAATGTATCAATTATACCACATATACGTAGTTTTCACACTAAAATACTAAAATATCAAACAACTTAATCTCATAATAAATATAAATATTTATAAAATCAATTATTTGTTAGTTAAGTTGAATTCAACGTGTAGTTATACTCAAGATTCGAAATCTAACTATTATCCTAAGAAAAAAATTTAAAAGATCGATTACTCAACCAAATTAGAAATAAAATCATCTATTATCATGATACTCGAGTTAAATTAGACGATTTAAGTGAGCTAGACGAATCCATAGACATTTTACTCGCTGTTATAACATTTCCCTCCAACCACCACTTCCACTCTCTCTTCACCACATCTACCTTCTTTAGCTGCCCGCTCCCCACCCTCCCCCTCCTCTCTTCTCTCTCTCGAGTACTCACGCATTGCACCATGCCACCTCCCTCGCGTTGCCGCCACCTCCCTCTCCCTCTTTCCTCTCGCCTATCATTCTCTACTCTCCCCTCCTCGCCTTCTCTCTTCTACTCTCACCAGATCTTCAAATTGCAAAATCTTAGAATTTTCAAATTTAGTGAGTGAGAGCAAGAGGGCAAAGAAGGTGAGGAGTAAGAGAGTAGAGAAAGAGGGAGCTCAAGGCATGAGTTGACGGCGATTGTGCGAAAAAAATGAGGGGTGGAGTGGCGGCTAAGGGTGGAAGAGGTGACAAGGAGGCAGCGGAGGGGTGGGAGTAGTGGTTGGATGAAAAGGTGGTGGTGGGCGATGACTGACAGATTGCTAGATGACTGATAGATTGCTAGAGTTAGAGTAGGATGTGGAAGAAATTAGTAATTTTGGAAAAAAAAAAAAAAAAAAGACAGTAGAGAGATTTTTACGGTTTCAATAGAACAATTCAAAGAAATGAGCCTAGACACCTTAAATTTTTTTATAAAAAACAGGAAACGAAAAAACCAATTAAAAAGCTTAGTTGCCAAACGTTTCTAAATTTTCAGCCTTTTCCCATTTTGAAAAGGGAAAAAAAAAATCAACCACTAATTTTTCCCATTTTGAATAGACAAAAAATCATCTACTAAGCTGAGCCAAACGGCAGAGTTTTAATGAAAATAGTTTTTCGACAAATATTGCATAAATTTTTTGTGACAGCTATGTTTGAATTTGTGTAAATGTCAGTGATTTTATCAATGTTTGACTTCACTGTATAAATAGCAAGGAAGTCTTTTCTAGATTGTTTTGTCCTCATTTCTTGAGATTTTCGCTAAGAGAGAAAATTCACAATACCGTGCGTGCTTCATTTCATCATGCCATACCATATATGTCTTACCAAAATGTGAAAAATACAAAAATAAAATAAAAGAAATTCAAAAAATATATCTAAACTTTTTACAGAAAGCAAACAGAATCTCAATATCTTTGCTCTCTTCTCAAAATAAATAAGTGAAATAAAAATAGTTATTAGTTACTCTACCATAATATACTCACAGAAGAGGCATCTTGAATTTTGCATATTCATCATATTGCACAGAAGATAACGAGGCCTTCATCACCATTGATTTAACTCATCTAATTCTTCGATTGGTACAATACAGAGCATAATTACAAATTAAAAGGGAATATACAGATGAATATTATCATCCTCTAACAAAAAAGAGGATGGAGGGAAATTCACGATTGCCTTTCCACTTTCAGGCACACGGCTAGTTACAAAATTCCCTTCCGAAGCATAAGAACGAACACAAAACAAAAAATTACAGCAGAGAATACCACTTTTTTTGGGAAGGTTTTACAGAATTTTTAGTGTGCCAAAGCATCATTGCCTTTAAAGTTCTACATATGCCATTGCCTTCAGGACCTGCAAAAGTTTAGGTAGATCAGAAACCTAATGAGGGAAACTGGCAGGGAGAATAGCTGAGGAAAATGCAGAAGGAAGACACTGGTGTTCATCACTCGAGATAAACATATTCACCTCTCGAGAATACGTGTATGTTCTCATCTCTCGTGACGGGGTCACCCCGGTACTTGCTAAACAAAATCAAATCCCATAGAGATTGGATATCCCGTGAGAAACATCCTATTCAAATAAAGAGTGATTCTAAATACACACCTACATTGCTAAATACAAACAAAATTATTATTTGTTATTACAATTATGTCCCTCATTCAAGTTACCAAAATAACCCATAATCTTCAAAACCTTAAAATTTCTCCATCACATTCCCAGCTGCCAGCCACCCCCGAGCACCATTCACTGCCACCCCAGCCTCTCTCCGCCGCCTCTCCTTCCTCACCAGTCACTGCTTCCACCGCTTCCACCCTCCACTGCCACCCCAACCCACCACCACAGGCGTGCCACCCTCCCCCTCAAAACCCTAGCCATTACCTACCTCTCCTCTCTGTGCAGCCCCTCCCTCTCCCCTTTCTCCGCGCACTCTCTCCCTCTCTTCCCCATCTCTCCTTGCTGCCACCCGCCACTGTTCGGATTACCATGGCCAAACAAATGGTTTCTGTTCAGATTACCATTGCCGAACACCTTCTCTTGCTCACCAGGTTCAGGAATGGGAGGCATGATCTGTTGAAGAGAGAGGGGTAGCATAAAGACGAGGAGGAGAGGGAGAGGTGGGGGAAACAAAGACGGGGAGGAGAGGGAGGGATGGGGGAAACAAACGGGAGAGTGATGAAGTGAAGGGAGAAGTGGAGAAGAGAGAGTGAGGGGGAGTGGGAAAGGAGGGGAGGAGAGGACGGGAGAAGAAGAGGGAAGGGTGAGCCAGTGGTAGAGGTGAGGTGGCAGTGGGAGAGGAGGAAGTGAGGGAGAAGAGAGGGCAAAGAAAGGAGAGGAGAGGGGGATGGAGGCGGCGGTGGATAGGATTAGAGTTGGCGGCTGTTGAAAGTGGGTGGTGGGGTGGTGGATAGGATTAGGATTTGGGAGGGGTGAGGGATGGGGATATTTTGGGTACTAAGGTAGGCATAGAACATAAAAGTTAAATTGTAAAATTTTGAGAATGGGTGTAATTAGTAAGCCTGTGTACTAAGCAGTTTTTGTAATGTATTTAGAATCACTCTCAAATAAAACCTAAAAAGTAAATCTATAGCTCTTTTTGTTACAGGTGAATTGAATAGCTTTAGAATTTGCCAATACCAAAACTTAACACCCTTCCCACACCAACCCCTTTTTGGCAACAAAATAAAAAAATAAAAAATCCTAATTCCAAGAAATTTCTTTTCATCATCATAACAAACATTCACATACCAATAAGAGAGAGAGAGAAGGCTAGATAAGTTATCTTTACCAATTAATCAGCTCAACTGCAATGCTTCTAGCATGCTTCAAAAACTGGAAACATTTTGCAAGGTCATGGCCCCCCAAAGCAGAGTTTATGTAGTTAAAAAAATCACCATAAGCGTCGAGATCTTTTATCCCCTCAATCTCTTCTACATGAGAACAATCAAGAGGTTTCAAGATGTCCACTTGGGCTTCTTCATTGACTTCCAGTCTTTCTGTTAGCAACTTCTGCCCCCGTCTACTTTTCTCTCGTTTGCCTACTGCTACCTCCAACTTTGCAGCCATGGCAGTAGCTTGATGAATACATGAAGTAGGTAGCTGCAAATGAAGCAATTATAACAGAAATTACTTGAAGTAGATAAATAAGCTCATAGATTTAAAAAGAAACTTCAAATTGGGTTTGGCAATATTATTATTAGTGGGATCACAGGCTCAGACACTTGGAATTAGCTGGTCAAGAAACTCTATCGATTATTTTTTAATTTGTTTGCAAGAACCAATTTTGAGTTCCCCAACTGATTTGCCCTAAAAATCAAATATTTTGAGGCTTGTTCTGCTTTGCCCTAAATGCTGTAAAACACTTGCCCAAGAGAGAACGAGAAAGAGCGAGATGGTAATTTACCTGGGCAAGCTGAGCAATCTTAATTCCAAAACTCCTATCTGAAACCCCAGGCACAAGCTTATAAAGGTAAGTGACATCTTGACGATCCATTTCCCCAATATTAAGATCGATTGATTCCGTCATATCAATTTCATTTTGTGATGTCATATATGAAACATGGTATGCCCCCACACAGCAGGGGAATTCATTCTTGATGTCAACAATTTTAGGGTAATGAGTGACAAAGAGAACCATGCATTTTTTCTGCCCAAGAAGATGGTGCAATGTAGCATAAGCAATAGCTACCCCATCATGTGTACTTGTGCCTCGCCCAAGCTCATCGATGATAACCAGTGACCGAGGGGTGCAATACTGGATTATGTTAGATGCCTCACTCAGTTCTTCCAAAAAGGTGCTCCGTCCTTGCTGGATACTGTCAGAAGCACCCATTCGCGTGTGGATGCCATCAAGCACGTGCAGTTTTGCTGATGATACTGGGACAAAGGAACCAACCTAGAGGGATCAGATGGAACGATTTTATGAATCTACAGCTATAAGAGATTCTATTTGCAAAAGAAATAAAAAATACGCCAATTATAAACTTCCCAATAATGATTTCCACCTTTAGAACTGGTTGGGGAAGGGAAATGGAACAGAAACATCCATTTCAGAACATGACAAGACATTATTCAATACAATGTAACGTGTCAGTAGGATGAATGCTTCACCATCTGAAAAGTTTAATATTAAATTAAGCAGACACGCTCAAAAGAAATGGACATGAATGCCAAAATTGAGGTTATTTTGCCAAAATGATCCTGGGCACATAACAGACAAGATGTCTTAGGCAAGGTAACAATGAATTTCAACAATACCAGGGGGAAGGACAGAGAACATTCCCCAGTAAAACATGGAACATAAACATGTAATATTGATGAGAGTACAAAATATTATATATACCTGAGCCATTATAGCAATGAGAGCGACTTGGCGAATATAACAACTCTTTCCTCCCATGTTTGGCCCGGTTACAATCTGACAGTACTCTACTTCTGCATGCAAATTTGTGTCATTTGGGACAAAATTATCTTGCAATATAGTCTCCATAACCTGGTAAAAAGTGATCTTGTGAGCAGTAAACTACTGAATCACGTCAAATGAAACAAAAAGTTTTTTCGTTATATTCAATTTGACCAAGTCAAGAGTTCACATAATTGTAAAATGAGTAATCTCATCTAGCCAGCTCAAAATGTCACAATTTAGTTGGCTTTAGTTTGACATGCAAAATTGTTTATCTTAAAGATAATGGTTTGAAGATGGCAACTTGCTCAACCAAATCTGTTGATGAGGGAGCATCTAATTCTTTCCGACAGGCAAGTTATATTTTTGCACTCACGTGTGCATGTGGAGAGAGAGACAGAGAAGAAACATTGGTTTGTTTTTGGTTCAATAGTAATAAGCTACAAGAGTGGCTGCCCTCCCCTTGTGCATAAACCCACCCATCCTAGATGAAGTTAGGATCAGATTCCACAGCATGGTTACCAAGGGATTTTACCAGCTAGGCAAACCAAGATCCTCAAAAATGTTTTTGTTTTTTTACACGCTATACATTTGACATTACTTACTTCCCAGGCTTGGATGGCGTGCATGAACTAACACAAACAGTGATACGGACTGTAAATAACATAAATGCTCAAATTTTAAATTTTATTAATTATTTTATTTTGTTGTTTTATATTCGATTTCCTTATAGTATTAGGTTTCTTGATGTATTAAAGATTTATTAAAAATTTATCCATTATGGTGGGCTATTAACCTATAAATAAGGCGTTTCATCAATATAATAGTTAGAGCTTCTGGATGAGAATTTGTATTTAAGGTTGTGGCCTTGGGTTAGAACTATGACCCTATTGTGCTACATTTCTTCTTTTTCTTGTCCTTCCACATGCTGCATCATTTTGGTATAAGAGTTTAGGCTCGAAATCCCATCTTTTCCTCTCTTATATTCTCTGTATCTCTCTCCTTCATCACTTTGTTCAAACCCACTATACACAAACAACCAAACTCTAGCCCTTCAGCCTTCATCACGGTTTTGTTTCGCTTTCCACGACATTCAACGCCACCCTTTCAACTGAAGCCCTAGCCGAACGACTTCTCCCATCGTGGCGCAACCATTGCCATACAGTTTTGTCAAAACCCTACCATCACACCACCCATCAAACACCACCATTACAGCCATCATCATCAATCATCTCTCTTTTTGATGTAGCACCAATAGAGAAAAATAACAAAGACTAGAAATTAAGAGAGGAACAAAGATTTAGAGAAGACGGGAAAAGAGAAAGAAATTACAAAATTCTCAACTCTCAGTTCAAATTATTACCCATCCATAGATGACTAAATAGCACATGCGTACAAATCATGGGAAGAACATCACACCAAATTGCATTGAAATAATTGCCTATCTCGCTTGGGACCAAACACCTTTGGGTAGCGGAAAAAAAAAGTGTCATTAGGACAAAATAAAGGGTAGGGTTGTGGGTGTGGTCCGGGCTTCAGTTTTAGTCAACGGACATATTTTTCGAATATCACATTCATGGAATAGTCTCAAATCAATTATGATTTTACAAATTTTATTGGTGCACATAAGAAATATATGAAAATTGTTGGTGCGCGTTCACTCCATCAAAAGTGTGTGACAAGGTGCAAGAAGGAAGACTTAAGAAAGAAAAGAGTTTTTTTTAACTTATTTTGCCTTTTTTTACATCCTTTTTTTCCCTTTTTAAACTTTTTTTCACTCGTTTTTTTGGGGGGGGAGGGCGGGGGGTTCGACTCTTTTTTTTCCTTCCTCTTTTTTCAAAAACCTACGGCTCAAAGTCGTACTCGTGGTAGTTCCTTGTCCTGTTCAGAGGTGATAGCAACGAATTTATGAGATTGATGGGAGGCGGCAAAAATTTAATGTGGCAAAAGAAATCGTCTTCAGCTAATGGAAAAGATTTTGTGTGGCAAGAGGCGACGGTGAGCAAGTTTCACTAGTATGACTGAGGGTGAAGATAGAAGCTTCACAGGGAGTATAGATCGAAAAGAAAGAGATTTTTTTCCTATTTATTGTAGGGCGGAAAGGGCAAGGTGGTAAACTAATTTGTGGGTTGGAGGTTGATTTTTGGGCTAGGGTTTGGGATTAGAGTTTGTGTTGGGCCAAGTCAAAAAATATATGTCAAAATTTTTAGATATGAGCTTAGGTGTGCAAAGAAGGTTACTGATTTAGGGAAGGATTTTTTTTTTCCCCGGGGATCAGTAAAGATTTTCAGGTAGGGTTTTAGGCCAAAAATGGGTTCATGAGTCGAAGAGGAAAACCTCCTTCCTCATGAACTAGGTCATGTGTGGCCTAGAGTATCGATCGGGAGGCAAAGAGGGTAGAGAGGTTGATGGCTTGGGTTTTGATGGCACAAGGCGGAGGCACAAATCAAGGGCAACGACAAAGTGAGGGGATGTGTCGCAACCTTGGATGGCAACTGGCGCTGGTAGTGATGGTAGCAGGAACCTTGGAGGTCGTTAGCACTGTTGGTGGCAGTGGCAACCTTGAAGGTTGTTGGCACTGGTGGTGGTGATGACAGTGGCAATCTTGGAGATCGTCGGCGCTGGTGATGACAGTGGCAATCTTGGAGATCGTCGGCGCTAGTGGTGGTGGTGGCGCACCAAAGGAAAGCAATGCACGCGACGGCGGTGGCTGCACAAGGGGCATAGGCACGAGCAATGGCGGTAGCGGTGGCAGCGCAAGGTCTATGGTTGATGTTAATGGCGAGAAGGTGTCGGCTCAGTTGACATCCTTGATAAAAGTTAATAGGTGTTGACAATGGCTTCAGCACATATTGTGAGTTGTGGCGTTGATGCTGCAAGGTAATAATGGATCGTGTTTTTGCTCTGATACCAAATAATGTAACACTAATAGAGAAGAAAAAGAAGAAGAAGAAGAAGAAGAAGAGGAAGAGGAAGAGGAAGAAGAGAGATTAGAAATTAAGAGAAGAACAAAGATTAGGAAAAGAAGAAAAGAGGAAAAGAAATCACAAAATCCTCACCTCTCAATTTAAATTATTATTCATCCAGATCTAATCAATCCATTAAGAAGAATCTTTATTTATAACCTTAAACCCTAATGAAAAAGAAAACAAACAAAAATCTCTAATTAATTAGAAACAAATAATATCCTAAATAAAAACAAATAATATACTAATATAATAGAAAAATAAAATATAAGATAATACAATACACTCCCAAATTGACTTTTACTTCCATCTATTGTCCACATCACTCTTCCTCTTTGACTAAGCCCTAGCCGAACACCTTGACTCTATTCACAACCATCGTCGGCATTGCATCGACGTTGAGTCTTCAATCGACCACCTCCATGCCAAAAAATACCACCACCCGAGATCATCCCAAACCAAACCAGTGGTGCCTCACCAGCATTAATCGTTGTCAACACCATTGTTGATCAAGTGCGGGGCTTGATCTCCTTTTTTCTCTTCTTTTACGCTATTGAAAAACCCTAAATTGATCTCTATGTAGATCGTGTGACAAGGCAACAGTTTCAACCCGCGACCCGAACATTTTTTTCCATCCAAATTTCAACCTTGATTTGAATCCAGTGGGATCAACATCGCCAAGATGCTTTCAAAGCAATACAACGATACTTGCAGAATCCCCCAATTTTGTCACTGCTAGAAAGATATTCATATACCTTGGTCCTATTATTCCGATGGAGAGAAGAACCTATTATTAGCTTTTTGGAAAATTTCCAAATGAATAATTTCAACAAAATATTTTAATTTCTTCTTTTACTATGTTCAAGTCTATGAATTCCTCTATTCCTAGAGTTTGTTGAATGTACAAAAATAGCTATGCATACCGTAAAGAACATAAAGGCTCAATTTTAAAATGCTATCAATTATTGTATTTTATTATTTTATATTCAATTTCCTTATAGTATTAGATATATTGATTTATTAAATTTTTTGATAAGTATTGATTATGATATTTCTAATACAATTGTTACCCATTCTGGTAGGTTATTAACCTATTCATTGTAATTGTCAGAGTTTATGAATGAAAACTTGCGTTTATGGTTGTGGTCTTGTGTTACTTGATGTATACCAGAAAGAAGAGGCTCTCCCATGGGCTGGTTGGGAGAGCATCCGCCTCTTCACTCTCCTTCAGCCAATTCAAATACAATTGTTACCCATTATGATAGGTTTTTAGCATATTCATTGTAATCGTCAGAGTTTATGAATGAAAAATTGTGTTTATGGTTGTGGCCTTGTGTTACTTGATGTATACCAAAAAGAAGAAGCTCTACCGTGGGCTGGTTGGTAGAGTATCTGCCTCTTCACTCTCCTTCAGCCAATTCAAATACCGTATGACCCTTTTGTGCTACACTTCTTCCATTTCTTGTCCTTTTACATGTTATATCGAGCAGCCTTTGTATTCAAGATTCATGGGAGAATAACTAAACACCTCTC
>JAOTRH010000001.1:8370224-8382724 GCA_034768845.1 Heliamphora exappendiculata
ATTATTGTGAAATTCATAGAAAAAATAAAAATTTCAAACTTTACGAATTAGAAAAAAAGAATCATTAGATTAGATAATTACTATTAGTTGTTATTTATTTGTCATATTTCATTTATTTTTGTGAATTTTTTATTATATATTTGTTATTTATTTTACCAAATAGATTATAAAATAATTATTTTAAGATTTTATTTAAGCTTTTATTATAGAGAAATTTTGGAATTGGTCATATTATCAGTTGATATTTTAGTATTAGTCTTGTCTAACTTTTTTTAATAAATTTAGTCCCACAACATTAATGTTTATCAAAAATGCCCTTAAATTAAATATTCAAAAGATTTCATTGACAAAATTCCTTCCTAAATGGAAATAAAAAATTTTGCCCAAAAAATCTCTAAAAAAATCTACCAAAAAATCTCACAAAAAATCTTGCGTCACAACCACCACAACCATAGCTCTGTCGTCGGCTTCATTCATCATCGCTATCATCACTGTTGTTGCCGCCGACTCCATCTTCTCTTGTGCCAATATCGGCCTCCTTCTCTGGCGATATCCTCCATTTTTTCTGGCGCTGATCTTCCTATTCCATTAAAGTAATAAATTTATCAGTTTAAAATTCTAAAGAAATTTTTCATTCAATTAAACTGATAAATTCATCAATTCTAAATTCTAAAAAAAAATATCATCCAATTAAACTGAGAAATTTTTATAGAGAATTTTGTCGAAAAAATTAAAAAGATATTAGTTAAATTAAAGTGATAAATTTCTCATAGTAATGGCGATGCTAGTGATGGAAGAGTGATAATTTTATTTGTTAAAGTGATAAATTTTTCACAGCAATTATGAATTCGGTGATGGAGGAGTTAATATCTAAAGGGAGAAGTGACGGCACCGAGATCTTGAAATAGACGACTGCAACGATGGTGGCTAGGAGGAGAAGGGGCGATAGTGACAAAGAGGAGAAAGGGCAACGATGCCGAGAAGGAGAAGGCACGACGGCTAAGAGGAGAACAAGCTACTGCGAGAACGGCGGCTATGAGGAGAACGGGTGACGCTGGCGATGATAGCGACTAGGAGGAGAAGGATAGCGACTAGGAGGAGAAGGGGCGGCAACTAGGGTTTCATGTAGTAAGTGGGGTAGGAATTTGGTGGGTTTGCTAGATTTTCAAATTATAGGATATTAATTTAGGTGGGGATTAAGGATTTGGGGGGATTACAGGAAATTATGATTGGGAATTTGGAGAGTTACAGAGATTATAGATGGGAGAGCGGGGGATTTTGAGGAATTTTGTTGAATTTAAATTTATAGAAATGAAAGTTTAATATTTTAAATAGGAGTAAATCAATCATTAAATTTTATCTTGATTTAATATGAGACTAAAACGACGAGGTCTAAAAAAAAAATTAGTTCTTCAAATATTTCTTTAACTTAAAACGAAAAAAAAAAAATCAACTTAAAACTGAGTTATCAAATAAAGCCCTAATTTCCTTATTACTGGTTGGATCACCACAACCTCAACAGGAATTGAATCCTAATTAACTACTTGACATGGTTGGACGCCTTTTTTGAAGGGAAAGAAAATGTAAATAAGGAAAAAAGATGCGACCTTAGAGGTGGTGTAGGGAATCATGGTTTGAGATATTATTACGAGTAAAAGGGTTCATTTCTTTCTGAATATTGCATATGGATTCAACTGAATTAATTTTCCAGAAAGTCTATTTACACTTAAAAAGTTTTCCAACACTTTTACTAAGAAAACAAGAGATTAATTTTTTTAGTTTAAAAAATGAATTTATGATGTTTAGTTAAAGTGTATAGTGTTTTTTTTTAGAGTAATAAGTGTTAGTAAACTTTTACATGTTAGTAGAAGGACTCTTAATTATTTATTAAGCTTGCACGTCTTAAGACTACACAACATTTTAAAAGAAAAATCATGCCAATATCTCATTTTTTAAAAACAATTTGAGTGCATTGATTTGTTACTAAAAATATAAGTTAAGCCCATATTTAAGGCATTCAAGTCGTGGAGTCTGGAAAAATTGTTCAATATGTTGGGAATACCATATCAACAAATTATTATAATGTATTCAATTAATATATGCACGTTATGTATTTTTGTAGGAACATGTGGACATATAATAATCTTTACCCCTTAATGTAAGCTCATTTTCAAAATCTGTAAGTGTATAATATGTATGTATTAATTGAACACACTACTTTACCATGTTGAAGTATTATTTTTTACCCGCTGAATCAATTCTTTATTCTCGTAAAATCAAAATAATTCTTAGAAAAATATTAATTGTTATATATATAGCCTTTGCTAAATTTCATAAAAGAATTTATTTTTGTATTTGTTGAACATTTTTAACCTTGTGATTAAAAATATTTATTTTTTCGAACTGTCTCCCATGTGATGAACCAAAAAAATAAAAAAATTTGATCGTAAGAAGATGAAAAAAGTGTTGGGCTACGTATCTTATATTTTACAAGGTTTGTATTTTTATTATATTTGGTCTATATGTATTTAGATTAGGATGAGATTATGAGCTCATCAGATATTTTTTATGTATAGAGTTTATAATAATAAGAATTTTATAGACTTCTACGGTTTTTTTGTATGTCTATAAATAATACAATAATGAGGTTCTAGGGTTAGAAAAAATTGTAAGCATAATTTGAGATGCTAACTACTAGAGAGAAGAGAGAAGAGAGAAGAGTGTTGTACTCTTTTATATTTGACGTAGTGAAATATTTTTTCACTCGCTCGTGGACGTAAGTCGGTATGGACCGAACCACGTAAATCTTTGGTATTAATTATTTTATTTGTTCTTGTGCATGATTTTTTATTTCCGTTTGTGTTCAGGAATTAGTGATTAAATTTTAACAAGTGTCAACAGAGCCGATAGTCGACGATTCGCAGTCATGATGGGTAATCAGAGTAAGGTATAAAATTTTTTATTTTGTACTGTATAAATAAAAAAATATTTAATTTACACAAGAAAAGAAAAGAAAAGAAATTCGGTGCGGTGATAGTGTAGTGCTAGTATGGATTGCTAATCAGGTTTGTTTGCCTACCAATTTTGCTAATTGGTTTTTTACGAGTGATTAATTCTGGGATTGGATTAATTACCCTAGATACAGGTTATAACCCATGTTTGTTTTAAAAAAAATGAATTGGGATTAATTATCTCCTTAGGATTATTAATCCTACATATGAAGGACATAAGAATGGTGGTTACAGGTATCATAAGATTGGGGGTTGCCTCACCTTAGAGGCAAAAAGACTCTAATGCCCTCCTTTCATAATTTTCTTTGTCCATGTTGTCTGCTTCCCCACATTGATGGTCATATCCAGTACCACCGCAACACCCACCATGCCCATGTCTATATCCATATCCATATCCATATCTACTTCCAACTGCATAATCAAAACTCACCATTTGTTTACCATTTTGTGCCCAGTCTTATTGGGGTTGCCTTTTTTTTCTTTGCCTTAATTTTATTGGGCAATTTTGGAGTACCTGTAGTACTGTTTTTGTTACAAAATTGCAATGTGATTGATTTATATATTGGAGGTATTTTTTATATTATTGTTTAAAACTACAATATAGAGTTGGCAATTGGTGATTATTGAAGTGAAACCATTTTTTTGGGAAATATCAAATCATTGGATTTGAAGACAAGTAATTTCAAAGTCAACAAATTAAATATACAGCATAGAAACTAATGAGCATTATTTCTCTTTTCTATTTTCTAGCCCATCTTAGTGTTGCATTGAATAATGCTTTTGCTGCTATGCATAGAGGCTCCATATAAGGGTGTAATAGCTAAGGCGACAGAAGTGATAGAGCAAGGACATGGATGTCTTTTTATTCTTATCTTCCCATTAACAAAACAACATAACACTGGATAGGTTAAATTGGATTATCTTTTTAGTGTAAATTTGGGATGAGTCTTATCTCAAGAAGTTATTTTAGGTTAAATCCTATTCACTATTTTTTTTTTGTTCCACCAAGTCTTATTTTTTAATTTTAAGATAATAATACCCTATTTTATTCTTTTATGCATTTAGTAGTAGTTTTATTATGTAAGGCTACGTGAAGTGCAATTCTTGGAAACGATATTAAGTTTTTCTTTTTTGGTGATATCTGCTCCGAATTTCTGAATTCAGACTAGATTGTTTTGAAATAATTTTATCATCTTGTTAATGATATTATGCCATTTTCACCATCAAGCTAAAGTTGGAGGCTTCATGAAAATGAGGAGAATGTGACTTTTAAGGTTTTTTAATGTTGCAAATTCATCGATATAGTCAGATTTTTTTAGTTTCTATACTATTTGATTGGATTGACAGATATCGTGTCACGCCCCCAAAATTTGGGACTATGTGACCAAACTATAAGAAAGCTCACACGTAGAACCCAAGGGTTGAAGAATTACTAAAAATGATCCCACCGAAGGCAAAAACATTCCTACAACAATTTCTTTAAAACATATAAAAATCTCATAAGAAAAATCGATTTACTTTTATTGTTTCCATCAAAACCTTTCTCCGATGAATAAATTTAGAAAAGAGAGTTAAACTATTACAAAAAGACTCTTGGAGCTTCAATTTAAACATAAAAGAGACCCAAAATGAAGCTCAGACGAAAAAAATACATTTGCAAAAAGAAAATAATTTTCGGATCAACTCTAGGCTTGGCTGCTCGAGTGGACTCAAAACCGCTCGAGCGGTCCGCTGACTGAGCCAAGGTCCCGCTTCTTTGATGGTTGGCCACTCGATGGCCGCTCGAGCGGACCACCACCAGCAAGCATTTCTCAAGATAAAAACCAGAGAATTTTTTATTCCACATTCATTGCAAACCTTTTCACCTAGAAAACAAGAGTTTAAACATAAGATTCATAGAGATAACTCTCAAAACAATAGAATATAATTTAAATACAAATCTAAAAGTCTCCTACGAGGGTCATACCTAAATTACATTCATACGAAATACAAAGTTCTTGGCCTTAAGACCTTGCAACCCAACTATCCAAGATGTTCAACCACTCAAGATACATTAATCAATCAATTCTTGACATAAACATAGACACAAAGTCTTGCCAATACAATAAAACAACTCCCAAAACGTGTTTGAGTTCTTCAAAAGCGAATAGTCATCTTCTATGCCTATAAAATATGAATTTAAACAACATGAGCCGAGGCTCAATTAGGGGTGGACATGGGCCGGTTTAGGTCGGGTTGGACTTTAACTCAAAATCGAATCGATCAAGATCGGTTCTTAAGAATAAATGAATTTAGAACCGAACCATTCATACTTTAGAATCAACCCAACCTTAACCCATTTTAACTCGGGTTGATTTGGGTTAAATGTCAATTCTATAATCTCTCCACCACTACTTTTTCCGATAAGTGGTCTCTTAGAAAATCTTTTCCTGATGCACTCATTAAACTAACAGATCTTGTTTGGGATGAATTTTTAGTATTGCAATTGCAACTTTGTTCCCGCAAAACTTTAGCACTGATATGTTCGTAACTAATTCAAATTTGGTCCCAATCGATATGTTGTTTTCAAGGTTGATTTGAGCAAGAACAAAAAAGACATCATCGTTTGTCAGGACCAAGAAAATTAAAGGAAATCTTCAATTGCCAACTAGGAACTATGAAACTTAAGCATGCCAACTAAGAAAGGCAACTGGAAGAAGCTTTCCCACATTATAGATGCTTCTAAATGGTTACCATTAGTCTTATTCTTATACAATATACATTATAGGCTACAGAAGTTGAATTGTTTCTTAGGCAGTTAGCCTATCATCTAAAAGTTCTAACCAGATCATTTATTTCTAAATGTTGATAACATTAGGCAGTTAGCCTATCATCTAAAAGCTCCAACCAGATCATCTATTTTTAAATATTGATAATAATATATCAAAAGTAGATTCTTAGCCTATCATCTAAAAATTACAGCCAGATCATCTAAAAATTGATAACACTTCTCCACTTCACTATCCCTCTCTCTAAAAATTAACATAAATTTAGTTTTTATAAATAAATATATATAATTATATATATACTTCCGGGTCTCGGGTTGGATTGGTTTTAAAACATACCAACTCGAGAACTAATCAGACCGTATCGGTTTCAAAATTTTTGAATCCAGAATCAATCCACCACCTTGGTAGAACTAAACCAACCCAACTCATAGAAGTCGAGTTGGGTTGGTTCATGAGTTATTTGGGTCTCTTGGACACCCCTAGACTCAATAAAATTCTAAACAACCTAGAAGAATAATGCTCATTATGCAATTAACAACTCTATATCAACAAACTAAACCCAAAGTATCCGGTTTCTTCATAATTTACAACAAGCATATTCACATGATTCACTCAACATCAATTTGAATAGAAATATATCATTGCACAATTACACCCTTTTTACAGTCACATCGAAAGATATGGGTATCTTACTCACAATCATGCTCCTTTACAGTCACACGAAAAAATATAGGTACCTTACACAATTAATTGTCTCAATATTAGTGGTCCCTTAACTATTATACATGATTTTTATCTAATCACTCATGTATTCACTACATTTTTAATAATTCAATTCTCAACAATAAATATCAATAATATTGTTCTCTCAACCATTATTATAGTTTTTACCTTAAACATCTCATCCATTCACTACATAATAATTCATCCAGTCGCAACATAAATCACCAATTTTTAACAATCAATATGATTTTACACAAAATCTCTCATTCAAGCTTTTTCTTTCCAATTTTAGAAAATAGGGAATTTTTATGGATTTAAAATCAAGTGTCAAACCCAATTCAAATCTAGATATCCCTAATTTGGTATATTTTACTCAAACATAACAAGAAAAACCTTCCATGGTTTAAAATCAATTTCAAACCCAAGACAACTCTCCAACAAACCCTAAACACAGTCTCAATCCTCAATCACTCACACTTAACTAGGTTTCCAACAAAACGCCCAAATCTTCAACATGTTATTATCAATTCATTAAAATAAAATAGTTTTATGGATAAAATCTTAATCCAAGTCTTAATTTCACAATTTATCTCTACAAATCAATTTCACATCTTAAGAGCACATTACATCCGACCTAGGATTTTCTACATTTCAACAAATCTCATGACATTTAAGACATAGAATGAAATTAAATACATATATTATTATGGCAAACTGTCAGGATCCTAAGATTATATCTATGATTTTAGTTAAAAAAATAATTGGATGGGCAAATGCCGAAATTGGCTCTAAATTAAAATTTTTTAATATCGAACAATCGAAATAAAACTCGGTAATATTCTCAATGTAAGTTTTAGGATTATATCTTTCGAGATTTGGTTGGATGATTTCGGTTACTGCATATAAATAGGTTACAACAATAACCTGTAGAGAAAATAAGACGTGAGCTTCCAATGTAATTATAAAACTCTACTTCAATCCAGAATTAGTTTTATAAAAACATAAATTATAATTCATTCCACTAAAGAATTATAATTGCACTTCCAGCTTTATTCTCAAAATTGTAATATTCGAACTCCTGTTATTAAATACTTATTTGTTCACCCCACGTTAAGGTTACAGATACCCGCCGATTAAATTAAATTACTGATAATTATATTTAATCGGCTTCTTAAAAAATTCTTTAAGACCTTTCACTCAACTTATTTAACTGCCAAATTATAAAATCTACTTACAGGGTTTAGTTCGGTCAAAATTTATAAGTTTCCTTAAGGGAGTATCATCAATTTTAATTTTTTAGGACGTAGATTCCGTCAATAATTAATATCCACCATATAATTAATATCGCTATTCAACTCACTGCGATTATAGACTTATACAAGATTGCACCCTCTAATGAATCAAAACAACGAATATTAAATATACGCAAATAATAATTATTTCGAAATTAAGAGCAGAAGCACTCATAATAACCATAAGGTGTAAATTAATTTATACAGTTAGTACAAAATTAATTATTCTAATTTAGTCATGTTCAATACACATAAAGTGTACTAACACAACGAGTCAGAATAATTTTTAAGACAATTATCGTTTCCCATAATCAAGATAGATCTAGTAAAATTGTAACACCCAGACTCTTCACATGGCAACGATATTGTCTGTTTTGGGCGAAAGCCCTCGCGATTTTATTTTTTCCAAGAGATCACACATTCTTACATTACTCCAGCGTAAGCACGCTTAACTGCGGAGTTCTGCTAGGGTATCTACTACTTGAAAAAAGGCCTTGTTGAATATAAGGGTTCAAGATTTTTCTTTTATAGCTCAGGAACTCCTTCTCACATTCCGATGTGGAATACCAGGATATCACAACCCATTCCCCTTAAGGCAGCACGTTCCTATGCAGTAGCTTGCTAGCTCTGTATCTTGTCAGTTCTTATTGACCCGCTCACTCATTAGCTCGCCCACATGACACGCGAGACAGTAGGGACCCACACTCGGAGGTGAAAAGAGTCAACTCGTAGGATAGTGAGTAAAAATGATCTAAGGAAAGATATGCGTGGTGTGTGTGTGAATGAATGCCAATGCCACTCTTAAACAAAGTAGTATGCTCAAACGGCCATTCTCACACACATAAGTTCAAAGTTAAGTCATTGTGGTCCAAATTCATATCTTAATTAAGAGTTCATTGATTCTCTTTCTTTCCGTTTTGGCTTTTAGTATTCGTTTGTAAGAATCATATTACTCATATACCATTTAAATCTTCATATGAACAACACCTTTCCTTATTTCCATTCATTATCATTTTCATGTATGTTATCCATTTGCCTTAAATAATTATGTAAGTTCTTTTTCTAACAACCTTTTACCCACATGTTAGATTTGAGGAGTTAAACATCCACGTTCCATTCTTTACATTGGCACAACTTTCATTTTCATTCCATTCACTTATCCACGTATTCAAATCACATACATGATCAACATTCCAATTCACATTGAATTCGTTTCACATTCAACTTATTTCACAAATAGAAAATCGACACCACAACCTCAGTTGTGTAACCAAAGCTCAGATTTACGGGGACTAACTTGATGGGAACGACACCCAACTTGCGCAAGTTTTTAATTTTTCACCGATGAGCTGTTCAAGCCCAACTTATTCACATACCAAGCCATTTTCGATTTTCCTAAGGAACACTTCGAAAAGTGACCCGATACTAATCCATTTCGATTTTCCAAAGAAACACCCAGGAGGCGACCCGATACCAAATCATTTTGGTTTCCCGAAGGAACACTCGGGTGTCCAACCACAACCCGGTTCCTCTCCCCCACAATTACACAAACATGTATTCTCAAATCACGTTCTTTAATCGTTATATTATCCCATTATTTCAATTCAATCTCTTAAGTTTTAAACACATTTTCATCAATCCATCTTTGATTCTCATGTCACATCATTCATCATATAAAGTGATAGCTCCGTTTTAACAATGAAAGTCTCACATATACACCAACATGGTTTCTTTCATCAATTAACTGCAATTCATTTTATTTTTAGTCATCAACTCAATCATAACTTCATAGTTCATTAAATCACAAAACCCAAGCTAATATTCGTAAAACCCTCATTCAACGTTTATTCAATACTCAACATTCTCAACCATTTCATGCATATAATCA
Organism: Heliamphora exappendiculata; assembly: GCA_034768845.1. NCBI lineage: Eukaryota > Viridiplantae > Streptophyta > Magnoliopsida > Ericales > Sarraceniaceae > Heliamphora > Heliamphora exappendiculata. The sequence goes on from JAOTRH010000001.1 coordinate 8,379,907, forward strand.
CCACAAATAGCAACGTAAAAGCATTTTATTCATACCATTAACTCTCACTTGTTCAAACCCACCAGATTACTAAAAATGTCAGAAGATTCATGCCTTGTCACAAAACAAGCTATGCTCTTTATTCAACCTTTTTAAAATTTCATGCTAACGTTATCAATTTAACTCGTAAAATTAAATTCAATATCCAACGACATAGGATAATTCTAAACCTTACTTTAGAAATTCTTGAGTCAATTCCAAGTTAATGATTAAACAATCCACAAGTTTTCATCACAATAACGGTGATTTAAACTCACTACTTACTTTGTTTTCATTATTCATTGTATGCAAACATGACCACTTTAATTTGTTTTAGACCATACATTCAATGAAATTTTTACAAGATTAACATGTTATAGCTACACTAGTTGGAATTGAATCAAATTTACCAAACTTTAAGATTTAGCTCAACACCCAACCAGTAACTCATATTCGGCAAGTACAAAGCTCCAGCAATAATCCACCCATTATCTTGGTTCCACATAATAACATATATTTTCGATCACCACCATATCGAAAGACAACATCACATTGCTCTAAATTCCCCTCATTTAGTTAATTTCCATAGAATTAACTTGATATGGCCACACGAATTAGGAATTTTATAAAAAAATTACCGGAATTAAATAATAAATCACAATGCTTAAGCAAGTCATCAAATAACCAAATCTCAACTTTCTATCCAATTTCATGGAGTCAATTTACGAATTAATCCAAATTTGATACGTAACATCCAAAGGATCATATCCAATATTAAATAGGTTTAAAACTACTAATTACCTTGTCTTTTATGAAATCAAAACCTTACAACATTCTGAACCATGATTTATATACAATAATTCTATAATTCATGTAATTAAGTCATGCATTTAATCTTAGCTCATAGATAGGTAAATTACAAGGGTTTCGATTCCACTTGGATATTTCATTTTCTTGAGTTCAAGTACACACAATATCTCAAATTAAGATTTAGATGTCAAAGTTTTCAAATCTTCTAGTTAACTTGTTACCTCAACCCATGAGCCTCCCAATATCAACCTACAAGACTCACACACCCATGGGATTCCCGTTTCATCTACACATTCAATTACCAAGAACTCCAATCTAGGTAATTATGAATGTAGCTAGGGTTCCAATCCAATTCCCATGTATCCACACAATACCAAGTTAATCAAACTTCAAGACTTCAACTTAAATTCTCCAATTCTCATAAAAGTTAATTCAAGTTCCATGGCTTACTATTTTGATTAGTAAGTGTGACCTAAACATGTCCCAAACCATTTATTAATATTTAATTATCTCCTTCTTCAAATTTTGGGTTCTTCTTCATTAGTTCAATACTCGTACAAGTAACCATACGGTTGTTGAAAACGTATAACCAATTCATATATCAATTCAAGAATTCAAGAGATTACTTCCTTTCATTAACACAGGAAAAAGTTTAAGCCCAAACTTTTCCAAATCTTTAAATTAAGTTACAATCTTCAATCCAAGAACCACAAAATAATAAGTAATGTAGCTCAAGCAACCCATTATTTTATCCATTATAATCAATCAATGCAATTAACAACTTAACTTGAGTTTTACATACAAGATTTCCCAAATTTTTTTAATCTAAACCATGAATTTAGCTCTAAATTCATAAATCTTCAAGCTACAAGGTTCAAACAACTAATTAATTATTCCAATTTTATCATATTCACCAATTATTATGAACCCTCCACCCAAACTAGGGTTTACATATTTAAACTTTCTAAACCTTCAAGTTAAATTATTAGTTTAGCTCACAATTCACAAGCTAACAAGTTACTAAGCTCAATCCATTAATTAGATGTTCCAATTCAGTGAGTTCTTCCACCTATCAATAAATCAAAATCAGAATCCATCACTTTAAGCTAGGGTTTTGGTCAACTCTCTTAAAATTTGATGGTTTCAAGACATTAACGTAAAAATCAACTCATATCTCTTGCAATACGTCAAGTTGAGTCAAGGTTCTACCTCTTGGAGTCCCAAAGCTTCAATTTTCGACAAATTCAAAAATCCTAGATTTTAGTTCCTTCTCAAATTTGAACTTCGGTTGGTTTCACGCGATACTCAAGTGTTAAATTGTTCGAATCTCGGACGGCGCGAACTAATTTGGAGTGTAACTAAGGCCGGCCCTCCTGTTCATGGGATGAAGCACCTGCTTTGGGCTCCTTATTTTTGATAAAAAAAATGGGATTCCAAAATTTCTAATATCCTTTATTAGATTTTGTATAAAATTATAAAATTAAAAATCTTTAAAAATCAAAGGGCTCAGTCCAAAAAAACCCAAATACAAACTCAAAACAATATATATATTAATTAAAAGAGCCCACTCCCAAAAAATTCAAATCCAAATCTAAATCCAAACACAAATCCAAACTCATCATTATCAATTTTAATTTATTAATTTTTCCTAACTTAAAAACTCAGTCTAACAACAGTTATTCATAGCGTAAATAGCCTATTTCGAAACGGCGCATTCGACCTTCATCTTCATTCATTGATTTTATTCTTTAACCGAATCAAGTATCAACTCAACTCTTTAGGAATTAAATTTTAAATAATCAAACTCAATCTTCTATCTAAGTCTTCATTACATTTGTGGTTTGGATCGCTTGGTTTGGGACGCCGAGTCACTGATGCGTAACATGCGTCTTGCCAGTTGCTCAGTTGCCACCTGCACTTGGTTGTTCTCTAGTTCTTTTTGGCTCTTTCGAAACTGAAGCCTGAAAGTAATTTTATTTTATTTTAAACT
>JAOTRH010000001.1:8387724-8398730 GCA_034768845.1 Heliamphora exappendiculata
TTTGCCTTATTGAACACATAGTACAATGAGTCATCTAGAGTATTCAGAATATAATTTTTGCATAGATAATCGACATTCTTTCAATTATTAACTGCCATTAATTTCTGAGTGTTTGCATTCTCATCCGCAACTGGAGCTTCCTTAGTCAGACATCTGGCCAGATTCAGAGTGGTTAGGTAGAACACCATTTTTTGTTGCAATCTCTTAAAGTCAGCTCCTCCTCCAAACTTTCTTGGCTTGTCCACATGAGACAATAGACAGTTGGAACACTAGGCATATGAGCAACTTGTTTTTCAGGAGTAACTTATTTTTTAATCGACATGTTTCTTAAAATAAGATCAATTCACATATTATATCTTTATAATATCGACAATAAGAATAGACTAACAATCTAAATTTAATTTTTTCAACATAGTCTATCATGTGGCAGGGTCCCAGGGGGCACGCCACCTAGTGGGCGTTCTAGGGGCCATGCCCCATAACGGAGTTCCTAGGGACAGTGCTCGTAGGCAGGAGTCTGCGGGCAGCGCCCTCAGTGGGGATCAACCTGCCCAGTCAGGTCGCGGGGGTCCCGGGGGCAGTGCCCTGGGCGGGAGTTCGAGAGCAGCGCCCTTGAAACCAAAACGGTATGCAACATTTCTTATAGCAAGTGCTTCTGAACTCCAGAAGGCTGAACCATTCAACCTTTCAAAGGTCTACCGCGCACCGATGCCTACGGCTTTAGCTGATCGGATCTCTCTTATGCATCAAAGGTGTCGACACATGAAGAAAATGATTAACATCAACAGAAAAAATGTCAACACAAACAGGAAATGTGTCAGCACAAACATCAAAGGTGTTGACACAAACATAAAAAAGTGTCTGTTAGATCTAGGCATCCCAAGAGGGAGGGTGAATTGGGTCTTTAAAAAATAAATAGCAATTTAAAATTTTTTTTCAGAAATCTTTTAGTATTGCAATAAGGTAAGATAAGCAAATATAAAATCAATACAAGTATTAAAAGATGAGGGATAGAGAGATATAATCAGACACTAGAGATTTATAGTGGTTTGACTTTATCATAGCCTACATCTACTCCTCAAGATCTCACTTGAGTAGTTTCACTATCCAGAATACTTCACGGGCGTATTTCAAGCCTTTACATCTTTGAGACTTCGCTTGAATGATCTGAATGTTTACGGGCACATTCATAAGCCTATTAGCTTCAAGAAGATCCTATGAAAATAAGTCCCTATTTTCTTCTAATCTCTCTTGAACTCTTCTTTGATGAGATTCATTCACTCACTCAAAAGATAAAGGGTGACTCACCATTGATTACAATAAATGAAGAGTATTAATGATGAACTCTCACTCTCTTTATAGAATTAATTTACAATAAAAGAAAAGATAAAGAGAAATGAGGAACAAGAACTAGAGTTACAGCAATAAATGTGAGCTTGATAATTCTGAGATTGATTTGAGCAGTAAAACAGTAAATGCAAGTCTCCAACCTTCTTAAATGCTGAGAAGTAATTCCTTATATAAGTTTTTGGGGTATCATGACCGTTGGAGGTAGGTGGGAGCAATAAATGCAAAAAATTCAGCCGTTGGGATCTGCCACGATTTGAATTTCTGTCGTAGGTGTTGACACAAATACCTTTGGTGTCGACACAACGTGTCTAGGGCAGAGTTCTTCAAGTGGTTGGGTCGACATGAATTTTCTGAGGGGTTGACACAGTTTCTGCATTTCACCTTCCAACATTCTAGTGTCGACACATTTGAATCTGGTGTAGACTCGTTTGAGTACTTCAGCATCTGGAGGAACAACTTTGTGTCGACTCAACTTGCCTCTGATGTCGACATGAATTTCTGTAGGAAGCCTCGGTTCTTTTGTGTTGACACATTTGGTCTCTGGGGTTGACACCAATATTCTGCAGGCAGGCTCGGGACTTTTGTGTCGACACATTTGGACTTGGGGTCGACACCAAAAATCTGCAGGAGGTCTCGATTGTTTTGTGTCGATACAACTATCATTTGTGTCGACCCAAACTTTCGGATACCAAAAGTGAGGATCACTTTGGTGTCAACACAAATTCTATTTGTGTCGACTTAAATTGAGTCGTGAGATATTCGGCTCTTTTGTGTTGACACAAAACTTATTTGTGTCGACACTAAAGCTTTGATACCTGAAGATCAACTTGTAAAACAGTTAAGGTGTCAAACAATTTGATCAATGGGTGTTGACACACTTGATAAGCTTTAAGTATACTTTGTCTTAAAAGTGTATAACTTAATTTTCAATTAAGTTCAATACAAAATATTCTTTTTCAAGAATGCTTAAGTGTTTGAATATTTCTGAGATATAAGTCATTTCTTTTTGGCTAAGGTGTCAACTTTAATTGTTAAAAATATGTTAACACTTTTATTTTGAAAGTATAAAATATTATTCATTTAAAAATATTTATTCTTAAAAAATAAATTATGAAAATCATCAAAATTAAAATAAAAAGCCCTTGGCTAACAGTGTCAACACAAAACAACCCAGGTGTTGACACAAACAGAGAAATGTGTCAACACAACCAGCGAATGTGTCGTCACAAACAGCCCAGGTGTCGACATAAAAGAATCGAGAGTTCAAACAGAGAAATGTGTCGACACAAACAAAGAAAGGTGTCGACACAAAACAATCGAGAGTTCCAACCAGAGAAAGGTGTCGACACAAAAGAACCGAGAGCTTAACTCAACACCAACAGAAGGAAAATGGTCGACACCAACAGAAAATTATCGACACAAGTAGCCAAAAGTGTCGACACAAACAAAAAGGTGTCGACACAAATGACCAGAATTTCCAAATTTCTGAACTGGCCAGTAGGTGATGGCGAAAAAAGAACTACTATGATTTGGATTATTCAGAACACATTATCCTGAACAAGATAATTGTTCTCATACTGCAATGAATCCATAAAACCTGAACATACTAACAGAATATGATCGATGGTTTAGAAAATACATGTTCATTAACTTTCAAATGTTACAATAAATTTTTTTTACAGAAAATAAAATGAACAGAATATGCAAACTGAGTCCTGCAAACGCAATTTTCTTAAAAAGGATTCACTGCCTATCAAGGTTGTTGTAGATTTCTCTACCGGCGTCACTCTCCCAAGATAAAATGGTTGACCCGAACGTTGGAACACAACCAAATATCGGCTACTCGAACGTACCTCATCTGTCTTTCTCTTTCTCTCTCACAACTTGTATATCAAAATTTATTTCTCTCTTCTTTCTCCTCTCACTGTATTCTGTATCTCCTCGCTTACCTTCTGTTCTGTGTCTTTCAGAATACTAGAGGTGTACATATATACAGAATTTCTCTCTTGGAGGTTATACCAGAATTGAATTGGCAATTGAATGACCAAATGAGTAGCCAATTGAATTCTGGTATTGAATCAATTGAATGGCAATATTGAATCCAATTGAATGGCAATGATGCCAATTGAATTCATATATTTCCAACATATAAAATATATAATACCTCTTTTAAATATTTGCTTGGGGCCTCTGATTAGTCAGGGCCAACCCTGTGTGTAACTCATTCAATTTGTAGAGAGAACTCTTGGTCTCAAGCTTTGAGTAAGCTTTCATGGGAGAAAATGAAAAAGAGGAAGAAAGGTACGGGAGAGAGAGGGAGGTGCGGATCCAGGGGGTTTTTGGGCATCATAATTTATTATTTTTTCTTTCTTTTTTTATTCTCAATTTTTCTAGAAAATTCCACTACTTTCGATATTCACATAATATATTCTTAATTATAAAACTCATCTTATTTAATTTCTCTAATTTAATTTAAATTAAATTCAAATTATTTAATTAAAACATTCAGGCATCATGAAATTAATCCCAATTTAATATCTCGGGATCTCCACACGTGCCAATCACATACAACATAAGCCATTAATCATCAGAAACTATTTTTGTTAACTTAAGTACAGTAATAAAATTAATTAATAAAATAATAAATACACTAGGTCTCTACAAAAATATTGTGCTACAGCCGTTTCGATTGTGTGCCCAATTTCATCTAAATCGTGAACCAAAAACTTATATTCTACAAGAACTGATAATCTGATCTTCTGTGTGTAAGCTGAACTTTACACACCAGATTAAATAATATGTAGAATAAAAAAATATCAATACATAATATTAAATAAATAATGAAACGCATATATTGCTCATTAAGATTATCATAAAATAAAAAATTTAATTTTATTAATAAATAAAATTAAATACTAAAATAAAAAATTATTAGTTTTAGCATACAACCCTAACATATATATCACACATCTTCGTAGGAGAGTTGAAAGCCTACCTCATCGAGTCGAAAACCACAAACCCGAACACCTGCGGGAATCTCAAACTCGTCAAATCTAAAAATCGTTCAATTAAAGTTGAAGCTCTTGATACGTAGAATAATATTTTCTTCTAGGGCGTTGATCGATTCCAAGGTTAAAGACTCCAAAATTTAGAGAGAAGAGAGAGCTCCAAACTTGTCTTCCACGGGTGTCTTGTGTGTGTGTGTGTGTGTGTGTGTGTGTGTGAGAGAGAGAGAGAGAGAGAGAGAAGAAAAGCAAAAGAGGGAAGAAAAAGACAACGTGGGGGTGTTTTGGGAATCAATAGCTTCGAGAAGCTTTGGAGGGCTCACAAGATGCTTTATGTATATACATACCTATAAATACACCTACACAGAGACACCCACCTACATATTGTACATACATGGAATTCAAATATCATACCGAAATTAATATTTTAACTTTACATAAATAAGATGTGAAGATGAAAATGTTAAGGTGAATGTGTAATATGACTAGAAAAGATAAAATTAGAAATGAAAAAATTTGTGAAATGGTAAGAATTACGCCAATTGATGATAAGTTGAAAGAAAATATATTAATGTAGTTTAGAAACATACAACGTAGATCAATTGATGCAGTAGTTAGAAAAAATAACAAGATCATGAGTAATGAAAACACTAAGGGGAGGAATAGACCTAAATTAACATGGGATGTTTCATTAAGAAAAGATATGAACATATTAAAACTAACTGAGGATATGGCTCTTAACAGAGTAGAATGGCATAAAAGAATTCATGTAACCAACCCCAATTAATTAGAATAAAGTTTTAGTTTGGTTTGGTTTGGTTTATATTTTTAAAAATCACCAAAATTTAAAATCATTTTCGATTTAAGTTTTTGGGCCTTCGTGCACACAACAGATCTAACAAAACTTATTAAAAAGCTACCGGGCCAATTGAGCACACATTTATAATGAGTACACATACCAAAACATAATACAACGTAGGTAAACTATCACATAACTATTTAGTTACATCATTTAAAATGGGACTGGGTCTCACATATCAGCATAGATTGGGATTAATTAGGTGTGATTAAAGACAATCAAGAGCGATCGAGTATAATTAGAGGCGATTTGGGCTACGTGGGATAAGGTTACACATAGTTGGTGTTTTGACGAGTTTAGATTGCGGAGGATTGTTAGACATGAAGCTAATGGCATTTAATAGTTCAGGTTTTGTGATTGAATCTTTTAACAGTCACAATGACTTCACCTTATGACAGCAAAGGGGGAAGAATATTTTGACTCGTGAGGAAGTAATCAAGGCTCTAAAGAAAAAGTCAAAAAAATCAAAAACGATGAAGGCAGTAGAGTAGGAAGAGATGAAGGACTTTGGTGAATAGTACGAACCAATTGTATCTCAATAACAACACCTTTCAAGAAGTTATCAATGAAAGTGATCTGGCGGAACTTTAGGCTGTGTTGGAGAGTAGTTAGATGTCAAGACTGACAAATCGGTTATATTTAAAGAAATAGTTATATGCATTTCAAATGGAAGAGGAAATAAATTTTATAGACCATTTGAAAAAGTTTAACAAGATAGGAATTAAATTCTATCGGTACAAAGATCGAGGACAAGGATAAATCAATTCTCTTGTTGATTTTTTTACCTTCATCATATGAGAATTTAGGACGACACTGATATTTAGAAAAGATACCCTTAATTTAAATGATATGCTACTATTGTGATGAGAAAGATCATCTAAAAAGGAATTGACCGAAGTATAAGGTGAATAAAGAGAAAGAACAATCATCAAATACTACAGTTATAATAGACTCCAACCATGAAGAATTAGATTTGCTCACAGTAACTTCAAGTATAGAAAAATTAAACTAGATATTATATTTTGGATGTTCGATCACATGTGTGCAGTCAAAGAATATTTCGATAATGGGAGTATTGTCAGGGTGGCTAACAAGGCAGTTAGCAGATTTATTTGTATAATGATAATGTGATTTGTAAATATGATGGGGCTGCTTTGATTTTGATTGGGATTAAATATATGCTAAACTTAAGGAAGAATTTAATTTCTCTAGAGATATTGAATTCGAGAGGTTGCAAGTTCTCATCTGAAAATGGAGTTTGTTGGGTTTCAAAAAAAAAAAAGGGATATACTGCAGGGACATATGATTAACAAACTATATAGGCTCGTAAGAAGTGTTCTGATAGGTAAATCCACAGTATTAATTATTTTTTCCCTTTTTGTGCGTAGGTTTTGTTTCTGTTTGCGTTCGAGCATTTATGATTAAATCTATAAAAAAAGATCATTAAAGACAAAATTAAGCAATATAAATTTATCTAATCAGCTTATTTTGGATAATTTTGATTTATTTTCGTCTTTTTACAATTTTTTATATATTTTGATCAAATAATTTTATCATTAACTTGTCACGATGAGAAAAGTCAAAAAATAAAATAATTTCACTAGGCGATAAAAAAATTTACTAAAAATAAAAATAAATAAATAAATAAGTAATTATCCAGAACTGGGCAACACAATTACAGGCTCGGTGGTACATTGGAGATTTGTTGTTCTTTTTGTTTTGCTTTGTTTTAATTTTTTTTTCCGGGATGTTTCAAAATTCTCACGAAAGACAAATCCATCTTTTTTTAGGGCTAAAGTTCCCAGCCACATCACCATCGTAAGGATATTATTTCCACCAAATCAGGAGCATATATATATATATATATATATATATATTCTCATCAGTTATTATCAATCAAAGCTTTGTCCCAACATGTATTAGTAGCCTTCACTTTCAAGTACTAGGACAATAATTCCAAGAAATATAAATAGTCATGAGATAACATATAATTATTGGATAGTTTTAAAATATAACGTGTCAATTATTTATATAGTGCTTCTGCCTTATAATAATGAATGAGAATTCTTTGATTTGTAATTTTTGTGCAATGCATAACGTTTATGTATATCATAATACGTGTTTGTGTAATGAATAACCATTATATCGTTCATTGTACAATAACTGCATGATAGATAATCAATTTTTTATAATAATGTAGTGGAGAATACTCCTAATAAAACAATTAGTAATAAACCCATGCTATGCATAGATTAACATATTATTATTTTTTATTAAACAATATTTTTGACAATTTATTTAAATTTTTAAACCATATGAATAAACCATGGACACTTTTGGAATGATACAAATATTTTGATATGTTTGGTTCACAGTATTATTTGTAAAAGATATAATTAGTTTTAAGTGAAGTTTTAGTTTACTGGATATTATAAGGATAGATTTAATATTATAAAAAAATAATATTAAATTAGAAACGCTACCCATAAGTCTCTCTATACAACGTAGTATGGCTAGAGTGGGTGAGATTATTTATTTAATAATATATTATAAATGTGGTTATTAATCGGATAAAGAGAAAACATAACTTTAATAGTATACACATATAGGACCTATGCGTAGCTTCAAATATTGCAAGAAGAGATGCATGAATCCAAAAATAGAGTCAAAGAAAAAAAAAACAAAAGGAAAAGTAAAAAAAAAAAAGAAAAAAAAAGGAAGATGATGTAAAAAAGCAAAATTACAAAGATATGCACACACAAGAAGAGCGAAGTTCTATGTATGTAAGTTCTTTACTGAGAAAAAAAATGCATATATGATCCGATCACTATAAACCGCTCACTGAGGATCTTTTTCCCCCATCCCCTCTTTTGTAGGGCCCAATTAATCCTCTTTCCTCATCATTCTCACGTATATAAACCTTTGCTCAAGCTGTTGAGAAAACAATCATAACAATATTGCTTTGTTGCCGGAACCAATCAAGATAGATAATCTCACCCATAAGTCACATGAAGCGCGCACAAGTTAAAAAAAAATTGAAAACGAACAAGAAAACAAGTACATGATCACAAGGCTTAGATTTACGTGGTTCGACAAGTTGTGTCTACGTTCATAGGGTCACACTTTTCATTATAATCTTTGGGAGAATACAAAAATAATATTTTGGAGCAAAATAATGTGAAAACTAGTTCAAAACTGTGAATAACCGCAACCCTAGCAGCTTAAATAACTCAGTCCCAAATAGACCTCAATCGGTCTCCAGGCCAATCGAGCCGTCATCAATCCTAATCAATCCATTAATTGATCTATTTTTGACTGCTTGTAGTATTGCTGTTGACCAATCGATCTGTCATCAATCCTAATCAATTTGTTCATCAATCCGTTTGTGACAGTTTCCAATACTTTTACAGATCGATCGATTGGACTCAATACCTATTGATCCATCTGTCACATTGACGAATTTTCTTCACCTTCTCAACAATCTCCTACTTAAAGTAAATCCACTCCAAGCCTTCTAATACCCAGAAACCCTTGTCACCTCAAACCAAATGCATATAACCAGTGTTCACAAGCCGCAATAACAGTCCTAACACTGAGATAAAGATTTGTACTCAAACACATATTCCCGGGATAAAATCATATACTACGGGGTAAAACTGTAGATCACGGGATAAAATCGCAAACAACGGGGTAAAATTACAAATCACGGGATAACACCGCATACTACAGGATAATACTGAATACTACGAAATAACACTGAACAAACATATACATTTACAAAAATCAAAGCCTTAAATGCTTCAAGACCACAGAAGGCCACTTATCCGACTACCATGTACAAGAATAAAACTATCAACAGTTCTATAAGCACAAAGCACGTATAACCACGACGTTCCACATAACGACGCCATATAACCTGACAAGACATCACATACCACACACCCGTCATCTGTTACCCAAACAAATCGTCCACACGCTGGGACCCGTCCCCACATCGGGACAACCAACACCGAATCTAGAGATCAACTCCTGAACCTCTCTCAGATCGGTTCTCACCAGAACCTCACCTTAAAACGTGCAATGGACCCTCACGTCCCGCACATAACCACCACGCACACCACCGTACCACAACACCTTGCATTTACCCATGCACGTCGCTCCCAAGAACGACACCCAAACCAAACATTCGGGACCACGACACGATCCCCAAAACCACAACACGACCAACGAAACCCCAAAAAGAATCCAACAATATTTCAGTCAACTAATCCCATATATCAATCAATCGAATACCATTGGAAACCAATTGAAAACCAAGAATCCAACCACCAAACCACAAACAACTAGCCCAGGACCTAAGTCGACTGGACCCCAACCTCCAGTCGACTGAAAACACACTAGAAAACCAAAAACCCAAAATAGAAGCATTTCAGTAGACTGACCTATCAAGTCTAGTCGACTGACCTCCCAAAACAACGATCCAATCGACTGATCTTCAAGATCCAGTCGACTGACCTTGCCTAGAAACTGTTTTTGTGCTACGGTTTCAACCCTCTAAACCTTGAATTAATGCCTCAAAACTCCAATCAAACACCCTCGGACTTACACACGCCCAAGCCTAACACCAAAACCACGAAAGAAACCTTCAAAACACGATTTCATCCAACCGAAATCGACGAAAAACTGTTTTAAACACCAAAATCCAACTTTAAAACAAAATAAGACCTCATACATTTTAACTGATAAAAACACGAACAATTACACGTAGCACCCTTATAAGACACGAGAGTCTAGGATCCTACTTCGGTGAGTTAAAAATTAGACGTCTCGATCCACGTGCAAAACTAAACTTTGTTGGAATGAAATTCTGTCCGAATGGATGCGTAGACCACGATGCCAATAGCAAGGATCCACTGTTGGATAGTCGAAAATCAAGCCCGGGGCTCCCGAGAAGTTAGAGATAAGGCATAGAGAAAAAATAAAAAATTTAGCTTATAAGTTTTGAAAATATCTAACTCCAAATGTTTATAGGTTACGAAAATATATTCTTTTTTTTAAATTCGCACTGCAATGCCCAACGACCCTGGCAACTTGCTCCGCATACATATCTGAGCCCGATCATGCAATAAAACACGTAAAACATGCTGCAATGAAAACACTAAACGCGCGTCAAAAAAATATCAAAAAAAAAACGGGTTAAGGTCTCACAATACATCCAAAAATACGTGAATGAGAAAGCTTTACCTCTTTCCCAATCTATGTTTCCTCTGTTAATCCATATTTCAAAGCATTTGAAGGTTCCATGTTGATCAGATACACTATTGTGTTCACCGTGTCTGCAGAAAACTATTTTGGCGGCATGCAGTTTCATACTCCTAGCACTTTACATGATTGTCTTGTTCATGCGTTCTGCCACTCCATTCTGCCTTGGCTTTATTGGAATAGTTTTTGTTATGGTTGGTATACTGAAAATCATATTTCTAGTATTTAATTTAATTTAAATAAAATTAATTTTTTATTTTATGAGAATCTTTATGAACAATGTATATGTATCATTTATTTGATATGTATGAATGCCCAATATTCTGTATAGTATTTAATCTGGTGTGTAGAGTACGACTTACACACAGAAGACTAGATTTTAGGTTATTGCAGAATATAAGTTTTATGTTCATAGTTTAGATAGAAATGGGCATACCATCGGTACGACTGTGCCACAGAGTTTTAGTAGGCCTGTCTTGGTTACGGGGAACAGATAATAGCGTCGTCTATTGTTCCGACTCTCTGTGCCA